>CM067304.1:74716687-75146687 GCA_034231615.1 Meghimatium bilineatum | reverse complement strand
GTGTGATGCATGTACAAAAAACCCAAAAAATTTCAGTCCAAATGCTAAAAATACTCCAGGGGGGGAATCAGTTAAGTTATTAATTTAACAGATCATTGTCGTAGTCTGCCCTTTAAACTTGACCATTAATAGTCACTTCAATGCGGTAGTCTTCTGACATAGCCAGACCAACGAGGTAGCCTATTGGAGTAGCTAGACTATTGAGGTAGCCTATTGGAGTAGCTAGACTATTGAGGTAGCCTATTGGAGTAGCTAGACTATTGAGGTAGCCTATTGCAGTAGCTAGACTATTGAGGTAGCCTATTGGAGTAGCTAGACTATTGAGGTAGCCTATTGGCATAGTGAGACCAAAGAAGAGGTAGCATACTGTCATAGCTGTAACTATCACTAAAAACTGTTGATCACTGCATGTTTTCAGTTAGGAAATGCAAGGAGGAATTTTATGGCAGTGTCATTAAGAGGTGGAACTTTGTGGCAGTGCCATTAAGAGGAGGAACTTTGTGGCAGTGTCATTAACAGGAGGAACTTTGTGGCCGTGTCATTAAGGGGAGGAATTTGTAGCCGTGTTAAGGGTACATGCCCTTGCTGTGACCCTACATGTACAAGATTGATTGCACAATTTTAGTCATGCCATAAACCACATTAAGAATGCAGACTCAACTACTACATAAGTACCTGCTGCAGCTAGCAAAGTTGAGTATTGTGTGTTGATCATCTATAACATGTTTTCATACCTCTACTGGCCATTTGTCATATTTTCAGACCTATTCCCAGCGCAAGAAGTTGGAATATACCTGTCACACCGCCTTCTTTGTCTCCATTGTGATTGTCCAGTGGGCTGATCTGATTATTTGCAAAACTAGACGTTTGTCACTCTTCCAGCAAGGCATGAAGTAAGTGGCTCAGTCTATGTCCTTGGTTGTAATCATATTTCTGATATAATGTACAAGGGGGGGGGGGAAAGAGGAGATTGTGCACATAAACTGTCAGTACTTCATTTTTTAATGTTAGAAGTTGCAGGAAGGCTGCAAGTGGCCTGTGTGACTGCAAGTGGCCTGTGTGACTGCAAGTGGCCTGTGTGACTGCAAGTGGCCTGTGTGACTGCAAGTGGCTTGTGTGACTGCAAGTGGCTTGTGTGACTGCAAGTGGCTTGTGTGACTGCAAGTGGCTTGTGTGACTGCAAGTGGCTTGTGTGACTGCAAGTGGCTTGTGTGACTGCAAGTGGCTTGTATGAACTGCATACAGGGAGGTTGCTAGTAGCTTATGTGACTGCAAGTGGCTTGTGTGACTGCAAGTGGCTTGTGTGACTGCAAGTGGCTTGTGTGACTGCAAGTGGCTTGTGTGACTGCAAGTGGCTTGTGTGACTGCAAGTGGCTTGTATGAACTGCATACAGGGAGGTTGCTAGTAGCTTATGTGACTGCAAGTGGCTTGTGCTACCACCATGTCATGCTCAGGGTGGGTTTTTCAATATACCCTCCAACCGAAAACACAACCTAGTCCTTACAGAGAGTCGGACCATGCACCAACCAGATTGGCTATGTTTTGTGTACATAAAGAGTAACATTTCCAATTTTACTCTCTATTTCTGCAGCCATCCCCCTGTATGTAGACTTAAGAATCCTAGTAAGAATCAGGTGTTGCTTACGTGATCTTTTGTCTTTCCAAAAAGACTTTTCCTTTGTCTCACCTCTAGACACTCCCATTTCTGACATTCTTTGTATGTGTGCATTCTCAGACACTTTAACTTTGCAATGAAATTAGTACTGCCTTGATCAAATCTGCTTGATATCTTTTCAGCATTGTGCCATCAATCGTTGCATTACCTGCCCAATAAGTTGGCTTTCATTTCCTCTGATCCCTGCATGATCAGGCAGTATATCCATGTCATGATCTGGACAGTTGAATTATTCAATAAATGAAACCATGAACTTTTCTATCTTGCGTAGTATGCTTTGAGAGTCTATGAGTATTATGGAGTGTGTTGATGTATCAGTTATCAACCAATTAAGTGCTGCTGTAACTCCCTCTATCTCCATCCTCATTCTCGATGTGACAGTAGTATGCAAACAGATTCTCAACCAACTTAATGCCATTTCTGTAGGCAACAAAACCCCAACCACTTTAATTTGTGTTTCTGTTACATGAGTCATCTGTGTATATAATTATGTCTTTTGTTTTCGAGTTTAGTTGCACTGCTCATGCACTGTAACCTGGGCCCTGACACCCGTCCATTTCTGATATGCTTTGCCAAGTATTATTAAGTTGGTCAGTGATTTTTTTCTGTCTACCTCCACCCACTTACTGCCCTTTTCTATTTCTTCTAATTCACATACTCTTCACAGTGTCTTCAGCCTCTGCCATCCATAATCTGAAAGATCTGGGAGAAAGATGGAATAGCTAAACAGTTCGGTATATCTGCACATTCTGTTTCAACCCTCAATGGAAGATTTCATATACACAAACTACTGAATGAATTGATTTCTACTTTCCATAAAGCTTTGCAGTGGGGCCAGAAAGAGCAGCAAAGTATAATAACTTCTACCAGTCAAGTATATTGTAAGATGTGACTAAGGGAGGTTATCTTCAGCTTTCATTTTCAAACTCTCGCTGGTTCTCTTGTGGCAGGTCAATAATGCTATAGTAGATTTCTAGCAGGATGTTGTAGACCAGAGAGTGGAAATGTATTGTTGCCATTTTGTGTAAATGATCCAACACATCCATCTTTATGGTGATACTGAGCAGTGGTCTGTGACACAGCTCAGAAACAGAATAATGAAAGAGATCATTATATTCTATATGCTACATGCTGCTAATCTGCAGGACTGTGTGTGAATGAACACATAAGAATAATAATGGATATAGATTCCATCAACAAATGCTGACATTTTTTCCCACCTTTGTATGTTTTACCAGGAATCATCATCTAACATTTGGCCTCTTCTTTGAGACTGCATTAGCTGCATTTTTGTGCTACTGCCCAGGATTGGACAAAGGTCTACGCATGCAACCTCTCAGGTAAGATATTTGACTTTACCATATTTATTATTGCTATTGATGGCATCTCTTCAGAAAGAAAACTGGACAAATGGAGACACATCTCTTTTATGCTTCAAAAGAAAACTAGACTGTATCACATCTGACATTACTTACTAGCCACCTGGGGTGCAATGATTTTCCATTTCTCCTGTGTGATTCTCAGGGTTAGCATATAACCAAGATCCTAACATCAACTCCTCGTGGTGCACCATGGAAACAGGTACCATAACTCATGGGATGTTGGACACTTTTGGGGATTGCATTCTGGGCTGTGGAAGCTATACATGGAATGAGAATTGATCCAGTGACACCCACTACAGTGATGAACAGCAATCTACAGCCATAATTGCAATGGCATTTGAAGAACATTGTCCCAATATGAGTAGATGCTGATATGGTTTAGCACTTATGAATACCTCTAAAGAAGGCAACATGTGTAAGAAAAATGCTTATGAATACCTCTAAAGAAGGCAACATGTGTAAGGGAAACGCTTATGAATACCATCGAAGAAGGCAACATGCGATTTGTAAGGGAAAAGCTATGGTCAGCAGAAAACTGATCAAAAGTGTTGTTCCTGGCTGAGAACACAAGTTAAAACGAAACATCAGTTCTTCTCACAGAAGACACACACACACACACACACACACACACACCCCCCCCCCCCCACCCACATTGAAAATTGTATTGTTGGACACATCAACCTAAAGCAAGTACATAACGTGGGTATGAAAGAAAACTTTGTGAATACTGCTCCTCGGCACACAATAAGCAACAAATAAATATCAGGGTACATATTCTGTTCAATTATTACTGTCTGAAGCAGTGTTGAGATTCTGACTCGGACATTGTGGTCAACATATTTTAGTAGGTAGAAAATCCTAGTCTTTGATGATGAAGCAACTTAAGTCTCACTTGACTTTTGCCATTTTCAAACATAAGCTCATGAGATTTGTTTGCAGGCTGTGAAGCTACTCATCAGAGTTATAATCAAAACATGGACAGTACTTTATGGTGGATGGAAGCGTCATCACAGGCAGACAGAGCTGTGTTTGGTGAAGCTGTAGGCAGAAGGAAGCTCATACATGCAGGTGAATGAACTGAAGTATAATGTGACTCGTTGCCCAGCGCTGCTCACACAGAAGAAATTATGTCTGGGACTTAGGGCACAAAATGAAGTCTTTCTACAAGGGGAATGTTTCACCGGCCTCGTAAAACTGTACATTGGTTAACAAAATACCAGGCTCATTGCTTAGTGAAGTGTGAAGCCTGTCAGATACTGTATCACATGTGTCATAATTAGCCACCTTTTCCTCTAATCTTGTGAGCTGCTGTATGCATTTATTACTAGCTGTCAACATTTCCTCTAATCTGGGCTGCAGTGTGGCCATGTGTATCATAATCTAGGCTGTAGTGTCTGGTCATGTGTATCATATCTACCATTACTAGCCACCGACAGTCCAGCTATATGCACATAAACAATTATTTCTGAGCTATTTTTCAAAGTAACATTATGTATACATATCCATTAATGTCATCCACTTGTTAGTTTGTGACACAATATTGAAGTATTGCAGGTATTGTGGTATATGATTTACCTAGTGAGTTGCTATAGTAATGTGCTTGTACGCTTGCAGGTTTACCTGGTGGTTGGTTGCCCTGCCCTACAGTGTGGTCATCTTTATCTATGACGAAGTTCGCAAGCTTATACTGAGAAAATCTCCTGGAGGCTTTGTGGAGAGAGAAACTTACTACTAGTACATTGATCATGTTGTGAATGTAGTTATTTCCAGGTTGTATATGTTTAGTCAATCAACACATAGCCCATGTTGTTTGTATAGATTTATTTGGATAGAATTTGATATGTGCTGACCAGAATTCTGTTGTGTTTGCACTGGACATCGGTTGCATGATGACATTGTTACTCTAGCACTTGTGTGTTTTGCAGAACATTCCATGCCTTGCTGCACATCAGTGGTTATAACCTTTTCATTACTGCAGACTCCTTATAAATATCTTTTTTCTGCCATGAATCCAAAAAATATTCCATATGTAAAAATGTTTAGGAATTTATCTAAATTATCTTATGCAATATCTGTGTGGACTATTTTGTCATTTATATTTTTATTGTAAAGGAAAGATTTCATCAAATTTTATTGAGACTTTGCAAGACCCCTGAGTGATCATCGTGGACCCTATATCAAATAGCACTACTGTAGACAGAAAATAAGGAGCCTGGAATTCTATGATCTCTATGTGAAAGTTGGAAATGACAAAAGCACTGAGGAAGAAATTGAATTCATTTGAAAATGTCTTACAAGATTTAAATATTGATTGGAAAAAATTCATGTCAAATGTGCAAGTAAGAGAAGACAGAAAATATCAATGTTTCTATAACAATAAGAAGAAAATGATGGACTTATATCGGACATGTACTTAGAAAGAATGAAAACAGACTGTCACTACAAGCATTCAAATGGGTACCAGATGAAAAAAGACCTCTAGAGACTCCTCGCAGAACAACCTTCAAAGAGGGTATGACTATGGGTCTCAACAACACGCAAGAATTACACACAGTAGCATCACATTGCTCAAACTGGAGAGCTCTGGTTTCTGCCCTATGAACCATGTTCGGTGCTGAAGGAACATAGGTAGATAGAATTCTATGATAGTTCAACATTTCCGTATTTTTCATGTGTGATCTTGATATGGCTGCAAGATTCTGTACTGTGGCTGGTTTCTGACATCCACAGTAAAGAATGCTGTATCTGTATATGATATCTATATTTTTGTAAATGGGTTTGAAGAATATTATTGGTACAAATCTTATCACGGCAAATATATTCACGTTTTATTTGTTTTAATGAATAAATCTCATCTGTTTTTTTGTTTGAATGCTGCACATTCCTTATTGTATTTAAATGGAGCTGGTTGCTAGTGCTTGTCAGTTGAAAGATATTTTTTTAATAAGAATTGCATCATGATTACATTGTATTTTTTTTGGTTCAAGATTACAATAAATAATAAGCTTCCAGGTTGTGTTCTATTTTCATATGCATATCCTTATCTAGCTATTTGTTTGGGCCAAAGTGCATAGTCCACTGTCATTTTTATCAGCAACCAACCTATGTATCTTAGTATGTACCAATCTGTTCAATGATGACAATTAAAAAAAACTTTCATTACTGCATGTTTTCCTATGGAGTGCAGGGATGCTTTCAATGGGATGTGGAAATAAAGGCCACTTTGCCATAGCAGACGCCGCGACATGTACATGAAGGATTTTGATTAGACCCCCACAAGAACAAAAATCCTGTCCCAACCATAGATTGAACTCGGGACCTCAAGGGTCAATGAGATTTGACATAGCATGTACAAATGTTAAGTCTAGTGCTGACATCATAACTTCTGGATCTGTGTGCTAGTAATCTAGATCTGTTGTTACTGAAGTCAACCTGCATGTTCAGTTAAATGAACTATAAACACATTTCAACTCTACTACTCAACAAACTCTCCAATGTTCTAGCTGGAGTTTCTCACTTCTTCAAAATCTACTATCGCAGTTTTGCTAATGAACAATTTCTCTCTACTGGTGTCTGTGTTTAGTGCTTTTGAAACATTAGTTCCTTCATTTGTGATCCAGTCATACAATTTCTACTGACGTTTATTGAGATCAAAGTTTTCAGGTTTCTCAATTATATTAGCCATACATTGAGACAGAATTGTCTTCTCATGTATGTATTGATGCTGAATTATATTCTTATTTTTCGAATGTTTAAAAGACGAATAGATCAAGTAAATAATATGGACTGGATATAAACATCCAAAAAATAAAAATCATCATAATTGGTAAAGTCACCGGAGAACAGGCGCTAAACCTAAAAATATATGGAGAGAAACTACAAGTAGAACATTATCAATATTTTGAAACATCTCACAGATGATGGCAGATGTGAAACAGGAGAATAGGAATGGCTAAAAGTACCTTCAATGACATGAGGAAAATATTAACATCTAAACAAATTACAAAGTTAAAAATGAGAATTATAAAATGCTACATTTATTCTATATTAATATATGGCTCAGAAACATGGACAATAAACAAATTAGAAGATGGAATTGATGCCTTTGATATGTGGATATATAGAAGAATAGGAAAAAATCATGGCAAGAGAAGAAAACAGAGGTTCTAAAAAACACTTCATATAACGAAAGAATTATTAAATGAAATGGTATATAAAATATTTTGGACTAAAAATATATACCTTGCTGAAGACCTTACTTGAGGGTAAAATCGAAGGGAGGCGAGTAAGAAATAGGCAGAGACACTAGTCGGAGAGTAACATCACAAGATGGACAGATTACAGTCTAGCAGAGTGCACTACCAAAACAAAAGACAGGATGTTGGTCTGTTGCAGCCAACCTTCTTGCAGAGACAGAACTTGAGTGCGTTCATCTTGGCTATGATTTTCTGTATTTCTGGGAAGTTCATATTTGCTTTATCAGGGGATGCTAAATCTGTTGTACACTATTGTTGATTTCACAATGGAAATCTGTGGCAGAGTATATGTAGTATTTCTTTGTTCATATTCATCAGTCTGCGAGGTGTACACATGTGCATCTTGATTGCATATCTACATGTGGAAAAAATGTTTTCTGGTGTGTCTCATGCAGAGGTTGTGACTTACTTTATTTCCATCATTTGGTAAAATGTTCATTTACATACATTTATCCGGTTGTGATATTTATAGCCATCACATTTGTTAGGGCCTACATGTAGGCATTCCTGGTGTAAGTACCGGCCCCAGTCAGCAGACATTTGTTAGGGCCTGCATGTGGGCATTCCTGGTGTAGTACCGGCCCCAGCAAGGGGACATCGTGTTGGTGATGAGCGCTAGTTAAGTATGAGAGAAACCATGATTGACATTCTCAGCAGCAAAAGTTTGAATGTAGAAACAGGATGAGAATCTTGTACGGCTGCAATGTGTGATACACTTGTTTTAGTGGATGATATTATCTGATAGTGTTTGAAATCATTTGTTTTGCATTTATTTGTGTCTGTTAGTGATCTTACAATCAGGAACTCATTATCTGTTAGTTCTTGATGTTTGATGCACAGAAAATATTATTCCAGAACTATCACCAACAAAAGTTGGCTGCTGATTGTCCAGAAATTGTCCCTGTTAGTTATGTTTTATTCTACAGACAATGTCTGTGGTTATGTCACTTTCAGGCTCCAAGAACTCTTCATACTGATTGAGTGCTATGCTTTGTGTTCTAGAACATGAAATTCCTATCAATTATCACTCACTTCCTCAGTCTAGTTTCGCCATTAGCGTGGACATCCGATAATGCACCAGCAACATAAGTATGTGCTACATCTGTGTCTGTGGAGAACTAGGCAGTAATAGTGGAAGTGATTCAACAGACTTGCATTTGCAACCATATCTGTTTGTTGTTAGTCTTGTCACAGCTTGTACATAGAAGCTTGTGTAGGTCAATGTCAAGTCTTGTGGTGATATCTTCAAGCTGTGATTTTTTAAGTCCACATAGCAATTTTTATACCTTTAGAAAATATCTTGATGCCATTTCGTTGATATATTTCACAAGATAAATTTGTTTCATCCCAAACATTCCATACTCTTACCTCTAACTTGAGAAATTTGCATTTCAGATGTACTAGAAATGTACTGGTTGGAAGTAATGTGTATGTACATTTGTTAGTGAGACCTGATATGTTGCCGTACTTGCTAGCAGTGCACAATGTGTTGTATGATGTCTGAGATGAAGCAATATTCTCAGCATTCCACTTTTTTATCCTTGATGTACAAATAGCAGCAGCAGACAGTTTTATCTACCTTATTGTGTGGTCACATGATCACAGGTGTAGATTTTGTTTACAAATACAGATTATTGTTCTGCAGATGCTGACTTGTTCTTTGTTAGTGTGTGTGTGTCATCATTGATAGATAATAGACAGAGACACAGTGGTTTAGAAAGATTAATCATGGGGGGAAACATCTCTAATAGACAAAGACACTGGTTTAGAATGATAAAACATTTCTAAAAGAGAAGAGTCAGACCATGACTACGATGGATACAAGATATTTAAGACCTTCTGAATATGGCACTGGAAGAGGCTGGACAGCCTGAACAGAACCTAGAGGCTTACGGAGTGGCAGTTTGGGCAACATTCTGTAAAGGATACGCTACATAGAAAAGACAGGCCCCCCCCCCTATTGAAGGCCACACAACCCCACCCCTAAATCTAGTAGTGCTATTATAGCAGGAGTTTATTTTTTTGTTATTGTAACCATCTAGAAGTACTCTATTGTAGTAGGACTTGTTATTGTAACCATCTTGTAGTAGGACTTGTTATTGTAACCATCTTGTGGTACTCTATTGTAGTAGGACTTTCTTGTTGTTGTAACCATCTTGTGGTACTCTGTAACCATCTTGTGGTACTCTATTGTAGTAGGAATTTGTGTGTTTTTTTAACCATCTAGTAGTACTCTAACCATCTAATGGTACTCTATTGTAGTAGGACTTTGTGTTTTTTTTAACCATCTAGTAGTACTCTATTGTAGTAGGACTTTCTTGTTTTTGTAACCATCTAGTGGTACTCTTTTGTAGTAGGACTTTCTTGTTATTGTAACCATCTAGTGGTACTCTATTGTAGTAGGACTTTCTTGTTATTGTAACCATCTAGAAGTACTTGATCTCTTCTGTTATGCTTTTATACATCCTACCATTCACTCTGCATTTTCTCCTTGCCAAACCAAAGCTTTCCCTCTGATATATATCCTCATTGCTAGGACCAGTTTCTCGTCTTGAAATGAATGTTTATCTCTTTAGAAAGGTAGGTTGCCTGAATGCTAACATTGAATTGCAAGGTTGAGATTAGCATATTCCACTGTTCACATCAATCATGAGGATGGAGATAGAGGTAGTTACAGCAGCACTTCATTAGTTGACTGATACATCAACAGACTAGGTAATACTCACAGACTCTCAAAGCATGCTGAGAAAAGAATGCTGGGACTTATTGAAGAACTCAATTGTCCAGAGCATTACATGGATATACTGCCATGGTCATGCTGCAGGCAGAGGAAACAAGAGAGCCGACTTATTGATATAAATAACCAAAATATCGGAGAATGTCTGACAAAATGGAAAGTGCAGTAACCAGACAAATAAGAGATGAATACTAAATAAAGTATACAGGTTACTGTAGACGCCTAACTATATAGATATAAAATAATAATAAATAACAATAGAACAAAGACAATTATCTATGTTTTATTGACATTTATTATTTTATATCTATAGTTAAGTTTCTACAGCAAGATGTATACTTTGTTTAGTATTTCTCTTATTTGTCTAGTTACTGCAGCACTTTCCATTTTGTAGGACATCCTCCGATATTTTGGGTATTTACATTTATAAAATAACTAGGGACGAAAACGGTTGACATTTCGATCAAAAGATCTTCGCCCGAACGAATATAGGCCTAATAATAATAATAGTTAATGCAGAAAAATAATAATTTAAGAACATCTTAAGAAAAATAACAGTCCGCGTAGCATCCTGTCAAAAGATTCACTGAATTGATAATCGAATGAGAATTAAGTTTTGTGGCTTAGACTGGTATTGTGAGTTATCCATCATCGACACGGATCGTACATTAGGCACACATTTCTTATAGCAAAACAATAACAATATCGTTTGGAAAGAAGCCTACAACTACGTAGGCATATATGCCATACCCATTATGTTTCTCTCTTGGGTCGTTCTAACGTTTACACCAAAATCCCGCAATCAAGAGCGCCCACGATTCTCATGTTTGAAAATCTGAGCGGACGAGTTCTCTCAGTGGATTGGTTATGTCATCTTGACACTGGTAATGCTTACTAATGTATCAGATCGTTCATGGCCTTCACACTGCCCGTACGAGGCATGTCCTCTGCAAGTTACAATGATCATATAATCAACATATGTCCGGGATTTTGAATCTGTGTACTTTTGTCACGGCGAGCGGAGCACTTATAGAAATTTCCCGTGTGCCATAATGCTGGTTTCTAATCAATAATCTCTGCCCTAACCACCCACATGTTATATTTCTGATCCAGCAACTGGACATATTGACGGTGTATGACTGCAAGTCATCGATCCTAGCTCCTGGGAAACTACAGCACTTGTTTGTTAATTGGTAGTTAATTACCAATTTGAATTATTATTATTATTATATATATATATATATATATCCCCCCCCATTGCATTTAATGTTTTTTTCATGCCATGCTCATCTTCGTTTGCGAAGGAGGAACACCATCATCATGACTGCACAGAGCCTCAACTTTAACTCAACAAGTTAACGTTGTCTCACTCTCGTGTACCGAACATATCATGACGTCACTGATGTGTGTGTGTGCTGCACGTTCTCATGACGTATGTGTCATGACGGGCAACAACATTGGGTGGGAATATGTCGATTGGATTTTATTACTAATGTCGTATGTAATGTGACAGCTAACACAAGATCAAATCATATTACCGGTACTTACTTAACGTAACAATTATACTGCTTTTTAGTTTCTCAAATAGAAGATATCGCCACTCTGAACAATTTGGTAGTTGTTCTACAGTGTAGTCATGCGATGGCTACGTAAACACAATTTGTAGTAAATGATTTGAAATGTGGATCTATTTGTCATAAGTACAAAACAAAAACATTTGTAGCAAAGCTTTCAAACACCCTGAACTACGAAGTACAAAACGTGCAGGCCATTGTATAACAGCTTGAATCTTGCAGGAAGTATTCATGTCAACTTGAATATAGACAATTTGACGATACCAATCAAACTGGAACTAAAATTTTTCCTTCACGTGTTTATTGCCTTCGCATTAACATCCTTCATTGTAACCAGCATCCTTGTCTACAACATCAGCAAACGTATGTCCTATACATAATGGAGTGGCTTATGCCTGGATGTTGCATGTTTGTCGTTGATTGTGTGGCAGATACTTGACGCTTTAGTCATGAGTTATTTTTATTTTTAAGTACGGAGAGGGTGGGGGGAAGAAGAGTTCCATGTACCGACTGTATGGCTCACAATGACTGCAACTAGCACAAACATGACACCAGGACATGACAGTTGCACTTTCAACTAGTACTATAGACAAACAGATTCGTTACCGTCTCTATGTTGCTAGAGCGCGAGAGGGAAGCAAAGAATAACAATACTGTTTACCTTCCATGCATGTCGCAAGAGGCGAATAAGGAGTTTATGAGGTGAAGTTGGCTGTAACATCCCATATAGGGTCAAAGTGACCCTGACTTCATGCCGAAGTAGGATATGTCAAGCCGAAATGCGCAGATATCTCAGCAGTGCTGTAAACAATGATACGACACATTCCGTTCTCCGGACTATATGCTGCTCATCTGCAGGAGTTTAAGAATGAACGCAGAAGAGAAGATGTAATGTATGGCATAGTCAAGGCCATATATACGTGAACATGGAGAGGGGGGGGGAGGGTAGTGTGTTTGTGTGTTTCCATGTATCGTCTGTATGACTCACATTGACTGTTATTCTTCTGTGTTTGTGTGTTTCCATGTATCGTCTGTATGACTCACAATGACTGTTCTTCTGTGTTTGTGTTTTCCATGTATCGTCTGTATGACTCACATTGACTGTTATTGTTATTCTTCTGTGTTTGTGTGTTTCCATGTATCGTCTGTATGACTCACAATGACTGTTATTCTTCTGTATTTGCTCTCTGATAACCAACACTAACATTCGTGTGATTTGCTGGGAAACGTGAAGTACGTTGTTCTGCTAGCTCTACAAGAGATCTATTTGCATCGTGACTGGCCCAGCGTATCTGAGGCCTGGACATCCGAGGCCCAGCACATCCTTTGTCGTCATGCTTTTAAATCAGATAATGGACTTCTCAAGCCTATGACAACCTGTAACGGTAAAGAGTTGTTCCTCATTTATCAGTAATGATATATCATAGTGTATCACTAACGCATTGTTCACTCCGATATATCAGAACAATGACATCAGAACAATGATACAATCAGAACAATGAGTTCTCTGGTGCCATCACCAGGTTCTATGTCAATATAGTTATTACAGGGACGAAGATAGGTTTATGCTCTGCTATCTCATGTAACTATGACAGGCTGAGGCGTCAGAGAAGCACACACTCCAAGGCTGAGGCGTCAGAGAAGCACACACTCCAAGGCTTTTTTCTTCACAATCCTGAATGAAATGTCTTACTTATTACTTGTATCTATTTCACAACATTAAGGCGACAATAGAGGCTGCACTGCAAGCTCCAACGTGTTTACATGTATCTGGTAGCTTTATTAACTGTTCTTCAGTTCACAACATCAGCGTCAATGGTATGACATCAAGCAAGTAACGGCAATGATACATTCATCATATAATGTCGATAGTGCGACATTCATCATATAATGTCGATAGTGCGACATTCATCATATAATGTCTGGTAATATCGATCATATAATGTTTTCTATATCCGCATCAATTTTCTGTAATATACATATATCAATCAGCAAGTCCAATGTAACTCTTGAGCTAACTACCTCAAAATGAGTGACCGTCTTAAGCGATACCTCTGCAACTATACTTAATTCCCCATGACTATTTCCTAGTTGGAGCTGAACATCTCCGTTCTAAGTTCCACAGTTCACCACCAGGGGTGATGCGCAAGAATCTCAAAGCTAGAGTCCAAGAGTCCTCTTCTTGCTCCAACAGTGAGCAAGAATCTCAAAGCTAGAGTCCAACAGTCCTCTTCTTGCTCCAACAGTGAGCAAGCGAAACTCGAATGCTGCTACTTCACCCAGCCAGGAGCCAGCGAAGAAGTGAATGCCCTCTTACCTCACCGTGAGACAGTTCAGACCCGAATCTCCATCTAACTAAAAATCGTCCCTTCTTGTTCCCCCGAAAACTGCCCTGCCACTAGTTGTGTCCAAGCTGTCTATAGGTCCCTCTCAAGGAGTCTCTCCACCGTACAGATAACTAAGACCTCTCTCCTGTCTATCATTTCTCTAAGACAGCCTTACTATTGTTTCAGTCAATCAGAAATGTTCCTACAATCTCACATAATTCCTCATACGTTCACACTGCTAACCCAGGTAACAGATTTTACTGATCGACTTCAAAGAAACAAGAATTGGCCCCTTGGAATCTCAGTTTCAATAGTTGCCGCTTTCAGATTCACACGCACTAACTTTTTTCCCTGTTAATCTACCAACATTCCACGGCGATAAAATCTCGACCCTGTAATTAATTGTCACACCATACTCTCCTTTCAATCCATTTCAATCAGATACCGAATTCATTGTTTCCTCCCTAAATGTCACAGGGAATATTTTCAAATAGAATATACGAATCTCACTTCGTTCTAGGATCCTTTTATCTCCCCCCCCCCCAACCTGTTTTCTGATATCAGTTATGTCGTTCCTTCATCTCCTAACTGGTCAGTAATAGTTATTATCCGCCTATCTGGATACGCGATCTTTCCAATATAGAAACCCTCTGGTTGTCTCTTGGTCCAGTTCTCAACTCGCCGCATTCAGGAATACTTTTTAAGGAGAAAGCGGCTACCTATAATTAATAATATTTGTTAACTGGTGATCTCTCTGGCGTAGTGGTTAAGCTGTTCGCCTTGTGTTCAAGAGGTCAGGGGTTCGAACCCGGCGCGTGTCGTCTTGTTTATAAGGTGGATTTTTCCCCGGAGATTACTGTGGATTATCACTTGGAGCTACGGAGTTACGTGCTATGAGTGGTGCTCTCGGCAGGCGGCGTTCCGCTTCGTTGAGAGGGACGGAGTACATATGGGAAACCGAGTACAGTGAAGTCAATCTTCTATGGCTTTTAAACCCTTTATTTGTTACAACTTCTGGTCATCTCTCCTCTTGAAAGCCCGTGTAATTGAAAACCGAGGTTAGGTTTCGTTTCTAAGGCAGGCGTATTTTTTTAATACCTGGTAGGTAGAAATAGTATGAGCTACAAGCGTTCAAGCGTTCCTTTACAAACTTTCCTGTTACAAGCGTTCCTTCCTATCTGTGGCCAGATGTTACATGTGTATCGATTCTCTAGACTGTGACAGCCTTCCTTCCTTTTCTGTCTCCAGATGTTGCATGTGTATCGATTCTCTAGACTGTGACATTCTATCTGTGGCCAGAAGTTGGATGTGTATTGATTCTTTGCCGTGACGGATCCACTGTGCCCTTGGACTTTTCAAGTCAAAACATGTTCCTGGGTGGTAGTCTCCGTGGAGACGGTAGTCAGGGGTTTAGGCTTGGGTCGACTACGACTATCTCACTTGAGATGTTATGCTTTTAGCGGACTAGTTTCGCGTAATTAGACGTATAGTGCATGTGTCCATCTCCTACTGAACCTTTTCTCTCCGCGAACATGTTTCCGGTATAGAAAAGTATTGTTGGTTTAGTTTGGCCCGGGTTCGCTGGCCCTCTTAGCCGAGGTGTCATATACCTACATCGTGATAACCTCATCCAAGTTAGAGTCTCTACACATTGTTTGATAAACATCGCGGCCTGGAATCCTCGAGCTGAGCAAAACTCTCTCCACGAGCATGATTCCGGTACAGGAAAGCATCGACAGTAGAGCTGTTATAGGAGTGTTTGTTTGTTTTGTTTTGCGTTCGCTCCATTGTAACCATCACTGGTGTCCGTGCGATTTCCGCCGGGAGCGTGATTACGTTGTGCCACCGTTATGCGCCTTGTAGGCCTAGCACATCCGATTTCGGCATACCTTGACAATTCGGGTGGGCTACCCTTAGCCTGTGACAGCCTCTATATCTGTCTCCAGGCACGCGTAGTGGCGACTCTTCGCCCAGACGATTTTGCTCTCGTCTGACTCGCAAGAGGTGTTCCACTGTCTATGAACTTGCCTCGTGTAATTGGACGTGCTGTACCTGTGCCCATTGGGTACTGAACCGTTTCTCATCCGTGAGCCTGGTTCCATAAGGGGAAGAACACAAGAGAGGAGTTGGGCCCTGGCTCTTTCGCCCTCTTAGCCGAGGTGTCATTCACCGACATCGTGTACCCCTTGTCCAAGTTCGAGTCTCACACCACGCGTTTGAGAGCAAGGCGTTCTCGAGCTGATCGTCCTTGTCCCAATAGCGCCTGAGCCCATCAGGTACTGAACCCTTTCTCTCTTCAAGTGTATTTCCAGTATAGGAAAGCTTGACAGTAGAGTTGGGCCAGGGCTAAATCGTTGTCCCTTTTCTGCCTGAGCCCATCAGGTACTGAACCCTTTCTCTCTGCAAGTGTATTTCCGGTATAGGAAATCTTGACAGTACAGTTGGACCAGGACTGCCATCGTTGTCCTTTTCTTGCCTAAGCCCATCGGGTACGGAACACTTTCTCTTCGCGAGCATATTTCCTTTTTACAACAGTTCTTATTCCGATTTATTTCTACTCCGTTAACTAACTTTGTTTCTCGACAAGTTGTTATGTTTCTACTCCGTTAACTAACTTTTATCTCGACAAGTTGTTATGTTTCTACTCCGTTAACTAACTTTGTTTCTCGACAAGTTGTTATGTTTCTACTCCGTTAACTAACTTTTATCTCGACAAGTTGTTATATTTTTACTCCGTTAACTAACTTTATATCTCGACAAGTTGTTATATTTCTACTCCGTTAACAAACTTTGTATCTCGACAAGTTGTTATATTTTTTACTCCGTTAACTAACTTTTTATCTTGACAAGTTGTTATATTTCTACTCCGTTAACAAACTTTGTATCTCGACAAGTTGTTATATTTTTTACTCCGTTAACTAACTTTTTATCTTGACAAGTTGTTATATTTCTACTCCGTTAACAAACTTTGTATCTCGACAAGTTGTTATATTTTTTACTCCGTTAACTAACTTTGTATCTCGACAAGTTGTTATATTTCTAACACTTGCTATCAAGACCACATCAACAATTTTAGATCCATAGCTTAACCTAGATTCTATGTTATAGTCGAGTTCTTTAGCCGTTTCGTCACAGTGAAATCTCAATGGCTGAAGTTCGCAACTATCACTCGATCCCCTCTAGCCGCTATATTGCGAACAGTAAGATCTCCTAATTTGATCTAACCGTGACCTATGACAGTGATGACTGAACCTCTACTAGAATAATACTCCAACGTGAAAACCATTGGTGTATTATATACATACATCAGTAACTTTATTACATCATTGATAAGTCCACAACATATGTATCGAGGTACAACATCCAGCAATTATAAACTTCAAGTTCCAACATCCATATGAACTTCAAGTACTTAGTTCTACTTCAGCAATAAACATAAACTTCAACTGCTTAGCAAGTAATATAGTCTGTGAGTGCTTAATTGAACTTAAACAAACACTGTAATCTTCAACTTCAGCGAGATAATTCTTCCAGTTACTTTTAACCTGTGGACTGCTCGATTTCCAAACTCTTATCCACCTAACTGTAATCAACTTCTCAACTGTAATCAACTGCAGAACAATGTCTAGCGTTTCACCGGGGAAACTTCTAGACTCTGACTACAACGGTCTAAGCTAACTGTGGACTCTCCTGTTTGCAAGTCCTAACATCTTGACTTCTGACGTCTCGAAGTCTGCTAGTCTCCGCCTTGCAGTGGGCCCTTCTCACTGCTGGGGTCCGCAACACCAGACCCTAACTCTCCGAAAACTCAAGAGGGAACCCGACCACCTCCCTCGGAAAACTCAAGTGGAACCCCGAAAAACTCCAGAACAGCCCTTTTTCTAGCTCAACATGTTCTTCCCCCGTTTTGTGTGTCGAAGCACTTCATTGGTCATAGAAATAGTCTTCTCACACAAGCCAACAACTATTTTGTTTTGTGTCAATCTTACTCCTAAGACCTCCCCTTTTCTATGTTCTATCAGACAGGTTTTTCCCAAGTCTTCCTAATTCCATTTCACTCCTACTACAATTTATGTATCCGTTTATTTCATTTCACAGAACGACTAGCAACAACTAATTTTCATTTTAATTAATCTCTTCACCTTTATTCTCTGGCGTCTCGTATTTCAACATACCTACAAACTCTGCCATCCCTATGGGATGGCTAATCGGTACTTAGTCGTGTAAATGTATGCGTTCCCATGCGTGTAAGTCGAATCTGCATTTCTCTCTGGTCATAGTGTGTCCCGGTCTGTCAACCCTCGCGGTTGAATTACTGACGTATGTAAAAATTATGTGGGAAACTTTGCTTAATCCTTGTTCTGACTCTCTACTCGACCAGATGTCTCCATGTTATAATGAACTCCGGGCCATCCATCTGTATCGCTTCCAAAACGACCTGTCATTCTCTCCATGACACCCCAAAATGTATATGAAACTTCTCTACTCTCCTGTTTGCTACAATTCCTGAGAGGTAGGGAATTCTGTAATGAGATCCTGATTCAATTAACTCGTACCTCCGGTACTTTTTCAGTCAGCAAAGTGTAGGTTTCTTCTAGAGCAGGAGCGTCGTTTTTATAGAAGGGACTAGAGAATAGAAATCCTCTATACGATACTATAACATGTCTATAGGCAGAGACACAATACAGTTAACATGAAGATAAATCAACTACTGAAATAAGCAATGTTTCAATGTAGCTGCAAAATAGGCAGAGACACAATACAGTTAACATGAAGAGAACATCAACTACTGAAAAAAGTGCAGGAATTTAAATATCATGGGAGCATTTGTATAGACGACGGAAGACGAGAGAATGAGACAAGAATTTTAATTTAAAAAAACCCTCTCTAAATTATGAATCTTTATTGCAAAAGTGTGTCAAGAGTGTCAGACATGGACACTAACTGAAGAACTAGAGAGAAAGCCAACTACGTGTGAAATGAGATGTCTAAGGAAAGCAGTAAACAGAAGAAGAATATATCACGTGGAGGAACGACGACATTAAAAGAACTGTTGGAACAACATATGTGGTAAGATATATTGAAAAAAAAAAGAAACTGAAACGGTTCAGCCATTTACTGAGAAGGAACCCAAATTGAAAAGTTGTAAGTGCACACAATATGAAGTGGAATCACCAAGTGGCAGAGAAAGACCAAGAAGAACGTGGAACGAAGGAGTTACCAACATTCTGAGACATTATAATATTAGTGCAAATAAAGCAACCAAATATGTCATAGTAAAAACAAACCAATCATCATTCAATCTTTTGACGCCATGCTGAAGACCAAACTTGAAGGTAGAGGGGAGGCGCGAGCAAGAAGTAGGCAGAGGTACAAGTGGGAGGAAGGTCAAAACCATGAGATGGACATGTTAAAGTCTAATAGAGTGGACCACCAAGGCAAGAGACAGAAAAAATTGGATGTCCTTGCGGCATACCCTCAATGCTACAATCTCAAAAAACAAGAATAATGATATATATCTGTTTATTGTTAAATATGCACCGCATGTGTTTATATAGGCAAATATGTAGATGCATTTATGTTCAAATATGTAAGTGTGTTTCTATAATCCATGTTATATATATATATATATATGTTCCTTTTCTACATGTATCTGCAGATTGCGAAATATGTGTGTGTGTCTATAGGTATATATTATTTTAATATATTTGTAAATATGCGAACTAAATATTTGCCTGCACATACATCAATCAGATGTCTGCACATACATGTATCAGATATCCACACATACATGTATCAGATATCCACACATACATGTATCAAATATCCACACATACATGTATCAGATATCCACACATGCATGTATCAAATATCCACACATACATGTATCGTATATCCACACATACATGTATCAGGTGTCTGACACAGAAAACATGTCTTCAAACAGATCTAGAGATTATTTTCACAATATGCTTGCAGTGTTTGCCAGTTCTGGCAGGAAATTAACTTCAAATTTCGATGATGTCCGACCATTAGATTTTAAAATTTGGTCACATGACCCGATGGTGATGCAGGGGCTGGCTGCGATACGAGCACGACGGGGTCAAGGTAATGTTAATTTGTATACAGAAGACTCACACACCAGCAGGAATTGTTTTGTGTATAACTGTGTGCGTCGGTGTGAACTAAAAGTCTCAGATACACAAGATGCTACTAATTTCACAACTATAATTATTGTGTGTCTCAGATACATAGCATGTCACAAAAGTAATTGTTGTGTGTCTCAAATACATAACATGTCACTACAGTAATTATTGTGTGTCTCAGATACATAACAAGGTGCAATGAGTACAATACTGATCTCGGCGGATCCAGGGTCAGCAGATAACCAAGATCTCACATATACGTCCTCGTGGTGCACACTGGAAACAGAATCCCAGCTTCTCGGGCTGATTCTGGCCAAACCTTTTGGGGATATTGTCCGGAAATGTGGAGGCAGCAGATGGAAAGAGAATTGACTGCATAAGAGACATTCAATATCTCCGACACCACTGCCTCAACACATGCGGTAGCACTGTCGACACACAGTCACGTTAATCACTGCGTCAACATATGCAGTAGCACTGTCGACACAGTCACTTTAATCACTGCGTCCCGAGCATTGGTGGGTTGGCCAATGAAAACGGTCACTAAAGAGTAGATGCATGCCGAGAAACGAAAAGATAACATACAGAGTACAAAGTGGGGGTAGTACTGCGCTTGAGGGCGACACCAAGTGCAAGTAGAAAGTGAAAACATTCCAAGAAAATCGTAACTACAAGCTCTGTTAGCTCCAGACAAGCTTCTAGTTACCGGTGCTCCGTACGGGCAGAGACCCAATCGTGGGTACCCGGCAAAGAAAGAAGCCCAGGCCCAACTCTACTGTCCAGCTTACCTATACCGGAAACATGCTCGAAGAGAGAAAGGGTTTCGTACCCGATTGGCTCTGGCACAAAAGGGACAAGGTCGTTCAGCTCGAGAATACGCATTGCTTCAAAACGCGTGGTGAGACTCGGACTTGGACGAGGGGTTAACGATGTCGGTGAACGACAACTTGGCTACGAAGGCGAAAGATATACTATGTGTGTCTCAGATGTACATGATGCTACTAAAAAAGAATACACACATCAATGTACACATGACAGGAAACATATTAATGTACACTTACAAAACACATCAACATTAATGCAAACATATATTGAACATAAGTATTGATATACACGCATATTGAACATGCACATTGCTGTACACTTGACATAGCACACACACAGAAAACATGTACATATATTCCCGTAGAGTTGTGTACTAAATGTAGCATGTGTGTTTTCAGTCAACTCTGACGCAGTGAGTTTAATGGAAATTAACTTGAATGACACCTGCTTTGGATTTGTCTGGTCTAAGTTCCAGCTCAGCAACATCACCAAATATGTGGTTAGTTGACATGTGACAGTATTAGCTGCTGATACAATCTTTTACACTTACACACGATCACAGATAGCCATATGATATACTTGTACACATACACAGATAGGAGATGGTCGGAGATGGCTTTAGCGTCCATATCAAGGTTAACGGTGATTTGGAAAAGCAATATCAGTGTTGGAATGAAAGTCAAGCTGTATAAGTCTCTGGTGCTTTCTATTGTGCTGTATGGTTGTGAGAGTTACTTACTGCGGACATGGAGAGACGATTACAAGCTTTCGAATACAAATGCTACAGAAGAATTCTACGAATTTCCTATAGGGAACATAAGACCAACGTGTACGTAAGAAACAAAGTAGAGATGTATGCAGCTGTTCAAGAACCATCGCTTTCAATAGTGAAACGACGAAAACTAGCATAGTTGGGACATGTATGCAGGCATTATTCCTTGTCAAAAACAATACTGCAGGGAACTGTCGAAGGTGGAAGAAGCAGAGGAGGGCAAATAAAGGCATGGGCAGACAACATCAAAGAATGGACAGGACAAGATATTTCCATACTCATCCGCATCGCTGATGATATCATTCGCTGGAGGACTCTGTGTGATGAAGCATCCAATGTGGTACCCCTACGAACGCGAAGGGTTACGGGTTTATTGGTTTGGATACACAGATAGCCATACGATACACATGTACACATAAACACGAGCGCAGATAGCCATACGATACACTTATACACATACACATGAACACAGATAGCCATACGATACACATGTACACATACACAGGAACACAGATAGCCATACGATACACGTGTACACATACACAGGAACACAGAGTCATACAATACACGTGTACACATATACAGGAACACAGATAGTCATACAATACACATGTACACATACACAGACACACAGATAGTCATACAATACACGTGTACACATACACAGGAACACAGATAGTCATACAATACACGTGTACACATATACAGGAACACAGATAGTCATACAATACACGTGTACACATACACAGGAACACAGATAGTCATACAATACACGTGTACACATATACAGGAACACAGATAGTCATACAATACACGTGTACACGTATACAGGAACACAGATAGTCATACAATACACGTGTACACATATACAGGAACACAGATAGTCATACAATACACGTGTACACATATACAGGAACACAGATAGTCATACAATACACGTGTACACGTATACAGGAACACAGATAGTCATACAATACACGTGTACACATATACAGGAACACAGATAGTCATACAATACACGTGTACACGTATACAGGAACACAGATAGTCATACAATACACGTGTACACATATACAGGAACACAGATAGTCATACAATACACATGTACACATAAATATGAATAAACACTCATTCTTCGCCACACACACAGATGGACATTCTTCTCCACACACAGATGGACATCATGGGAGAAATTCTTGATTAGTGTGATATAATCTTATAAATTCAAACTGTCAATATGTTGTCATGATTTAGTTCATCCACTGTCAACAATTTGTCATAATTTAGTTTAGCCACTGTCAACAATTTGTCATAATTTAGTTTAGCCACTGTCAACAATTTGTCATAATTTAGTTTAGCCACTGTCAACAATTTGTCATAATTTAGTATAGCCACTGTCAACAATTTGTCATAATTTAGTTTAGCCACTGTCAACAATTTGTCATAATTTAGTTTAGCCACTGTCAACAATTTGTCATAATTTTGTTTAGCCACTGTCAACAATTTGTCATAATTTTGTTTAGCCACTGTCAACAATTTGTCATAATTTAGTTTAGCCACTGTCAACAATTTGTCATAATTTAGTTTAGCCACTGTCAACAATTTGTCATAATTTAGTTTAGCCACTGTCAACAATTTGTCATAATTTAGTTTAGCCACTGTCAACAATTTGTCATAATTTAGTTTAGCCACTGTCAACAATTTGTCATAATTTAGTTTAGCCACTGTCAACAATTTGTCATAATTTCGTTTAGCCACTGTCAACAATTTGTCATAATTTAGTTTAGCCACTGTCAACAATTTGTCATAATTTAGTTTAGCCACTGTCAACAATTTGTCATAATTTAGTTTAGCCGCTGTCAACAATTTGTCATAATTTAGTTTAGCCACTGTCAACATGTTGCTATATGTAGTTCATCGACTGGCAACAATTTGTCCTGATTAATCCATACCATCGTCAGTCCTTATAATATTATAGTATAATATCACAGTCAGTACACAGTAACTGCGTATAGTATAATATCATAGTCAGTACACAGTAACTGCGTATAGTATAATATCACAGTCAGTACACAGTAACTGCGTATAGTATAATATCACAGTCAGTACACAGTAACTGCGTATAGTATAATATCACAGTCAGTACACAGTAACTGCGTATAGTATAATATCACAGTCAGTACACAGTAACTGCGTATAGTATAATATCACAGTCAGTACACAGTAACTGCGTATAGTATAATATCACAGTCAGTACACAGTAACTGCGTATAGTATAATATCACAGTCAGTACACAGTAACTGCGTATAGTATAATATCACAGTCAGTACACAGTAACTGCGTATAGTATAATATCACAGTCAGTACACAGTAACTGCGTATAGTATAATATCACAGTCAGTACACAGTAACTGCGTATAGTTTAATATCACAGTCAGTACACAGCAACTGCGTATAGTATAATATCACAGTCAGTACACAGCAACTGCGTATAGTATAATATCACAGTCAGTACACAGTAACTGCGTATAGTATAATATCACAGTCAGTACACAGTAACTGCGTATAGTATAATATCACAGTCAGTACACAGTAACTGCGTATAGTATAATATCACAGTCAGTACACAGTAACTGCGTATAGTATAATATCACAGTCAGTACACAGTAACTGCGTATAGTATAATATCACAGTCAGTACACAGTAACTGCGTATAGTATAATATCATGCATTGAGCATATTGAAACTTTCAAGTAAAAATTGCAAATTGCAAGTAAAATAGTTGGGTCACCTTATGAGAATGAAGTCAAACCAAAATCCAATAAGAGCATATAACAAAATAATATTCTGGATTAAGGCCAAAGATAGACCAAGAAAACGGTGGATAGAAAACATCAAGATAGCTTTGAACAAACATAGACTAAATGCAACCACGACGACACATCTGGCCTTGGAATGACAGCTTAAGCACCCATCCCTACGCGTAACTGAAAGTGTGAATTCGATCAACCATCATTCACCTGGGTTCAGACAATAGATAGAGAACAATTCTGTTCATTTTTTAGCGCATAGGGCTATGTCTGAAAGATGTTCTCTGCATTTCTTCCATGCTTTTGTTTTTCGTCTGTTTTATTACGCTGTTGACATTTCTCCTCTCTTTCTTGTATAGTTTGTAATCTTTTTTTTTCCTGTTTTAAATCATTGTCTATATATTTATTGATTTTTGTTATTGCTTGTTTGATTTCCTCTCTCCACCTATATATTTATATATAAGATTTGAATGTTTTACAAAATCATAAATGCAATTTGTAATACCCATCGGTTGTGTTATCGATGTCAGATGTAGGCACTAATCAAAGAACAAGAGAGAAAGCTGACAACGTATGAAATGTGAGTTTATAAGAACTGTTGGGAAAAAGTCTGTGGTCAAATATATTGAAAAACAGAACTCAATCATCACTCAATCCTGCGACGCCTAACAGTAAAAGCAGAGAAAAGACAATAGATAGATATAAATAATTTGAAGCATCAGTGTACGTCTTGTTACCGCCAATAAAAATTATAATGTGTTAGTACATTTTGTTACCATCAATAAAAGTTCTAATATGGGAGTACATCTTGTTACCATCAATAAAAGTTGTAATATGGGAGTACATCTTGTTACCGCCAATAAAAATTATAATGTGGGAGTACATCTTGTTACCATCAATAAAAGTTCTAATATGGGAGTACATCTTGTTACCGCCAATAAAACTTATAATGTGTTAGTACATTTTGTTACCGCCAATAAAAGTTGTAATGTGGGAGTACATCTTGTTACCATCAATAAAAGTTCTAATGTGGGAGTACATCTTGTTACCATCAATAAAAGTTCTAATATGGGAGTACATCTTGTTACCATCAATAAAAGTTCTAATATGGGAGTACATCTTATTACTATAGATATCCAGTTGAACTGTGAGCCCTACAAAAACCTTGTTATTCTGCGTCTAGGTGGAGATAGCCAACATGAAAGTGCCAACTATGGCACCAATAACTGTAACACTAGCAGGATCAGATGTGGAGTATTGCCAGTGTCACTTGAATGTCAGTACTCCTTATCTGGTAACACTAACTGCTTACAGTCAGAACTTGCGAGCTGTGGAGACAGTTACAGGCATGATGTGGACAACACACCAAGTTCCACCAGCACCAGATCCACCAAAGTAGGTAACAACACCATACATTTTCTCGTATATGAAACAAACTTTTAGACAGTCTCACTTCATCTGTCTTGTCACACAATATTTCATATTTAGACAGTCCCACTTAATCTGTCTTGTCACACAATATTTCATATTTAGACAGTCCCACTTAATCTGTCTTGTCACACAATATTTCATATTTAGACAGTCCCACTTAATCTGTCTTGTCACACAGTATTTCATATTTAGACAGTCCCACTTAATTTGTCTTGTCACACAATATTTCATATTTAGACAAACTACTTAATCTGTCTTTTCACACAATATTTCATATTTAGACAAACTACTTAATCTGTCTTGTCACACAATATTTCATATTTAGACAAACTACTTAATCTGTCTTGTCACACAATATTTCATATTTAGACAGTCAACTTAATCTGTCTTGTCACACAGTATTTCATATTTAGACAAACTACTTAATCTGTCTTGTCACACAGTATTTCATATTTAGACAAACTACTTAATCTGTCTTGTCAAACAGTATTTCATATTTAGACAAACTACTTAATCTGTCTTGTCAAACAGTATTTCATATTTATACAAACTACTTGATCTGTAAAATTAGACATAAAGGTAATGTAATGTAATGTAACGGGACAAAATGTCCTTAGTCACCTCTTTCAGTATGCATGGAAGGTAAACACTGTTGATATTATTTCCCTTAATACCGTGCACCCATGGGTTTTCCCAGAGTGCGTTGGCGTCGAATCAGAAAATTATACTAAGCCCATTCTTAGTAAAACTAGACCTAGATATTCATTGTAATACTAAACTAAGCTTATTCCTTGTAAAATTAAATGGACCTAATCTTTGTAAAACTAAACTAAGCTGTACTTAGCTCTCCTATTGGGCCGTGACAAGACACGAGCGATTGAGCTCCATGTTACTTCTAATTACTATCACAACAATATATATATATGACTAGATGGAACTAAATGGAACAAACTATCCAAATACCATAAACCTATTTGTATAAAGGACACCTTAACACAAAGTAGTTTGTGTGGAGAGAACACCTTAACAAAAAGTAGTTTGTGTGTTGAGAACACCTTAACAGAAAGTAGTTTGTGTGGAGAGAACACCGTAACAGAAAGTAGTTTGTGTGGAGAGAACACCTTAACAGAAAGTAGTTTGTGTGTTGAGAACACCTTAACAGAAAGTAGTTTGTGTGTTGAGAACACCTTAACAGAAAGTAGTTTGTGTGGAGAGAACACCTTAACAGAAAGTAGTTTGTGTGGAAAGAACACCTTAACAGAAAGTAGTTTGTGTGGAGAGAACACCTTAACAGAAAGTAGTTTGTGTGGAGAGAACACCTTAACAGAAAATAGTTTGTGTGGAGAGAACACCTTAACAGAAAGTAGTTTGTGTGGGGAGAACACCTTAACAGAAAGTAGTTTGTGTGGAGAGAACACCTTAACAGAAAGTAGTTTGTGCACTAAAGTCGATGCAGCACCAGAGTTTGTGCACTAAAGTCGATTCAGCACCAGAGTTTGTGCACTAAAGTCGATTCAGCACCAGAGTTTGTGCACTAAAGTCGATTCAGCACCAGAGTTTGTGCACTAAAGTCGATTCAGCACCAGAGTTTGTGCACTAAAGTCGATTCAGCACCAGAGTTTGTGCACTAAAGTCGATTCAGCACCAGAGCTCATAGAGTTCACCAGGTCTCACTCTTGTCCTCTTAAACTAAGGAACACAGAAACAAAAAACATGAAGATACACAAGAACTTTTCCAAACATTTGCATGTGTTCAAACATTTCATATGGAAGTCTATCCCAACTTCCTACAGAAAACATCACGAGACTGACATCCGCTGCCTACGAGTTAACATTGCATTACAGAAGAACGATAAAATGTAGTAACCGCAGAAAAACTGAAATCCAACAGAGAAAACTTTGAAACAAGATGATGACGTTGTGCTAAACTTCATGTTTCTAGCTTCAACACACAAGAGGAAGAAGAGTAGTTCCATATGATTAAAGATGGAGATTTTTGATGGACTATTTGTTACTGATGTGGTCTGTCTGTGACTGTGGATGGAAGTGTTTGGTAGAATATTTGTAATGTTGTTGTCTGTCTATGACTAACATTTCATGAGTTTTATAATTATTTTTTTTCTGTATCCAAATGTGGACTGAAGAATGTAAACACACAAGTTGACTGAAGAATGTAAACACACCAGTTGACTGATGAATGTAAACACACAAGTTGACTGATGAATGTAAACACACAAGATGACTATGTATTCACAAGTTGACTGATGACTTTGTATTCACAAGTTGAATAATGGCTGTATGTATTCACAAATTGACTGATGACTTTGTATTCACAAGTTAACAGATAACTTTGTATTCACGTTGACTGATATCTTTGTATTCACAAGTTGACTGATGAATGCATGTATTCACAAGTTGACTTATGACTTTGTATTCACAAGTTGACTGATGACTGCATGTATTCACAAGTTGACTGATGACTGCATGTATTCACAAGTTGACTGATGACTGCATGTATTCACAAGTTGACTGATGACTGCATGTATTCACAAGTTGACTGATGACTGCATGTATTCACAAGTTGACTGGTGGCTGCATCCATGCCTTTACAAGTGTATGTTTCTATTCTCTTCCTTCCTCATAGAGTTGTGTCTATAACATCCAGCACCATCACTATAGCTCTACCAGAAGTACACTTGACAGAAGGCCCACTGACTGCAATAGAAATCAGAATCAAGTCCACTGAAGTTGAAAGCCCACTGCTAGATATGCATCACATTTCCACACATGAGGCAGCAGTTTGGACACGACATAAAAGAGATGCTGACATGTCAGGACTGTCTGTTGTAGATGTTTCCCAAGCTGGTATAACCCAGTCAGGGAGAACAGACACAGGAAGCATTGACAGTCAATTAAGAAGCAGTGATCAGGGGAGATTAACAACATTGCTCTACGAAAACGTGAGAATGTGGAGGCAATCACGTGGTACACTTGAGCATACAGAGGGCCAACAAATGAAGAATGTCCAAATGCAGATGTCTTTGGATGATGGAGTCAAGCAGAGAATAACAACCGAGAAACATTATTGGAGTGAATCAGTCAACATGAATGCAGCATCGCATGATAAACATCTGCGTGAAAGTGCAACAGAAAACTCTGCCGGACATGGTTCATATGATTTGTTTGTAAGACCCAGTAGAAATAGAATCATCTGGAATGTTGGCAGTGATACAGTCTTGCCTAACTCTCAAGAAGGTAACACACAAAGAAAAGATGAGATCAGACAAGACACACAGTCACTGCGCTATAATCATGTACTGGACATTGACAGAAATATCTTCAACAAGAATGATAGAAGTGTCATTGTTTGGTTTGAGTCAGACATGAAGACAGAAAGGGAAGTGTCAGACCCTGGCATGAAGATAGACAATGACGTGTCAAGGTTGTCGCAAATGACAAGTCAACATTTGCAACCTTCCTCTGCAGAAGATTTGCTCTTACTGAAACAGCTGATGTCAGACTTTGATGAAATTCTGAATTCTAACATTTCCACTCATGACTCTGATGGTATCGATGTGCTACATTTATTGTCTGTGACATCAGACAAGCAGACACTCAATGATATCATAGACTGCCGGTATTGTGCACATGTCATCAACGTAATGAATAGGTTAATAGAGCTGGAACGTCCCCATCCAATAATCATATCAGAGACGATGAACCAGTTAGTGGCACATCTCAAGGCAATATTCACCAGAATAAATGTCTCCAGTCAACACATGAACACAACCACAAGGAGACAGCGTAGCCAGATTCAACACATGAACACAACCACAAGGAGACAGCGTAGCCAGATTCAACACATGAACACAACCACAAGGAGACAGCGTAGCCATATTCAACACATGAACACAACCACAAGGAGAAAGCGTAGCCATATTCAACACATGAACACAACCACAAGGAGAAAGCGTAGCCATATTCAACACATGAACACAACCACAAGGAGAAAGCGTAGCCAGATTCAACACATGAACACAACCACAAGGAGAAAGCGTAGCCAGATTCAACACATGAACACAACCACAAGGAGAAAGCGTAGCCATATTCAACAGTCTGTAAATATGAGTATCCTATATCTGCATTGTTCTCTTGTAATAATGTCCAACATTTCTCTTGTCATTATGTTAGAAATTTTTTCTTGTCATTATGTCAGATATTTATCTTGTCATTATGTTAGATATTTATCTTGTCATTATGTTAGAAATTTTTTCTTGTCATTATGTTAGAAATTTTTTCTTGTCATTATGTTAGATATTTATCTTGTCATTATGTCAGATATTTATCTTGTCATTATGTTAGAAATTTTTTTTGTCATTATGTTAGATATTTATCTTGTCATTATGTCAGATATTTATCTTGTCATTATGTTAGACATTTTTTCTTGTCATTATGTTAGATATTTATCTTGTCATTATGTCAGATATTTATCTTGTCATTATGTCAGAAATCTCTTACCATTATTGTAAACATAACAATTGTCAGTATGTCAGACATTTCACTTGTCATTATGTCAGACATTTCACTTGTCATTATTTTAAACATTACAATTATATTTATGTCACAAATTTCTCTTGTCAGTATGTCAGACATTTCTCTTGTCAATATGTCAGACATTTCCCTTGTCATTATTTTATACATTACAATTATATTTATGTCACATATTTCTCTTGTCAGTATGTCAGACATTTCTCTTGTCATTATGTCAGACATTTCTCTTGTCATTATTTTAAACATTACACTTGTATTTATGTCAGACATTTTTCTTCTTAGTTTGTCTGACATTTCTCTTGTCAGTATGTCCGACAATTCTCTTGTCATTACGTCAGACATTTCTCTTGTCAGTATGTCAGACATTTCTCTTGTCAGTATTTCAGACATTTCTCTTGTCATTACGTCAGACATTTCTCTTGTCAGTATGTCACACATTTCTCTTGTCAGTATGTCACACATTTCTCTTGTCAGTATGTCAGACATTTCTCTTGTCAGTATGTCAGACATTTCTTTTGTCATTATTTTAAACATTACATGTGTATTTCAGTCAGACATTTCTCTTGTCAGTATGTCAGATTTTTCTCTAGTCATTATTTTAAACATTACACTTATCATTATCTCAGACATTTCATTTGTTACTATGTTGGACATTTCTCTCGCCATTATATCAGACATGCCTCTTGAAATTATGTCAATCATTTCTCTTATCATGTCAAATATTTCTCTTACCATTATATCAGACATTTCTCCTGTCAATTTTATTAAACATTACACTTCTCATTATTTCAGATGTGTTTCTTGCTATTTTGTCAGATACTGCTTATGACATTATATCAGACATTTCTCTTGTCATACGTTGTACACTTCTCTTGTCATTCTGTCAGATACGTCTATTGACATTATGTCAGACATTTCTCTTATCATTATGTTGAACATGTCTCTTGTTACTATGTCAGACATTTCTCTTATCATTATGTTGAACATGTCTCTTGTTACTATGTCAGACATTTCTCTTATCATTATGTTGAACATGTCTCTTGTTACTATGTCAGACATTTCTCTTATCATTATGTTGAACATGTCTCTTGTTACTATGTCAGAAGTTTCTCTTTCCATTATATCAATCTTTTCATCATGTCAAGCATATACCTTGCCTTTATGTCAGACATTTCTCTTGTCACTATGTCAGATATTTCTCTTGTCATTATGTCAGATATTTCTCTTGTCAGTATGCCAAATATTTCTCCGGTCTTTATGTAAGACATACAACATATTTTGTGTAAGACATACAACATATTTTATGTAAGACATACAACATATTTTGTGTAAGACATACAACATATTTTATGTAAGACATACAACATATTTTATGTAAGACATACAACATATTTTATGTAAGACATACAACATATTTTGTGTAAGACATACAACATATTTTGTGTAAGACATACAACATATTTTATGTAAGACATACAACATATTTTGTGTGAGACATACAACATATTTTATGTAAGACATACAACATATTTTGTGTAAGACATACAATATATTTTATGTAAGACATACAACATATTTTGTGTAAGACATACAACATATTTTATGTAAGACATACAACATATTTTATGTAAGACATACAACATATTTTGTGTAAGACATACAACATATTTTATGTAAGACATACAACATATTTTATGTAAGACATACAACATATTTTATGTAAGACATACAACATATTTTGTGTAAGACATACAACATATTTTGTGTAAGACATACAACATATTTTGTGTAAGACATACAACATATTTTATGTAAGACATACAACATATTTTGTGCACAGATGGGAAAATCTAGGAGAGAATTCTATCATGAAAGTGTGAGAGAAATTGAAGACCAGCTCAAGATTGATCCATATCAGACAAAACAAATAGTCATGTCATCCACTGGTCATCCACTGTTGGTCAAAACAGGGTCAGCCATTTTATCACTTGTCAGAGATCGAATAGATCATATTGTCAGAAGTCATCAGTATACTGATAATAGCATTCTTATTGAATAATGTGTGAACTGATAATAGCATTCTTCTTAAATAATGTGTGAACATGCGAGAAAGAGACATTGTAAGCTAGTGAACATATGAAAATATGATGTTGTAAGCTGGTGAAGATATGAAAAAGTGAAAGTTGTAAGCTGGTGAACATATGAAAATATGATGTTGTAAGCTGGTGAACATATGAAAATATGATGTTGTAAGCTGGTGAACATATGAAAAAGTGTTGTAAGCTGGTGAACATATGAAAAAGTGTTGTAAGCTGGTGAACATATGAAAATATGATGTTGTAAGCTGGTGAACATATAAAAAAAGTGTTGTAAGCTGGTGAACATATGAAAAAGTGTTGTAAGCTGGTGAACATATGAAAATATGATGTAAGCTGGTGAACATATAAAAAAAAGTGTTGTAAGCTGGTGAACATATGAAAATATGATGTTGTAAGCTGGTGAACATATGAAAAAAGTGAAGTTGTAAGCAGGAGAAGAGATAAGAAAATGAAGTTGTAAGCTGGGGAAGATATGGAAATGTGAAGTTGCAAGCTGGTGAACATATGAGAAAGTTTAATTGTAAACTGGGGAAGAGATAAGAAAGTGAAGTTGTAAGCTGGCTTAGATACGAGATAGAAGTTGAAAGCTGGTGAACATATGAAAGAGTGAAGTTGTAAGAAAGTGTACATGTTAAAAATTGAAGTAATAAGCAAATGAATATGTAAAACATTGAAGCTATATTAATATGAACATATTGATGTTAAGGGAACACTTACGAGTTCTCAATCATCATCATTCTACCAAGTCAGTTATATCGATTGTGACATCTGATACTGCTGAAGTGATAGGCTTACCTATGGATACGTTTATCAAGTAAACATTATAGATTGTGACAGCTGGACTTTCTGAAATGTTAGGCTTACTTACTTAACAAGTTAGCACACACACTGAAAGTTAGCAGACACATTGAAAGTTAGCAGACACATTGAAAATTAGCAGACACATTGAAAGTTAGCAGACACATTGAAAGTTAGCAGACACATTGACAGTTAGCAGACACATTGACAGTTAGCAGACACATTGAAAGTTAGCAGACACATTGAAATATGTAGACTTGAAGTTATAGTTAACAATTTTACGAGGCTTGCCCACATGAAACCCACCCACCATATCACATATACCAGCACGTAAGAAGTGTGAAATCATCATAACTGATGTAGTACGCACACATTGATGTCGTCATATAACTGATGTGGTGCGCACACATTGATGTCGTCATAACTGATGTGGTACGCACACATTGATGAACAAATGGTCACTTGATCATCCTATTATAGTCCGTTCAGAATCGTTTGCCGAGATGTTAAATTATTTTTATCAAAAACGTATTGTTCATTTGGATTGATCATTTGAAGTTAGGTTTAGAATAATAATGTCGCTATAGAAATATTTTTTTATCAAAGAAATGTGATCCAGTATCAAAGATACCTTATTTAACCTATATTAAAAAAAAGTTAATCTAAATTATAAACAATCGCTGGATTATGTAGATGCTTACATCTCACAGCTGATTATTAAATATAAAGGCATGACCCTCACGGTAGAATGTGCACCGTTCTAAAAGTAATTGTTTCCACTGTACATTTGTATAAAGCAATGTTACATATGGAAATTCCCGTTTAGCACCAAATATTATTTTTCCTGAACTTAGAATTATGTGAAATCAAAAACGGCTATTGACTCGATTTCAAGTCACAAGTCAGAGGCACGTCTCAATATTTACAGAATGTAGGCGGCACTAAGCATATTACCTTCTGCAAGTCTATGTGAGAATGAATCTGAAAGCGAAATATTTTACTGAGCATAACATTGCTATAAAGATTTATCAATACTTCTGCAGAGAGCGTAAAAAGGGACATCTTTATTGTTCTTTATCAAATCCTGAGAAGAGAACAATGCATATTTTAGGTTTGTGTAAACGTTCATTTGATCGAATAGTGGAAGCAAGCGGATATTTATTGCCAACAAATTCACGAAAGCAAGGAAGGAAAGAAAAGATAGACAGTTTCGATAAGGACCTAGTAAAAAGAGAAATATGTAGAATGTTTGATAAAAACGAAGAAGTGACACTTAGAAAGTTGAAGATTTGGCTGAAAACTAATAACGACATTGAAATATCAAAAACTTTATTATGGAAAACTGTAAGAAATGCAGGCTTCACCTTTAGAAAGTATGCTGGTGGAAAAAACATTATTTGTGAAAAGCCACATCTGGTAGCTCTTAGAAGCAAGTATTTACGTGAAGTGAAGGGAATGCGCGAGAATGGTTATGATATTGTGTATTTAGATGAAACTTGGATCAACGCTCATCATACAAATGAAAAGGAATGGCAGTTAGCAGATGGAAGTATTAAAAGATCAGTACCAAGTAGTAAAGGGCAACGTTTGATAGTTGCACATGCAGGTAGCAGACATAATGGGTTGTTGCAGAATGCTCATCTAATTTTCATTTCAAAATCCATTGACAATAGAGACTACCACTCCGAAATGAATGGGCACATATTCGAAGACTGGATCGAAAAAAGTATTCTTCCAATATTAGATAGACCTTCTTGTCTGATAATGGACAATGCTTCATACCATAACGTAGTGAACGTAGAAGATAGAATCCCAACATCATCAAGTACAAAAGATGCAATCAAAACGTGGCTCATAAAAGAACACATACCAGTTACCGACAGGTACTTGAAACCCGAATTGCTTAACCTTGTAAAACAGACACAACGAACAAAGATATTTAAAATAGACAAGTTAATTGAAGAACATGGTCATAGATGTTTGAGACTACCTCCATATCATGCACACTTAAATCCTATAGAGCTAATTTGGCAAAAGTTAAAGGACACGTAGCATCTACAAATACAACTTTCAAATTATGTGATATTGAGGCACTTACAAATCAGGCTCTATCAAATATACATAAAGACTACTGGGTGAAATGTGAGGATCATGTGTTACGCCAAGAAGAGGAATATTGGAAAAAGGAAGGTTTGTTGTTTGTTCAGCCGAAAACAGTAATCGACCTATTTGACTCGTCTGATTATGAATGATCATTACTCTGATTAAGTCTACACTAAAAAAAGTTTGATTTGCAAAATTTACAAGTTGATTTGTAAAACATTTCATTGCTCAATACCACCCAAGCAATTCAAAAAAATGTTATAAGCAAACCATCAACCATTACTTATAAAAATTAGCCCGCTTGATTCAATACAGAAGTTCAGATATCTTGGATCAACTATTACAGACAAAATTTCCTTACATGAAGAAATATATGTACTTATTTCAAAGGCAGCGACAACATTTGTGAAACTCACACCAAGAGCATGGAACAATATCAAATTGACTCTACGAACAAAAGATATATTTTAAATTTTTTTTACACCTGCCACCATGTAAAATTTTGTGGACACGCCTATGGGTCATCATTGCACTAGATTACTGTAAAATATTTTGTTTATGGTCGAAATCATATTTACATGGGCAAACATCAAAAGAATTCGCCGCTTTCAAATAACCGTTACAGCTAGACATCAAGTAACACATATGTTTTCGCGACATGGACATTTTAACAACGTATGCCAAAATTCATGTGAAATCATCAAGAACTTTTTGAATTATAAATCATAACATCTCGGCAAACGATTCTGAACGGACTATAATATGCTTAGTGTCCTGTGCATGTAGAAAACATGGCCGGTTACATACCAAATCCGTCCAAATTTCACCAACGAGCAGTAATTGAGTGTCTTACAGGCGAAGGCTGTCAACCAACATTCATCAAATAATCCACCAGGTGTATGTTGGAAGATGTGTTTCAAAGACAACAGTCAGGGATTGAACAAGAATGTTCGGGAAGGTAACACATAGTCATCCATGGCAGAGTGAGGCATGTTGTGATAAAAGACCCAACTGTCGCGACATTCGGGTGAGCATTACAGCATGCCGGTGCATTTATTCTTGATGCCTGTATGCATCGTGTCTAGTGTGTTCTTGTAGCTGATAGCATTGATGTTCACACCTAGGCTCTTTAAAGTTCACCATTAATATTTTGTGCATTAATGTTCCAGGTGATTGCATAATTTCCGTTACTGCATAGCTCAAATTGGTGACACTATGATTCACCAATTGCCACTACTCGCGACAGAAGTCATTCTCCTTGCGGTAAAACTGCAAAAAGTTCTTCAAACTTCACCCCACGTGTTCTTCCTTACGATGTTCAATCAATAAATATGGTACCCACTGAGAATACAACTTCAGATATTTCAATTTCTTGCAAACAATCATTTAAATTGATGCTAACGACACAGAGAATTCATCGACAGCCAACTCAGACCATGCTCAACAAGTATTGCTGTATCTATCGACCGCCAACTCAGACCATGCTCAACAAGTATTGCTGTATCTATCGACCGCCAACTCAGACCATGCTCAACAAGTATTGCTGTATCTATCGTCCGCCAACTCAGACCATGCTCAACAAGTATTGCTGTATCTATCGTCCGCCAACTCAGACCATGCTCAACATGTATTGCTGTATCTATCGACAGCTAACTCAGACCATGCTCAACAAGTATTGCTGTATCTATTTTGTTGACAGTTTCTTCTGTCACAGCATGCACTTGACCTGGCTGCAGAAGATCATTTGCTACCTGTCTCCTTTCTCGAAACATTCTTGCCCTATCTTTTACTGGTGTGGGGTGTGTGATGCCTGCACATGACACTAGAGGCACACGAAGAGAATGACCACGTGACCATTTGTTCATCAACGTGTGCATATTACATCAATGATGCCGCATTCACGTTCCTTGGGTGCTGACATAGGTGACTTAACATGGGCGGGTTTCATGTGCTGACATAGGTGACTTAACATGGGCGGGTTTCATGTGCTGACATAGGTGACTTAACATGGGCGGGTTTCATGTGCTGACATAGGTGACTTAACATGGGCGGGTTTCATGTGCTGACATAGGTGACTTAACATGGGCGGGTTTCATGTGGACACTCTAGGTAAAACATGTGCTTATTTATGCAAATGTGGCAGTTTCCTAGCACGCAGGTGTTTATCACTACATTAAAACACACAAAGGTCACATTTTCTGAAGATGTCTAGTTGAGTGCTGACTACTTTCCAGATATGGTTATTTCATGACAGATCACTATGGCACCAGGCAGCCATACTTTAACAACATCAAACTGCAGAGATGCCTGCGACGGTTCTCTCACTACCAGGAGGCCAGAGACTTTATTCTGTATGGCAAGGTGGGTTCATGTTCAAATTGTTGTTCGTCATTGGGAATGTCAGGCGAATATATAATCGCCTGCATACTTTCTTCTGTCAGAGTGAGTATGTGATATCGCATCTTAGTCTAGATCTGCTTGTAGAAATAGCAGAGGGCACACCTTCTGCTCGATGCTTGATTGGATGACTTTTATTGTTTATGTTACATCTGACAACATATGTCTAACACAGAAATCATATGTTAAAGTTGTATGAACACATAGATTATATATCAATGTTGGAAGCACACAGATCATATACACAAATTGTATAGGCTCTACATATAGACTGACATATATTTTAAACAATGTCCCTGTAAAACCGTGAAATAAGCTTATTTCATGAGCTGTACTTGCTTTCAAACTGTACTTATTTCATGAGCTGTACTTGCTTTCAAACTGTACTTATTTCTAAAATTTTGATCTCAATCAAGTATTCACTGTCCTGCCGTAATGTTACTCGAGTCCCACATTAAAAATGCGTCTTAAGGCATGTCCGGACGTTATGTATGCATAGCTCACAATTAAAAGTTCACGTTTTATAGACTGTTTTTAAGTTTTTGCTGGAGATAAATAGTTGTACTCATTTCTGGAGATCTACTTGTCTTGTTCAGTTGTACTTAAGATCACACTTACAGCTACGAGAATTGAACCAGGTCAGTTCTAGCGGCACCGAATCGCCTTGCAACTCAAGTAAACAGGTTGTGCGTATTTGACCAATCACATCCTCTGACCGCATCTGTACTGTATTTGCGTATTTTCATATCTACCTGTCCTGTTCAGCTGTATTTGTAGTATTTTTAACCTGTAGCTGTTTCTGTGTTGACAGGCTGTGATCAACATGACAAAGCTGAAGGATCTGCACATAACAGAGCTGTACAGTCGCTTGAATACCATCATAGATATTAACAGGCGCAGACGTAATAAACTGTACCTCGACATGTTTGAGGATTTCTTGTTCTGGAAGCAAGGCACAGAGATGAGTCAGGTTTGTCGCCAGTGTTTGAGTATATACCTAGATATGTTTGAGGTTTGTCTCCAGTGTTTGAGTATATACCTAGATATGTTTGAGGTTTGTCTCCAGTGTTTGAATATATACCTAGATATGTTTGAGGTTTGTCTCCAGTGTTTGAGTATATACCTAGATATGTTTGATTGTTCTTTACGACATTTCTAAATCTGTTATTGATCATAATATAGTCTATTCGGTTCCTCTTTCTGTCTCCTGGACTTTTCCATGTATATAATCTTCTATTTTCATGTTCAAAGAATGTATTACATGGTTGTTCTCCTCACAGAACTGTATAAGTCTTCCTCCTCTGTCAGTTCTCTTCCCTAGTCCAAATTTCCCTACAATGTTCTTGTGTCTTCCTTTCCCTATTTTTGCATTCATGTCTCCCATGACTATTAAAATGTCTGTTGATTTCACTGGTTTGAGTAGTTGTTGTAGGTCTTTGTAGTACTGTTCTATTTCTTCTTCAGTGTAATCTGTAGTTGGTGCATATGTTTTTATAATGGCCAGATCAAACGGTTTTGCTTTGATCTTGAGCATCATAATTATGTTATTATATGTTCAGTACCCACTGATATATTTTTCTATTTCTTTCCTGATCAGTATTCCTACCCCTCGTTCATGGTAATCTTCTCCTGAAGGTATAAAACTAAAATATTCCTTTATTGTGTACCCAGCATCTTTCCATCTTGTCTCTGCTATTCCTAGAATATCTACATCTAATGCTTCTTCCTCCAATATTACATTTTATAGCTTCCCTGACTGGTGTAGTGTTTGAACAAGGGTATACCTCAGTGTTTGAACACAGTCATGAGTCATGTATATCTCAATGTTTGAACACAGTCATGAGTCATGTATATCTCATTGTTTGAACACAGTCATGAGTCATGTATATCTCATTGTTTGAACACAGTCATGAGTCATGTATATCTCATTGTTTGAACACAGTCATGAGTCATGTATATCTCATTGTTTGAACACAGTCATGAGTCATGTATATCTCATTGTTTGAACACAGTTATGAGTCATGTATATCTCATTGTTTGAACACAGCTATGAGTCATGTATATCTCATTGTTTGAACACAGTCATGAGTCATGTATACCTCATTGTTTGAACACAGTCATGAGTCATGTATATCTCATTGTTGGAACACAGTCATGAGTCATGTGTATCTCATTGTTTGAACACAGTCATGAGTCATGTATACCTCATTGTTTGAACACAGTCATGAGTCATGTATATCTCATTGTTTGAACACAGTCATGAGTCATGTATATCTCATTGTTTGAACACAGTCATGAGTCATGTATATCTCATTGTTTGAACACAGTCATGAGTCATGTATATCTCAATGTTTGAACACAGTCATGAGTCATGTATATCTCATTGTTGGAACACAGTCATGAGTCATGTATATCTCAATGTTTGAACACAGTCATGAGTCATGTATATCTCATTGTTGGAACACAGTCATGAGTCATGTATATCTCATTGTTTGAACACAGTCATGAGTCATGTATATCTCATTGTTTGAACACAGTCATGAGTAATGTATATCTCAATGTTTGAAGACAGTCATGAGTCATGTATATCTCAATGTTTGAACACAGTCATGAGTCATGTATATCTCAATGTTTGAACACAGTCATGAGTCATGTATATCTCATTGTTGGAACACAGTCATGAGTCATGTATATCTCATTGTTTGAACACAGTCATGAGTCATGTATATCTCATTGTTGGAACACAGTCATGAGTCATGTATATCTCAATGTTTGAACACAGTCATGAGTCATGTATATCTCAATGTTTGAACACAGTCATGAGTCATGTATATCTCATTGTTGGAACACAGTCATGAGTCATGTATATCTCAATGTTTGAACACAGTCATGAGTCATGTATATCTCAATGTTTGAACACAGTCATGAGTAAGATATATATTAATGTTTGAAAACCGCGTGGTATATTTCAGTATTTGAACACAGTCATGATTCATGTATATCTCAATGTATGAAAAATCAGGTATATCTCAATGATTGGACAGTCAGGTATATCTCAATATTAGAACACCGTCATGAGTCAGATATATTTCAATGTTTTATCAGTCATGAGTCAGCTATATATCTCAATGTTTGATCAGAGTCAGGTATATCTCAGTACTTGAACACAGTCAGATATAATGTTTAAGCACAGTCATTAGTCAGGTATATCTCAATGATTGAACATAGTCGAGACATGTATATCTTAATATTTGAACACAACAATGAGTCAGGTATATCTCAATGTTTGAACACAGTCATGAGTCAGATATATTTCAATGTTTGATCAGTCATGAGTCAGCTATATCTCAATGTTTGATCAAAGTCAGGTATATCTCAGTATTTGAACACAGTCAGGTATATCTCAGTATTTGAACACAGTCATGAGTCAGGTATATCTCAATGTTTGAGCACAGTCAGGTATATCTCAGTGTGTATGATCAGAGTTATGAGTCAGGTATATCTCAGTGTTGATCAGAGTCATGAATCAGGTATATCTTAGTGTTCGATCAGAGTCATGGGTCAGGTATATCTTAATGTTTCAGCACAGTCAGGTATATCTCAATGTTTCAGCACAGTCAGGTATATCTCAATGTTTGAACACAGTCATGAGTCAGATATATCTCAATGTTTGAACACAGTCATGTATATCTCAGTGTTTGATCAGTCATGGGTCAGGTATATCTCAGTGTTTGATCAGAGGCTTGAGTCAGGTATATCTTAGCGTTTGAAAAGAGTCATGAGTCAGGTATATCTCAATGTTTGAGAACATTCAGGTATTTCTCAGTGTTTGATCAGAGTCATGAGTCAGGTATATCTCAGTGTTCGATCAGTCATGGGTCAGGTATATCTCAGTGTTTGATCAGAGGCTTGAGTCAGGTATATCTTAGCGTTTGAAAAGAGTCATGAGTCAGGTATATCTCAATGTTTGAGAACATTCAGGTATTTCTCAGTGTTTGATCAGAGTCATGAGTCAGGTATATCTCAGTGTTTGATCAGAGTAATGAGTCAGGTATATCTTAATGTTTCAGCACAGTCAGGTATATCTCAATGTTTGAACACAGTCATGATTCAGATATATCTCAATCTTTGAACACAGTCAGGTATATCTCAGTGTTTGATCAGTCATGAGTCAGATATATCCTAATGTTTCAGCACAGTCAGGTATATCTCAATGTTTTAACACAGTCAGGTATATCTCAGTGTTTGATCAGTCATGAGTCAGGTATATCTCAGTGTTTGATCAGAGTCATGAGTCAGGTATACCTCAGTGTTCGGCCATGAGTCAGGTATATCTCAGTGTTTGGTCAGAGTAATGAGTCAGATATATCTTAATGTTTCAGCACAGTCAGGTATATCTCAATGTTTGAACATAGTCAGGTATATCTCAATGTTTGAACACAGACAGGTATATCTCAATGTTTGAGCACAGTCAGGTATATCATTTATTTTTTTGTTTACAAGTGCAGGTTTTTCTTCTTCATATATTCTCAAAGCTATGATAAAGCTATTATATACTATATTCTCATCCTCTTGCTGGTTAGGCTGATTTTGCTTAAAGAGTTGAATGCGTCTGTTGTATATCTCTTACTCTTGCTAGTTAGAGCGTCAATATAAGGTAATTGGTAATAAGGTAATAATAAGGTAATACTGCGTGAAAATATAGTACTACGCAGAACACAGGTTTTTAGAACGTTCCACTTAGGCACGACGGACTATCACTAAAACTAGGGGGTTATGATATGTAAACAAGAAAACATACAAATTACAATACACAAAACATATTCAACGTTTCGACCAAAAGCCTTTATCAAGATACGCACAAAACGCTTTATAAAAAGACGACGAATAGAAATGATCGCAACCCACAAACGTGTCCAACCGAAATGTGGAATTGAGACTGATGGACAAGAACAGCAAGTACATAAAAAAACGTAAATATAGGTGGAAACGAGATGAACAAAAAGATGACGTAAATTACCGAACGAAAATGAATAAAGAGAAAAACTAGACAAACCAGGTTTCACTACAAGGTATCATTACCAGGTTTAGGTATTGGTATCAAGTAGTAATAACTTAATGTTTCGACATATATGTTTACAGAGTCTGATTAATACCAGGTTTAGGTTTTGTTATCAAGTAGTAATAGCTGTTTGAATGTGTTGAATATCATTCTGTCTAGACAGGTGAGCACACAGTGCCATCCTCTGCTAAACTAGGACTACCACCAGGCTTACCAGTAGCCCGCATCACAGGAGGACTAGTACAGAACTTGACCATTGGTGACTACACTACGCATGATGGCATAGCAAATCCTGCACTAGAACCAGGCACGGAATATGAGGTCATCTACTCAATGCTAACTCAAATCATCATCATCATCATCATCATCATCATCATCATCATTATGCTATCTGAATGTGTGTTTCAGTGCGTCACTTCTTGTGATATATCAACTCACAAGAACCAGGCACGCAATATCAGGTCACATTTAATCTTGCCATTTTTGAAAATCTATCATCTTTATCTTGTCAAAAAAATCTGTCTTCTTTAATCTTGTTCTGGTTTGAATGTCATCTTTTATCTTGTATAGCATGAAAATTTATCATCTTTAATCATCTCAAGTTTGAAAATCTATCATCTTTAATCTTGTCATGTTTGAAAATCTGTCATATTTACTCTTGCCAAGATAGAAAATCAATTATCTTTAGTTTTGTCATGTTTGAAAATCTATCTTTCATCATGAAGGCTATAGCTTGAAAGGCTATCATCTTTAATCTGGTCTAGTTTAAAAATATATCATCATTAAGCATATCAAGTTTGAAAATTTGTTATCTTTCATATTATCAAGAGAGAAAATCTGTCATCTTTAATCTTGCCGAGATTGAAAATCTATCATTTATAACCCTTTCGCTGCCACACACAAATTTACTCATTCCAAGATCTGTGAGAATGTTTGTTATTGACAGTGTTTGTATATGAGAATGTCTGATAGTGACAATGTTTGTGTGTGATAATCTTTGTTAGTGACAATGTTTGTGTGTGATAATGTTTGTTAGTGACAATGTTTGTGTGTGATAATGTTTGTTAGTGATAATGTTTGTGTGATAATGTTTGTTAGTGACAATGTTTGTGTGATAATGTTTGTTAGTGACAATGTTTGTGTGTGATAATGTTTGTTAGTGACAATGTTTGTGTGTGATAATGTTTGTTAGTGACAATGTTTGTGTGTGATAATGTTTGTTAGTGACAATGTTTGTGTGTAAGAATTTTTGTTAGTGACAATGTTTGTGTGTGATAATATTTGTTAGTGACAATGTTTATGTGTGAGAATGTTTGTTATTGAGGCTATTTGTGTGTGATAATGTTTGTTATTGACGCTATTTGTGTGTGATAATGTTTGTTAGTGACATAGTTTCTTTGTGAGAGTGGTTGTGTGTGAGAATATTTGTGATATTTTTTAATATGCAATGATTCATATTGACACAAAGTGTACCAACATGGCAGGTTGTGGTGGTTGTATTGAGTACAGTTGCTGATGTCACAAAGCATGCATGGAGCTCTGTCAATGTAACAACCTTGCCTAGATCACCAGAAATAATTGCACCACATATGCAGATGTTGGCTGGTCTCTTGTTAGTCCCTGGTGTCCTACTCGTAGTCCGTCTTATATTTTGCTGTACTAGGAGAAAGAAAACAAGGTAATCTATTGATAGAACACAGGTTTCATGCAGGTAAACAGAGACCCCAATGTTCTGGTTGTCTTTGACATGTCTGACAGATGCATGGTAGAATCAACATCAACCAAACCAGCTCCTTGCCGCGGAGATGGGGCTTAGCTCAGTCAGCAAACCAGCTCCTTGCCGCGGAGATAGGGCTAAGCTCAGTCAACAAACCAGCTCCTTGCCGCGGAGATGGGGCGTAGCTCAGTCAACAAAGAGGCTGAAAACTAAAATAGGCATTTCTAAAATCGAGCAAGACAACAGTCTGCCCTAGCAAGTACAGTTGATGAAGCAAGAGGAGCATCACATCAATCAAGATGCCACCAACCATCCGACGTAATGGGAATTTGTTTATATTTGTTGTATGTTATGTACCTGGCCTGTGACAGGCATCCAGGGAGGGACGGTTCCAAAACGTATGCCTCTAGAGGGTCCAACCCCAGCTACTGGAAGTTCTTCTTAATTGCCACAAGGAGCCACGAAGCATGAGAATAGAACAACTGGCCAAAAAACCAGACAATTAAAATGGTATTCTGGAATGCTGAAGGTGTCAACACAAAAAAAGGGAGCTCGAAAACATCATAAATGAAGAGCATGTAAATATTAAGAAACCCACCTCAACAAGGATTCAGTTTTTTCAAGAAACCCACCTCAACAAGGATTCAGTTTTTTCAAGAAACCCACCTCAATAAGGATTCAGTGTTTTCAAGAAACCCACCTCAACAAGGATTCAGTTTTTTCAAGAAACCCACCTCAACAAGGATTCAGTTTTTTCAAGAAACCCATCTCAACAAGGATTCATTTTTTAAAATATGAGGCTTCCAATGCTATCTATAAGACAGAAAAACAAACAGATGTAAAGGTGGAATACTGACACTGGTTAAGAACAATATCAGTGCATGTTCATGCCAGTTAGAAACATAAATGGAGGGAGCGGAACACCAGATGCTCCACCTCAGGACAGAACGTACAGAATTACACCTCCTCAAGTAATATTGTCCGAATTTCGGTCCGTTAGCACCAGACACAATCTGAGTGGAAGGTAAACTGATTTTATGCAGATATTTCAATAGCCAATCGTAGAGTTGGGACTATGAACACATGGATAGGGGTGGTGAGAAACTAGAACACTGGCAGGATGAACATAAACTTATTAATTTCAATCTGACCCCCATCCTTTTACTGCAGCTCATGGCATACTACCTCTACAACAGACCTGGCATTCCACTCACCAAATTTGGAGTGGAACATCGTGTTGTTGGAAAAAAGCTTGGAGGCAGCAACCACCGACCAGTCTTTCTGACTGTAGAAAATTAATATATTAAAGATAGCAGCACTCTCTCTAGGTGGCACTACAAGAAGGCAAACTGAAGGCAAACTACACCAGTGTACTAACAAGAGACCTAACTACAGACAAGGACATCAATAACGTAGTCAATGAATTCTGTAGATGTGTATTACAGGCTGCTGGTAATGCTCATCACTAGAGGAGCCCGTAAACACGACAAACCTTATTGGAGTAGTCAACTTAAAATACTGATGAATTTAATCTTCTGTTGACCTCTCTGCTAGCACATAGTGATTAAATAATTCGCCTTGTTTTCTCTAGAGGTAACAGGTATGATGTTTGTTTGCGCTCGCTCTCTTATAACCAACGCGACAATTCGTGTGATTTCCGTCGGGGAACGTGAAAGTACGTTGTACTCCCATTTCACGGTAGAGCTGCATTATTTGCGCCTTTCGGCTCAGCACATCCTATGTTGGTATGCTTTTTATTTTGGCGGACTTCCTTATTATGTGAAAGCGTTCTATCTTTCGCCAGACGGCGGATGTGTAACGACTCTACCGTTTATGACATTTTATCACCTACTGTGTCCTTGAACGTTACAGGATGAAACATCTTCCTGTATAGCAGTCTCCGAGGAATTGGTAATCAGTGATTTAGGCTTGGGTCGACCACGTCTACTAACTCGCACGAGGTGATCTTCCAGTGAACCTTTTCTCATCCGCGAGCATGATCCAGTATAGGAAAATCTCGACATCAGTGTTTGACTCGAGTTAGTTCACCCTATTAGCCGAGATGTAATTCACCGACATCGTGAACTCCTCGTCAAGTTTCAGTCTCTACACATGATTATGATTATCGGGGACTAGAAGCGTATTCCTGAACTGAACAATACTTTAGTTTCGATTTCCATGTAGCGTTTTCCTGTTCTATTTGTAATCAATACGTTATCCTTCACGACTCGATATTCGTGATGATATCTGCTCATTTCGTGACATTTGTATTGGCCGCCCCTCCAATGTATCTGCGTTTCTGCCGAGCCATAATGTCTCGCATCACAGCGTGCGTGTCGACGGTGCTGCTCTATGTGTTTGAGCAGAGGTGTCGAAGATATGCCCAGTTCTTGTCTTTTTTTCAGCCAATTCTCATTCCATCTGCAGCCTCCACATTCATGGATACGATTCCCTAAAAGTGTTTGGCAGAAACAGCATGTGCCGTTTTATTTCTGCTTCCAGGGTGCATCACAAAGAGATACTTTTAGGATCTTGGTTATCTGCTAGCCCCGAATACAGAGGGAGAGCAATGCGGTTCCCTTAGCGCACCTCACCAATCCGAATGGTAATAGCTTGTTTATAGAGTTTGTTTTCTTTCTTTCTCAGGGGATTTATCTCGATGCTTTGTAACACACCTCTTTCAAACTGGGATGATGGTCCATTTGGTTACATCATGGCGTAATATGTGGCCTAATGGTCTGGGTATTGTCATGTTGAGTTACTTTAGTATAAAATTCTCTGTGTAAATGAGCTTTGGTGCTCTGTCTATTGGGTTACGTGAGTGTAGAATCTGTGTTCTTGTGTAGATCAAAATTCTAGTTTCTTAAGTTGATGGGCATCTTGTTGGTTGGTTATCTTCATGGCAGTAGCTACTAGTTCACGGTGTTTCTGTCGTGAGATGTGTACCCGTGAAATGAATTTTTGTTCTCCATTTTCCCATCTTAAAAATTGTTAATGAAATTAATTTTTTTTTAAACATTGAATTAAAATATGCATATGCTATATAGACATACATAGTTGTATGTACACACAGACGCACATAGTTGTATATATACACACATACATACATACTTATATATACACAGACCTATACAAGATCACAATATTAAATAAAATTCGATATTTTGTTGTAAAAAATATTTTCTAGAATAAATTCTACATATCAAGCAGGTGCTTATTACATATCATATGGGCCCTATAATATGTTATATTGTATGCAGACTTAGATAATTACTTATACATACATTTTAATCTACAGCTATAGGCATATATACAGTATACATGTTATTCTAAAGCTACACATACAGTAGAACATGTTATTCTAAAGCTACACATACAGTAGAACATGTTATTCTAGAGCTACACATACAGTAGAACATGTTAATCTAGAGCTACACATACAGTAGAACATGTTATTCTAGAGCTACACATACAGTAGAACATGTTATTCTAGAGCTACACATACAGTAGAACATGTTATTCTAGAGCTACACATACAGTAGAACATGTTATTCTAGAGCTACACATACAGTAGAACATGTTATTCTAGAGCTACACATACAGTAGAACATGTTATTCTAGAGCTACACATACAGTAGAACATGTTATTCTAGAGCTACACATACAGTAGAACATGTTAATCTAGAGCTACACATACAGTAGAACATGTTATTCTAGAGCTACACATACAGTAGAACATGTTAATCTAGAGCTACACATACAGTAGAACATGTTATTCTAGAGCTACACATACAGTAGAACATGTTATTCTAGAGCTACACATACAGTAGAACATGTTATTCTAGAGCTACACATACAGTAGAACATGTTATTCTAGAGCTACACATACAGTAGAACATGTTATTCTAGAGCTACACATACAGTAGAACATGTTATTCTAGAGCTACACATACAGTAGAACATGTTATTCTAGAGCTACACATACAGTAGAACATGTTATTCTAGAGCTACACATACAGTAGAACATGTTATTCTAAAGCTACACATACAGTAGAACATGTTATTCTAGAGCTACACATACAGTAGAAAATGTTAATCTAGAGCTACACATACAGTAGAACATGTTATTCTAGAGCTACACATACAGTAGAACATGTTATTCTAGAGCTACACATACAGTAGAAAATGTTATTCTAGAGCTACACATACAGTAGAACATGTTATTCTAGAGCTACACATACAGTAGAACATGTTATTCTAGAGCTACACATACAGTAGAACATGTTATTCTAGAGCTACACATACAGTAGAACATGTTAATCTAGAGCTACACATACAGTAGAACATGTTATTCTAGAGCTACACATACAGTAGAACATGTTAATCTAGAGCTACACATACAGTAGAACATGTTATTCTAGAGCTACACATACAGTAGAACATGTTATTCTAGAGCTACACATACAGTAGAACATGTTATTCTAGAGCTACACATACAGTAGAACATGTTATTCTAGAGCTACACATACAGTAGAACATGTTATTCTAGAGCTACACATACAGTAGAACATGTTATTCTAGAGCTACACATACAGTAGAACATGTTATTCTAGAGCTACACATACAGTAGAACATGTTATTCTAGAGCTACACATACAGTAGAACATGTTATTCTAGAGCTACACATACAGTAGAACATGTTATTCTAGAGCTACACGTACAGTAGAACATGTTATTCTAGAGCTACACATACAGTAGAACATGTTATTCTAGAGCTACACATACAGTAGAACATGTTATTCTAGAGCTACACATACAGTAGAACATGTTATTCTAGAGCTACACATACAGTAGAACATGTTATTCTAAAGCTACACATACAGTAGAACATGTTATTCTAGAGCTACACATACAGTAGAACATGTTATTCTAGAGCTACACATACAGTAGAACATGTTATTCTAAAGCTACACATACAGTAGAACATGTTATTCTAGAGCTACACATACAGTAGAACATGTTATTCTAGAGCTACACATACAGTAGAACATGTTATTCTAGAGCTACACATACAGTAGAACATGTTATTCTAGAGCTACACATACAGTAGAACATGTTATTCTAGAGCTACACATACAGTAGAACATGTTATTCTAGAGCTACACATACAGTAGAACATGTTAATCTAGAGCTACACATACAGTAGAACATGTTATTCTAGAGCTACACATACAGTAGAACATGTTATTCTAGAGCTACACATACAGTAGAACATGTTATTCTAGAGCTACACATACAGTAGAACATGTTATTCTAGAGCTACACATACAGTAGAACATTGCATTTCTAATTCACTATCTACTACACTTTCATTCGTATACGCTCGTTATTTTCCATGTTCGTGTTCTCTTGTAGGTTACCATATCTGTAAATGTGTTTTCTTGTAGGTTACCATATCTGTAAATGTGTTTTCTTGTAGGTTACCTTATCTGTAAATGTGTTTTCTTGTAGGTTACCATATCTGTAAATGTGTTTTCTTGTAGGTTACCATATCTGTAAATGTGTTTTCTTGTAGGTTACCATATCTGTAAATGTGTTTTCTTGTAGGTTACCATATCTGTAAATGTGTTTTCTTGTAGGTTGCAATTGTATACAGAAAAACATTTAGAAATTGAGCACCTTCTGTGAGAGCTTTCAAGGACGAGGATTCTTAAATCAGATTTCATCATTAGTTCCTGTGTTTGTATCTGAGACAAAGTTGATACCATCACCTTCATAGAGAACAGGTCTGAGATGACTGGAATAAGGTGACTTAGTTACCCCAGGAGGGAGAGTTAGGACATAGGGAAACGATTTGCCTGTTTCCAGGTTGCATATGGTGGTACATTATGCTGCTGTTTAGTGGCCTCAATACGTGATTTATACGTGATCGACTTGGCTTTACAATCAGAAATAGTGTGTCAGGAGATGAATAATTATACATGTCACCAGGTGTCAGTGCCTGGGAAAATATGGATTGTATCACGTGATTGCTTTATTATTATATCGGTTGTATCATATGCACACACATATTTCTACATTATATAATAGCAAATAAACACACACACACACACATACACACATATAGATACACACAGAAGTATTAGGTGGTAATGTGAAAAACGATTTGCTAATTAAAATTAGTGTTTGTTGAAGAACTCAATATTTGATTGTGTTCTTGTGGTGTTCAATAGTCTATTGTGTGGTCGTCACACATCTTGTGATGATGTGATACCCCACACAGTGTCACACATCCTGTGATGATGTGATACCCCACACAGTGTCACACATCCTGTGATGATGTGATACCCCACACAGTGTCACACATCCTGTGATGATGTGATACCCCACACAGTGTCACACATCCTGTGATGATGTGATACCCCACACAGTGTCACACATCCTGTGATGATATGATACCCCACACAGTGTCACACATCCTGTGATGATCTGATACCCCACTCAGTGTCACACATCTTGTGATGATGTGATACCCCACACAGTGTCACACATCCTGTGATGATGTGATACCCCACACAGTGTCACACATCCTGTGATGATGTGATACCCCACACAGTGTCACAAATCTTGTGATGATGTGATACCCCACACAGTGTCATACATCATGTGATGATGTGATACCCCACACAGTGTCACACATCCTGTGAGACGATAGATAATTTGTCGCCGTGAGAACACCGTGTGTCGTGAGATAAAGCAAAGCAAGTCAGATAAATAATGCTTCATGAGATCAAACAAAATATCGGATATAATTCTTACAGCTGACGGAAACTGTACCAAGTCCGTTCTAATATAATTCTAACAGCTGATGGAAACTGTACCAAGTCCGTTCTAATATAATTCTTACAGCTGACGGAAACTGTACCAAGTCCGTTCTAATATAATTCTTACAGCTGACGGAAACTGTACCAAGTCCGTTCTAATATAATTCTTACAGCTGACGGAAACTGTACCAAGTCCGTTCTAATATAATTCTTACAGCTGACGAAAACTGTATCAAGTCCGTTCTAATATAATTCTTACAGCTGACGGAAACTGTACCAAGTCCGTTCTAATATAATTCTTACAGCTGACGGAAACTGTACCAAGTCCGTTCTAATATAATTCTTACAGCTGACGAAAACTGTACCAAGTCCGTTCTAATATAATTCTTACAGCTGACGGAAACTGTACCAAGTCCGTTCTAATATAATTCTTACAGCTGACGGAAACTGTACCAAGTCCGTTCTAATATAATTCTTACAGCTGACGAAAACTGTACCAAGTCCGTTCTAATATAATTCTTACAGCTGACGGAAACTGTACCAAGTCCGTTCTAATATAATTCTTACAGCTGACGAAAACTGTATCAAGTCCGTTCTAATATAATTCTTACAGCTGACGGAAACTGTACCAAGTCCGTTCTAATATAATTCTTACAGCTGACGGAAACTGTACCAAGTCCGTTCTAATATAATTCTTACAGCTGACGAAAACTGTACCAAGTCCGTTCTAATATAATTCTTACAGCTGACGGAAACTGTACCAAGTCCGTTCTAATATAATTCTTACAGCTGACGGAAACTGTACCAAGTCCGTTCTAATATAATTCTTACAGCTGACGGAAACTGTACCAAGTCCGTTCTAATATAATTCTTACAGCTGACGGAAACTGTACCAAGTCCGTTCTAATATAATTCTTACAGCTGACGGAAACTGTACCAAGTCCGTTCTAATATAATTCTTACAGCTGACGGAAACTGTACCAAGTCCGTTCTAATATAATTCTTACAGCTGACGAAAACTGTATCAAGTCCGTTCTAATATAATTCTTACAGCTGACGGAAACTGTACCAAGTCCGTTCTAATATAATTCTTACAGCTGACGGAAACTGTACCAAGTCCGTTCTAATATAATTCTTACAGCTGACGAAAACTGTACCAAGTCCGTTCTAATATAATTCTTACAGCTGACGAAAACTGTACCAAGTCCGTTCTAATATAATTCTTACAGCTGACGGAAACTGTACCAAGTCCGTTCTAATATAATTCTTACAGCTGACGAAAACTGTACCAAGTCCGTTCTAATATAATTCTTACAGCTGACGGAAACTGTACCAAGTCCGTTCTAATATAATTCTTACAGCTGACGGAAACTGTACCAAGTCCGTTCTAATATAATTCTTACAGCTGACGAAAACTGTACCAAGTCCGTTCTAATATAATTCTTACAGCTGACGGAAACTGTACCAAGTCCGTTCTAATATAATTCTTACAGCTGACGAAAACTGTACCAAGTCCGTTCTAATATAATTCTTACAGCTGACGGAAACTGTACCAAGTCCGTTCTAATATAATTCTTACAGCTGACGGAAACTGTACCAAGTCCGTTCTAATATAATTCTTACAGCTGACGAAAACTGTACCAAGTCCGTTCTAATATAATTCTTACAGCTGACGGAAACTGTACCAAGTCCGTTCTAATATAATTCTTACAGCTGACGAAAACTGTACCAAGTCCGTTCTAATATAATTCTTACAGCTGACGGAAACTGTACCAAGTCCGTTCTAATATAATTCTTACAGCTGACGGAAACTGTACCAAGTCCGTTCTAATATAATTCTTACAGCTGACGGAAACTGTACCAAGTCCGTTCTAATATAATTCTTACAGCTGACGGAAACTGTACCAAGTCCGTTCTAATATAATTCTTACAGCTGACGGAAACTGTACCAAGTCCGTTCTAATATAATTCTTACAGCTGACGGAAACTGTACCAAGTCCGTTCTAATATAATTCTTACAGCTGACGAAAACTGTACCAAGTCCGTTCTAATATAATTCTTACAGCTGACGGAAACTGTACCAAGTCCGTTCTAATATAATTCTTACAGCTGACGAAAACTGTACCAAGTCCGTTCTAATATAATTCTTACAGCTGACGGAAACTGTACCAAGTCCGTTCTAATATAATTCTTACAGCTGACGGAAACTGTACCAAGTCCGTTCTAATATAATTCTTACAGCTGACGGAAACTGTACCAAGTCCGTTCTAATATAATTCTTACAGCTGACGGAAACTGTACCAAGTCCGTTCTAATATAATTCTTACAGCTGACGAAAACTGTACCAAGTCCGTTCTAATATAATTCTTACAGCTGACGGAAACTGTACCAAGTCCGTTCTAATATAATTCTTACAGCTGACGGAAACTGTACCAAGTCCGTTCTAATATAATTCTTACAGCTGACGGAAACTGAACCAGGTCCGTTCTATCGGCATCAAATCCTCTTGCAACTGAAGTAAACAGGTTTTCCGTACTTGGCCAACAACACCCCCCCCCCACCCCACACAAAATAACCATCACAAAGATGATGTGATGTCATCAAGATATTGAATCTATGTACTCAAGTCACTGAGAACGGACCAATCGAAAGAAGCACTATTACAACAACAACAACAACAACAACGAACATCCAGTACATGTATTGAAGTATGCCCAGTAACACAAATATAGAACATATATATATTCGTAATAGAAGGAGCTAAAGACATCCTTGTAAGCATAAATAACATAGGGATAGAACATTGTTGCATAAAATAATAGTTTATACAAGTAAATTCATGTAGGAAGCGTGAGGATAAACGAAATTGTCAACTGTGAGAATTATTTGTATTTATCCCCAAGCTTCCTACATGAATTTACTTGTCATCATCATGTGACATATTCTTTCCAGAACTTGGTCTTCCTAATTGATTCTCTGAACACTCCGCGATTCTGGGCGCGTTGACATGCCGCAGCTAGAGACATATTTAAGCAATATGATATATCATTGCACCATCGTCGTCTTGGACGCCCTATTTCCCTGTAGCCGTTAACTCTGGCTTCAGCTATTAATCTTTCCATGGTGTCATGTCTCGTTATATAACCATGAAAACACAGCTTTCTTGTTAGGACGGAGGTTGTTAAAGCCTGCCCTATTCGCCTTTTATCGATCTCAACACTTCCTGATTTATCTTTTTAGCTGTCCAGGGCGTACATAAAATTCTTCTGTAGCATTTCATATTGAAAGCAGTGATTCTTTTTGCCATTGTTTTATTAAATATCCATGCCTTTCAACCGTACATTGCCACTGGAAATACGCATGTTCTGATCATACATAGTTTAGCTATGCTGCCGGTACCTTGCCACAGTTTTTTAATTTGAGCACGTTTCAATGTCGCCATTGCAATTCTTCTCTTGATTTCGACAGTACAGTCTCTTGAGCTATTTATGTTTGTGCACTAATACTGGAAATGTAATTCACCTGTAAAAGGCGAATATACCAAGATCAGTGGCTCTGCATGAGATCACCCATAGACATCTACGTGTCAGGTCATGCATAGAACGCGTCACACTGATATTGGAGTTTATCTTTGCTGTTTCCAGTTTAAACCATTTCTCACTATTATAGTATCTATATAATATCTATAGATACAAATTTTGCAACAGAAATGATTTGTCTACGTAGAATTCTTGGAGTAGCAATAAGAGACAGAATCAGAAATGAAAACATCTGAAGACTAACAAACACAATGCCAAGCCTGGATTACATCAGAAGACAACAGATTAAGTGGTTTTCACACGCCTTCAGACTACCATCAGATAGTGCCTCTCAAAAAGCATTACTATACAGACACGATGGATACAAAGCAAGGGGTAGACCATGAAAAATATGAATTACAGAAATAAAAGGGTACTGTCCCAGTAGAGACCAAAGCATACTAACCGTAACACACTTTAGTGAAACGAGGTTTACCTGTAACTAGGGTACAAAGGAATATAAAAACATATTATACAAGAAACACGATCAGAAATAATGCAACAAGTTTTATTGAGACAAGTCATCTTGCATAAGAACAAGAGGAGAGTGAAATCTGATGTCTGTGCTTGTTGTCCTTGATGTCCACATACATTCTGTATGATAACTTTTAAGATGTAATGGAAATGTGACACGGTGTGTATTCTTTCTCCATTCCACGCTACCCCACACAAGTGCAATATACAGGGCGCCATTATTTTCATTGTGCTTCAGTAATGTACATATAGTAAAACGGCAATCACATGCACCGTGCGCACAATCACATGCACCGTGCGCACAATCACATGCACCGTGCGCACAATCACATGCACGGTGCGCACAATCACATGCACCGTGCGCACAATCACATGCACCGTGCGCTCATTTACTAAGATAATTCGTGAGGTCTTTGTTACCTGTAATATTTTACGGTAGTGTGTCCTGATATAACCTAATTGGACCTCGTCCGCTGGTTGAAAGGGATATACCTCTCTAAACGAGAGGCAAACTCATTAACTACCTTCCTACCGTGCGCTCATTATTTCTGCGCACTATACACTGAGAGCCCCCCCCCCCCAGTGTGTAGCACGCTTAAGGAATATAGAGTACAGATATTATCAACAGGTAGTACTTTTTTTGCTTTGTAGAAACACATTCGATTCTTGCTTATTTCTGTGGAGGCTCAAACCGTCATATATTATATGTTATGTTATGTTATGTTATATGTTATATCCAGCGAATTGTCATAAACAGTGACTATCTAAAATGTGGAATTAAAAACGTAAACAGTTTATTGGCGCTTACTAGAGTAAATGTATGTCCCATGGCAGAAACCTGCCGTCGAGGATGAAGATAACTCTTCATGTACTAAGCCGCAGCAACTATAAGGTGGGATGACCAGTTCCCTTCCTTGCTGTCTTTACCTTCCCTAACTCATGCACCATGTACTCATGTACTCATTTACAATTGAGTAGGCTGGAGGAGTGGTCGTATCAAGTGAGAAATCACAACACTGATTTATTTTGTCCGGACGTTGTTTTGAACATGACACTCTGTAACCCGGTGATAGCAAACCAATCTCACTTTCAACTAGTCTAGAACCTGGCACGCTATAACCCGGTGATAGCAAGCCAATCTCACTATCAAGTAGTCTAGAACCTGGCACGCTATAACCCGGTGATAGCAAGCCAATCTCACTATCAAGTAGTCTAGAACCTGGCACGCTATAATCCGGTGATAGCAAGCCAATCTCACTATCAAGTAGTCAAGTACCTGGCACGCTATAACCCGGTGATAGCAAGCCAATTTCACTATCAAGTAGTCTAGAACCTGGCACGCTATAACCCGGTGATAGCAAGCCAATCTCACTATCAAGTAGTCTAGAACCTGGCACGCTATAATCCGGTGATAGCAAGCCAATCTCACTATCAAGTAGTCAAGTACCTGGCACAATATAACCCGGTGATAGCAAGCCAATCTCACTATCAAGTAGTCTAGAACCTGGCACGCTATAATCCGGTGATAGCAAGCCAATCTCACTATCAAGTAGTCAAGTACCTGGCACAATATAACCCGGTGATAGCAAGCCAATCTCACTATCAAGTAGTCTAGAACATGGCACGCTATAACCTGGTGATAGCAAGCCAATCTCACTTTCAACTAGTCTAGAACCTGGCACGCTATAACCCGGTGATAGCAAGCCAATCTCACTTTCAACTAGTCTAGAACCTGGCACGCTATAACCCGGTTCTTCTTCTTCTTCTTTCGTTCACTTGAAACATGTTTATATCTGTAATTCTGTCTCCTTAATAAAACTCACTGTCTTTTGTAGTTCATACAGTGTCCCATAGAGCTTTGATTCCAGTGTTGTATCCTCTGGCCAATATGTCTACCTCAGCGTTTCGTGCTCAGAACACTCTTGAAGTATATGTTTGGCACTCTGTGCTGCATGTCCACATGTACACATGGCCGTGTTGCCAATCTTGAACTTTGTATACATGTGACTGCGGAGTCGGTTGTGTCCTGTTCTGAGACGTAGAATTATAACTTGTTCTGATCTGTTCATATTGTGATAGTCATCTTGTGTTGGTGTTTGTGGCTTTCTTATTGACTTGATCATCTGTTTTTTCTGATGGTAGGTGATTGGTATATCTGGTTGGTCTTCGGCAGCACCTTCCTTAGCCAGTTGGTCTGCTTTTTCATTTCCTGGTATTCCACAGTGAGAGGATATCCACTGCATGGTTAACCTATACTGCTATAACCCGGTGATAGCAAGCCAATCTCACTATCAAGTAGTCTAGAACCTGGCACGCTATAACCAGGTGATAACAAGCCAATCTCACTATCAACTAGTCTAGAACCTGGCACGCTATAACCAGGTGATAACAAGCCAATCTCACTATCAAGTAGTCTAGAACCTGGCACGCTATAACCCGATGATAGCAAGCCAATCTCACTTTCAACTAGTCTAGAACCTGGCACGCTATAACGCGGTGATAGCAAGACAATCTCACTTTCAACTAGTCTAGAACCTGGCACGCTATAACGCGGTGATAGCAAGCCAATCTCACTTTCAACTTGTCTAGAACCTGGCACGCTATAACCCGATGATAGCAAACAAATCTCACATTCAACTAGTCTAGAACCTGGCACGCTATAACCCGATGATAGCAAACAAATCTCACATTCAACTTGTCTAGAACCTGGCACGCTATAACCCGATGATAGCAAGCCAATCTCACTTTCAACTAGGCTATCACTCTCCTCATACTTAAGAATGTATCATTCAAGTACACAAACATTACAATCACACTTAAGAATGTATCATTCAAGTACACAAACAATACAGTCATACTTAATGGTGGCGTCTACTATGAAAGAACCAATAAAAGAATCAACGAAAATAAACATATACGAAGCACACAAAAAACCATCTCCAGAGAACTCTTCTACCCCTGACGCTGCAAGGTATACATCCATCCCCAGAGAACTCTTCTACCCCTGACGCTGCAAGGTATACATCCATCTCCAGAGAACTCTTCTACCCCTGACTCTGCAATGTATACATCCATCTCCAGAGAACTCTTCTACCCCTGAAGCTGCAAGATATAAAGGGGTATTTAAGCGAAAAGAAAGAGAAAGAAAGATAGAAACAAGTCCTTCTACAAGACAAGCTTTTCGTGCTCAACTTATGTGTCATCACTTATATCGATATATTCGAATGTTTATTTGCTGACAACACATAGTATAAGCCTAGGCTTGTAATCATAAATAATAAGTCCATCAAGATGAGTCAACACAGGGTATAGGACTACAAACAATAACAAATAATTCATCAAGATGCGTCAAGCTCTGCTATATCAGCATGATTATTCTGGGTAAGGACTTGGAAAATTTTGTACTGGGAAAACTCGAATATTTTTAATAATAACTAACCCTTTCTGTGACGTCATTACTTTAGCATTGTGTATATCGAGATAAAAAAAAAGAAGTATTAAGTAAAATTAGATATATTAAAAGACATGACACCTTGTTGAGGATCTTACACGAGGCTAACTTTGAGGGGAGGCGAGCAAGAGGAAGGCAGAGATACAAGTACGATGGAAATATCCCGAGTTAGACAGGTTACAGTCTAATAGAGTGTCCCACCAAGACAGAGGAGAGAGAATGTTGGAGGTCCGTTGCAGACAACCTAGGCTGTGAAGACAAAACTTGATAATAAGGATATCGCACTATCCGTCTCCAGCATGCATCCACCCAACAGCTTCATCACGCCTCCTTATCTTGTATTAAACCTCTGTCTATAGATGAAAGTCTGTCCGTTTCTGTTACCGCGTAGACACAATAATTCTGTTTTACCAACACAATTGAAATTAGCTATAGGTGCCATACACTGTATTCATAGCCCAACGAAGACGGATGTGTCGGGCCATTGGCGCAAATAAAACGGCGACACAACGCATTTCCATTCTCTGGACTACATCCTTCTGGAAATCTAATATAACCATGGTCCTGATACAAGAGATATCCAGTGGGAGTTTGAGAATGAACGCTGAAGAAGAAGAAGTATCCATATAATTCATATTGGATACTTAGAAGCTGACTGAGAATCTGGGAAAAAAATAACTACCCTAGTAAATACAGTTCAAGAGTGGCATTTTAAGGTGGCTGTAACAATCTCAAACTCCATGCTTTGCTAGAGTTTAATCTACAATTAATGAAAGATTGAACAATGAACGTTCTTGTTAAAAAAAAATTTGTTTTTAAAAATTACAAAAAGGCCATATTCTTGGAAAATAGCTCAAGATCCTCAGGTTTGATTGAGAAAGTCCAGTTATTGGGGGAGGGGGAATCCCATGTGTGATAACGCTAGTGCATGTGTATATTTGTTTTCTTCTTCTTTCTGCCTTCATGTACCTTTCGGTGTTGAGAGGAGAGTGAGTGTACGGAATTTTGCCCTTCTATTTGCCTCTTCTGCTGTTATATTTCCGAGTGATTCTAATACACGATCTATCCACCTTTTACGAGGGCGTCCAATATAGGTCGACTGTTTTCGTATCGTTGATTAAGGGTTTCTTGGATAATGCTTGCTATTTCTGTCTGGTTATGTAGCAGAACCATTTAACTTGTTTTTGAATATATTACAATGTTGACGTGATCACTAATTGTTTTCTTAGTTCTTCATTCCTAATTTTGTCTCTCAAGCTGACAGGCCTAATTACATCTTGCATCTATTTTTGCTTCTTGTTTGTTGTCATATCTCAATGTGCTGCCAAGATATTTGAATGAATCTACTTGTTTTAGTTGTTCGTTGTTTATCTGGATGTTGATGTTCTCCTTTTCTCTTGGAATATTGATTACTTCTATTTTGTCTATGTTGATTTTCATTCCAAATTGCTTGCCTGTTGTGTCTACGATTTTAGATGGTCTTGTCATTTTAATTGTCTTGTCATTTTGTTGCGGTAAAGACACCACTGTCTTCGTGTACTGTTCTCCCTTTTGATCTACAGTAGGGGCCCATGCGCATCGGTGGTGATGGATGATCGACCAGTACGTGTAAATCACAACATCTGTGTCACTCGTATTCTCGCATATTAGTGCCTTGATCTCAGCATTCAGGCTTACGTGGCTGTGTTTCCTGCACTCTTTGTTGTGTAATGACGGTCTTGACTGCCTCTTGAAAGACTGTTGGAATAGGTATGCATTCCTCCCCAGGAGCTACGTCTTCTGGGGCGCAGATACGTTTAACGGTATCCTCGGCCAAACGTGTTGTGAAGCTATATAATATTTTTCTAAATAGTTTCTAACCAAGAAGACATGATCAGCATCAAGCTCTCAAGCTCTTGCTATTTAGTTCCGGTGTCGTCAGATGGCGCTGTTATGTTCCGCCTTATCGTCAACATAAACAATATGGTGTCTAGTGATCAGAATAACACTGGATTACCATGACAGGAGAAGTTTTAGAGACTCAGAAGGAGTCTTTCTGGAAAGAACACCAGAACACGTGCTGCTTTATTTCATGCTTTTTCTCTAACTTCAGCCTTATTAGAGAATTTATGTTTACAACACTTTATTGGCTATAACCGAGCCTTGTTATTGGTCTTGGTCCGATATGGTCTTTTTCTTTACATTAGCCCCCATAAAAATCAGTTTTCTGTGGATTTTCTCTCTGAATCAGTGCTCCTTCAAAATGTGGTCTTGCAAGATATATTCTGTGGTCTATTCTGCCTACCTACAAGAACACAGAAGAATCGGTCTTATTATATTTAAGTAGCTATTTAATCTATTGTGTTTTGTACTTAATCATTAGTGCGCAAGTTGCTTTTAATTCTTCATTGTGAACTTTGCTCTAGTTTCGAGATATTACCTAACCTTTGTTGTGTGATTTGGCAAGCTTAAGGTTAAGTACTTAGAGTATGGTTAGGATTAGAAATAATATTTCTAATGTGTGTGTGCACCTCGCTCCTTGTGTAGCGGGCAGAAATAATGATCGCTCACTACAAATCATAGGAAATTTTTTAAAATACGTAAATTGGAAAAGAAACAGATTATGTATAAGTTCGTCTGTGTCTAGTTTTTAACTCTATTTGTTGGGATGTGATGTTACGGCAGCCATTAATTTAATTGTTGTTACACGGAAATCCGTGACGTTAGATAGTTAAAATTGTAAACAGTATGCTATTTATAGCACAATGAAGAATCATTAGTACAAAACACAACACATTAAATAGCTACTACAAGTTATCACCTTGCACATTAGTCTAATGTGCACTAAAGTCTAATGTGGATGGTGGTAACTTGCTCAGCTCTGTTGACATAGTGATATAAGTCGTTCGGGGAGTCAACTTTTCCAATAGCTTTGATGAGGGTCCTCTTTTCCTAGTAGGTGATTTCATGGTCTTTGTGTTCCTATGTCAATCCATCTTTTGCTAGCATATCTGCATTTTCATTTCCTCATTTGCAACAGTGAGGACCTGTCTCTATCTATTCATAAGCTAACTACACTATCGAAACCACGTAATCAAAAACAAAAAACCACAAATGTAAACTTGGAAACACATCCATCACATTATGACACCGGAAATAAACTTACAATAATATACGATACTGGTATATAGCATTAAAAAATATATAGATCTATAATAAGAAAAAATATACAGATATATAAAATGAAAAATTATATATGACGTGAAAAAAAATTTCCTTGTGCACTTTCAGACTTGTTAGATTACGGCATGATTTGGTATCAGGCAAGACAAATAGGTCAAAGTTAAGTTTTACGACTGGAAATATCAGTCAGAAGTCCACAGGTTTAGCTGTGAGGGGAAAATCTTCCAGACATCCACCATTTGGAAAATATCGCAGGACTCCATCACCATATTTACCAAAGTATGTATGTACTTCGGACATATTCTGTTTATTGTTATAAAATAAGAGTGATAATTGTTCATGTGCACAGTTGATGGGGTTTTTTTATATTGTCAATGCACTCTATGTCATTATAACTCTACCTATATACCAGGAGTATCTGTAGGTGTTGTGCAGGAACTAATGTTTCTTCCTATGCAGTGAATTTAGGTGACAAGATGCTGTGATATCACTAGTGGATGAGAGAGTAATATCACTAGTGGATGAGAGGATTACCACACCACCTTATGAAACCATCGTCGTATTGCAGGTTAACCTGCTCATGTGCACTTATATAGTGTAACTAAAACATTACTACACCACATTCTGTCATTTGTATAGTGTAACTAAAAAGTAATGATAAAATTTATGAACAAAGCAGACATGTGCTCCTCGTAGTCTACTGGTAGGTCTGCTTGTAAGTCTGCTGGTAGGTCAGCTGGTAAGTTTACTTGTAGGTTTGCCTGATTGGAAGGAAAATGAGTATGAGACAGTATCAATAATACATGAAATGAGAGAGAGGATCTGCGTGAACTGAGCTGTGAAAGCAGAAGCAATATGCACGTGTCTAACAAGCAAACCATCTGTGTGTATAATCTAACAAGCAAACCATCTGTGTGTATAATCTAACAAGCAAACCATCTGTGTGTATAATCTAACAAGCAAACCATCTGTGTGTATAATCTAACAAGTAGCATGACCATGGAGACTATGGCGGTGACCAGGGCATTTGAGTGGGTAACACAGAAGGTAATGCAGATCTGCATCTTTTTGTGACTATAAATATGATTAGGAAGGTACAAGTAAGTCTCGTTTGTGAAAAATGGATTGAGGCCTTGAGAAAAGATTGAGGCCTTATATTTGTGCCGGGACATGTGGATGTTCAAAACAATGAAAGAGCAGATCAACTGGCATCAGGATGATTGTGGCATGGACGATGGAGCAATGGATCGAGCTAACGTTTTGAACTCCTTAAGAGATATAGGGTGCAAGAGTGAGGTGATGATTCCTTTTCAATGGCCAGGATTAAAGATCAGGGTTTGAAATGCAGTGTTGCCAGAAGTGAACATTTTGGAGAGTGCAGAAGAGTGATGGTCAACCAGCATAGGACAGGTACTGTCAGCAGAAGTGGAATGGTGGATACACTCAAGGAGAGATCAGAGCAACTATGAATGATTCCAGTTTGCAGTGATGATGATCCGAAGACTAACTTACTAATCTAACAAGCAAACCATTTGTACATATAATCTAACAAGGAAACTGTGTGTATAATCATGTCAAATTCCCTGGAATTCAAACTGACATATTCCTGCAACTCTGACTCAGTCAGAGCATAGCGGGCAGATCAATGGATCCACAAGTAGACTTAGAGACTTAACTTCTATGAAATGTATCTTTATCGATATTTCATTTCATTAAATAATTAATGTGCGTATTTGTATCATTAAAAATGAAGCAAAATTTGCTTACCAAAACTTCATATGAAAAGGAAATCATATAGAAGTTAGTTTGTATTGCACCTAATGCATTTATGTAAAGCATTGCAGAAAATTACACCAGTAGAGCAAGAAATGTAAATATAGTACAGACATCAAGAGTTATATGTGTGAAGGGATTTTTAAATAAAATTTAAAAAAAATTTATTTTAGTTACTTATTATTATATAAAATCAGTGGTAGCCTACATAAGCTTAATATTATTTACAGGAGCAATGAAAACACTAGTCAGTATATTCATATTACATTTACAGTTAGGCCTAATGTTATTGTGTTTTGATGTTATTTCTTCTTCTTCAGCGTTCATTCTCAAATTGCCACTGGATTTCTCGTGTAACAGGACAATGATCCTACAAGATATCCAGTTGGATGTAGTCCTGAGAATGGAAATGTGTTGCGTTGCCATTTTATTTGCGCCAATGGCCCAACACATCTGTCTTTGGCGGGTTATGTTATTTCAGCTCTGATGAATTAAATAAATTAGGAGTTCAGTATATATAATATCGGGTAGTTTCAATTTGTTAGACTCTGTGATACTCTGATAAGCAGTTTCACTTATTGTTGAAACATAAATATGTACCACATACTTTACATCTAACTCTTTCTTTCACTTTGTGATTTTTTATAACAAAGTTTATAATTTCTATGTTAGATTGTAAATTCTAGGTCCATTGAATGATGTTCTGCCGAAGATGGATGTGTTGGGCCATTGAATGACGTGAGAAAGTAGCTGGCTTTCCTGCGGCTGGAACATCATTATATATTTCCTAATTCCCAAACTAATTCCTATATAAAATTTAACTCATTATAACTATTTGCTCCTTCTGCATCGAGATTCTTTTTCTGATAATCTTGGAACAATGTATGGGCAGGCATTTACCATAAATATATCAATGAGATAAAAAACATTGTTTTCCAATATTTATTAGTTTTCCAATATTTATTAGTTTTCCAATATTTATTAGTTTTCCAATATTTATTAGTTTTCCAATGTTCATTAGTTTTCCTATAACCCATAACCCATTCCACAAAGACAATCAAAACAACATTAAACTCATTATCAATTTTGTAAGTTTCCATCTCTCTGGAATGATGAAATACATCAATGTCATTAAAGCTTTTTACTCCGATACTGCTTGTTGTGTAAGAACAGAAAGTGGTCTTTCCAGCTGGCTCTCAGTGAAAACGGGAGTAAAACAAGGATGTGTTATGTCCCCAATACTGTTTTGCAATGCGATTGACTGGGTGATGAAGAAATGCACAGACCAAAAACAACTAGGAATCAAATGGGTAAGCAACAAGACCCTGGAATATCTCACCTTTGCAGATGATATTGTTCTACTGAGTTCAACACACCAAGATCTCCAAGATAAAACAGAGAGACTCAAATTTTTTTCACCTTAGATAGGCCTTCAAATAAACACACATAAAACAAAAATCATGAACTTTACTGGCCTCACAGAATCAATGAAACTAGATGACAATATACTAGAAAATGTTTCAAATTTCATATATTTGGGAAGCAAGATAACAGCAGACAGTGATACCAACTCAGAAATAAAGATGAATCGCTCTCGCCTCCAACGCCTTTAACAAACTTTTAATCATGTGGAGATCGAAGATTGCAAGTAAATACATCAAACTGCGACTATTCAATGCAAGTGTGATTCCATTATTAACATGGATGTGAAAGTTGGAAATCTACCACAATAATGGATAAGAAGTTAGTTGCCTTCGAGAATAGATGCCTGAAAAAGATCACAAATACTAATTGGAAAGATTTCAAATCAAACGACATACTAAGAGAGGAGACAAAACAAGAATATGTGACGAACATCATCAGAAAACGCAGCTGGAGCTACATTGGCCACGTACTTAGAATGAAGGAAGGCAGAATTCCATGACAAGTCTTCATGTGGACACCAGAAAGGAAAAGAAAAAACGGAAGACTAAAAACAACAATCAGAAGAATATTTATGAATGAATTAAAATCAACAGGCATAAATGCACAAAACCTGCAATCCTTGGCAACTGACAGACAGGCATGGAGAGTTATGACATCCACCATATGTGCCAAACTTGGCAAAAGAGGAACTGGCTGACTGACTAAAATTAGTAACAAATTGCGATAGAGCTTCAGAACTTGGACAAGTCTAGCGAGTAAAATGGTAGTAAAATGGTGATGATGCTTCCTGGCCAAATTATTTCTCTCGAGTTTATAGACACAATTTTAAATATTAAAATCAATATTTTGACATTGTTTTTGATTTTCTATTGCACATGCAACCATTTTTCTATATAACAATTATAATGCTTTACTGAAATAGTCACAAAAAAGGTTAGAATTTTTAGTTTCATAATACTCATAAAAATTGTGGCAATGAGTTCTCGGTGCCATTACGCAAGTGTTAAATGAAGTCATTAGACATCACCAAACAGCATGTGTTAAGTCAATTCTTTCTTATAATCAGTTAAAGGCTGTGGCTAGTCCATGTTTACTGCAAAGCCTGTTCTCTAAATATAATCTAGTTGTTCTTCCTTGAGAGGGCACTAGTTTTGTTTCCATGCTGATGATGATATTTAGAACAGAGAAGACCTGCACTCATCTGAATAGTGAGTACCATCTAACCCATCACTCCTTGAAGACCTGCACTCATCTGAATAGGGAGTACAATCTAACCCATCACTACTTGAAGACTTGCGCGTATCTGAATAGGGAGTACCATCTAACCCATCACTACTTGAAGACCTGCATTCGTCTGAATAGGGAGTACAATCTAACCCATCACTACTTGAAGACCTGCATTCATCTGAATAGGGAGTACAATCTAACCCATCACTCCTTGAAGACCTGCATTCATCTGAATAGGGAGTACAATCTAACCCATCACTCCTTGAAGACCTGCATTCATCTGAATAGGGAGTACAATCTAACCCATCACTCCTTGAAGACCTGCGCTCATCTGAATAGGGAGTACAATCTAACCCATCACTCCTTGAAGACCTGCATTCATCTGAATAGGGAGTACAATCTAACCCATCACTACTTGAAGACCTGCACTCATCTGAATAGGGAGTACCATCTAACCCATCACTCCTTGAAGACCTGCATTCGTCTGAATAGGGAGTACAATCTAACCCATCACTCCTTGAAGACTTGCGCTCATCTGAATAGGGAGTACAATCTAACCCATCACTCCTTGAAGACTTGCGCTCATCTGAATAGGGAGTACAATCTAACCCATCACTCCTTGAAGACTTGCGCTCATCTGAATAGGGAGTACAATCTAACCCATCACTACTTGAAGACCTGCACTCATCTGAATAGGGAGTACAATCTAACCCATCACTCCTTGAAGACTTGCGCGTATCTGAATAGGGAGTACCATCTAACCCATCACTACTTGAAGACCTGCACTCATCTGAATAGGGAGTACAATCTAACCCATCACTACTTGAAGACCTGCATTCATCTGAATAGGGAGTACAATCTAACCCATCACTCCTTGAAGACCTGCACTCATCTGAATAGGGAGTACCATCTAACCCATCACTCCTTGAAGACCTGCGCTCATCTGAGTAGGGAGTACCATCTAAGCACCACTCTGTGAACAAGTGATTGTTAAATAAAAATTGTGTCTGCTTTAAGAAAAACGTATTAGATCTAGCATGTTGTAGTACAGGCAGACATTGTTGATGTGTACCAGTACCTGCTACAGGCAGAAATTGTTGATGTGTACCATTACCTGCTACAGGCAGAAATTGTTGATGTGTACCAGTACCTGCTACAGGCAGAAATTGTTGATGTGTACCAGTACCTGCTACAGGCAGAAATTGTTGATGTGTACCAGTACCTGATAAAGGCAGACATTGTTGATATGAACCAGTACCTGATACAGGCAGAAATTTTTGATGTGTACCAGTACCTGATACAGGCAGACATTGTTGATGTGAACCAGTACCTGACACAGGCAAAAATTGTTGATGTGAACCAGTACCTGATACAGGCAGAAATTGTTGATGTGAACCAGTACCTGACACAGGCAAAAATTGTTGATGTGAACCAGTACCTGATACAGGCAGAAATTGTTGATGTGAACCAGTACCTGATACAGGCAGAAATTGTTGATGTGAACCAGTACCTGACACAGGCAAAAATTATTGATGTGATCCAGTACCTGATACAGGCAGAAATTGTTGATGTGAACCAGTACCTGATACAGGCAGACATTGTTGATGTGAACCAGTGCCCGATACAGGCAGAAATTGTTGATGTGAACCAGTGCCTGATACAGGCAGAAATTGTTGATGTGAACCAATACCTGATACAGGCAGAAATTGTTGATGTGAACCAATACCCGATACAGGCAGAAATTGTTGATGTGAACCAATACCTGATACAGGCAGAAATTGTTGATGTGAACCAATACCTGATACAGGCAGAAATTGTTGATGTGAACCAATACCTGATACAGGCAGAAATTGTTGATGTGAACCAATACCTGATACAGGCAGAAATTGTTGATGTGAACCACTGCATGACACACATGTGATAAAGCTAGCATTTCTATTTCAATTGTTCATACTTGTTCATCTTCAGACTAAGTTCTCCAACAAGTCACAATATCAAGAATCAGCTCAAATCTCGAAAACTTGATGTGATTCCACCATTGAAACCAAAACTAGCATTTAGCAAGTGAGTAATCAACCTTGATTGCTTGTAGATATTAGCTCAGTTTATACATTATTTCATAAATTTTCATGTTTCATATCTAAGTGTCATACATGTAACTTAATGTTTCATATCTAAGTCATACATGTAACTTGATGTTTTATATATGAGTCATACTTGTAACTTGATGTTTTCTTCTTGATGTCACATTGTCTGGATGTCTTACTTGTGTCTTATAATGGTGCCATGGATCATGAAAAATGCAGGCCAGTAGAAACATTGTAGCTGTTGTTCTTGTGTGTTAGACTCCAGCAGTAACATTGTAGCTGTTGTTCTTGTGTGTTAGACTCCAGCAGTAACATTGTAGCTGTTGTTCTTGTGTGTTAGACTCCAGCAGAAACATTGTAGCTGTTGTTCTTGTGTGTTAGACTCCAGCAGTAACATTGAAAATCGTTGTCCTTTTGTGACAGACCCTCCAATTTAACTGGATGATGAACACTGCAGTGGTGCAGTAAAAAACATTGAAACTTTTGTCATTTTGATTTTTGGACTACTTCTGACTAATTTGCCAGAGTGTGAGAACGAATACAGAAGGTGAAGGTGAGAGGAAATCAAAACTAAACATGGCAATTTTATCCTCAGACCAAGTGAAGATTATGACAGTTGGGGTGAAGAAACTGACGATGAAGCTGAGGATTTTGTTGATGATGGTAATGTGAAGGCAGATAGCAAGCCAACGATGGTTCAAAGAAGTCACAGACGTCCAAGGCAAGCAAGAATTAAGCAGAAATACTACAAACCTCAGCCATACTCACACATGATATCAAGTACTCATCAGCCCATTGTCTATGCGGCTCCATTCCATGTGTATTACCCTCCTCCACCAAAGCACAAAAAACACAATCGGAAACTTGGAGAATTCAGAGCAGACAAGTAGGTGAACTTTTCTTGAGTGCTTGAAGCTAGTTATTCTTGTCAGTGTTCATTGTTCACAATATATCAATGTTAACTGTGTGTCACTATTGACAGGACATGATGTCATTGTTGACTGGATTTCATTGTTTTATGTGTGTCACTATTGACATGACATGATGTCATTGTTCACAATATATCAATGTTAACTGTGTGTCACTATTGACATGACATGATGTCATTGTTCACAATATATCAATGTTAACTGTGTGTCACTATTGACATGACATGATGTCATTGTTCACAATATATCAATGCTAACTGTGTGTCACTATTGACAGGACATGATGTCATTGTTCACAATATATCAATGTTAACTGTGTGTCACTATTGACAGGACATGATGTCATTGTTCACAATATATCAATGTTAACTGTGTGTCACTATTGACATGACATGATGTCATTGTTCACAATATATCAATGTTAACTGTGTGTCATTATTGACAGGACATGATGTCATTGTTGACTGGATTTCATTGTTTTCTGTGTGTCACTATTGACATGCCATGATGTCATTATTGACTGGATATCATTGTTGACTTGATGTCATTATTTGCTGTATGTCACTATTGACAGGACATGATGTCATTGTTGACTGGATGTCATTGCTTTCTGTGTGTCACTGTTGACAGGGCATGATATCATTGTTGACTGGAAGCCATTGTTGACTGGATCTCACTGTTGACAGGACATAATGTCATTGTTGACTGGAAGCCATTGTTGACTGGATGTCACTGTTGACAGGACATGATGTCATTGTTGACTGTAAGTCATTGTTGACTGAAAGTAAGATTTGACTGGATGTCACTATTGAAAGGACAAATCTCGATTCAAGACTGTTTGCTGTAGAAGATAGGCAAATGTTGTGACAAGCTTGTGATAAACCATCATCGCGGCACATGGATAATCCCGTAAGTCTATAAGTGCTCCACTTTCTAGTCCAGTAGCCACCCAAGTCTGTAAGTGCTCCACTCTCCAGTCCAGTAGTTACCCACGTCTGTAAGTGCTTCACTCTCCAGTTCAGCAGACACCCAAGTCTGTAAGTGCTCCACTCTCCAGTCCAGTAGTTACCCACGTCTGTAAGTGCTTCACTCTCCAGTTCAGTAGCCACCCACGTAAGTGCTCCACTCTCCAGTTCAGCAGCCACCCGAGAGAGTTGGCAGATTCAGTCTCAGTCCAATATTAATTATGTGATCTTCAGATATTTCCAGAGAGGACACACTTTCTTCCCTCACCGGTTCTGGTTATACCAATTGTTGTCATTCTTTGTATGTGAACATCATCATCCCAGCTTTGTATGTGAACATCATCACCCCAGCTTTGTATGTGAACATCATCACCCCAGCTTTGTATGTGAACATCATAACCCCAGATTCATGTTCTGGTTATACCAATTGTTGTCATTCTTTGTATGTGAACAGCATCACCACAGCTTTGTATGTGAACATAATCACCACAGCTTCATGTTATGGTTATACCAATTGTTGTCATTCTTTGTATGTGAACATCATCATCCCAGCTTTGTATGTGAACATCATCACCCCAGCTTTGTATGGGAACATCATCACCCCAGATTCATGTTATGGTTATACCAATTGTTGTCATTCTTTGTATGTGAACAGCATCACCACAGCTTTGTATGTGAACATCATCACCCCAGCTTCATGTTATGGTTGTACCAATTGTTGTCATTCTTTGTATGTGAACATAATCACCACAGCTTCATGTTATGGTTATACCAATTGTTGTCATTCTTTGTATGTGAACATCATCACCCCAGCTTTGTATGTGAACATCATCATCCCAGCTTTGTATGTGAACATCATCACCTCAGCTTTGTATGTGAACATCATCACCTCAGCTTTGTATGTGAACATCATCATCCCAGCTTTGTATGTGAACATCATCACCTCAGCTTTGTATGTGAACATCATCACCTCAGCTTTGTATGTGAACATCATCACCCCAGCTTTGTATGTGAACATCATCACCCCAGCTTTGTATGTGAACATCATCACCCCAACTTTGTATGTGAACATCATCATCCCAGCTTTGTATGTGAACATCATCACCCCAGCTTTGTATGGGAACATCATCACCCCAGATTCATGTTATGGTTATACCAATTGTTGTCATTCTTTGTATGTGAACAGCATCACCACAGCTTTGTATGTGAACATCATCACCCCAGCTTCATGTTCTGGTTATACCTATTGTTGTCATTCTTTGTATGTGAACATCATCGCCCAACATAATGTCTCCACGCTCTGACACATTCCCCATGAGCAGGTATTCCCCATAAGCAGGTATTCCCTATAAGCAGGTCAGTATATCCATGTAATACTTTGTACAACCAAGTTGTTAAATAACATGACCTGGGCAGGCAGATTGACACAGGATAGAGTCTGGTTCAGGACATCAATTGCAAAAACAACATTCTGGAAAGAATATGTCACATGATGATGATGAACATAGCACACAGACATTGATATAAAATCATGGGAATATGATACAATGAAACATGTTGCATGGGGGAAGGGGGGGGGGAAGGAGAGATCAGGAATGGTATAAAGATGAAGGAAAAAGTGATATATAGTTGACAAGCTGCATTAATTGAGAAGACACACAAACACCACATGATGATGATGATACAGGTGGTCCTTGAACACTGTTCAATATTTCATGTGCTGTCTCAGGTTAATCTCAAAACACATTTCTTGCCATCAGTCAGTCAGAGAATTGTCTCAACTGTGAACATCAGTCAGTCAGAGAATTGTCTCAACTGTGAACATCAGTCAGTCAGAGAATTGTCTCAATTGTGAACATCAGTCAGTCAGAGAATTGTCTTAACTGTAAACATCAGTCAGTCAGAGAATTGTCTCAATTGTGAACATCAGGCAGTCAGAGAATTGTCTCAATTGTGAACATCAGTCAGTCAGAGAATTGTCTCAATTGTGAACATCAGTCAGTCAGAGAATTGTCTCAATTGTGAACATCAGTCAGTCAGAGAATTGTCTCAATTGTGAACATCAGTCAGTCAGAGAATTGTCTCAATTGTGAACATCAGTCAGTCAGAGAATTGTCTCAATTGTGAACATCAGTCAGTCAGAGAATTGTCTTAACTGTGAACATCAGTCAGTCAGAGAATTGTCTCAATTGTGAACATCAGGCAGTCAGAGAATTGTCTCAATTGTGAACATTAGTCAGTCAGAGAATTGTCTTAACTGTGAACATCAGTCAGTCAGAGAATTGTCTCAATTGTGAACATCAGGCAGTCAGAGAATTGTCTCAATTGTGAACATCATGCAGTCAGAGAATTGTCTCAATTGTGAACATCAGTCAGTCAGAGAATTGTCTTAACTGTGAACATCAGTCAGTCAGAGAATTGTCTCAATTGTGAACATCAGGCAGTCAGAGAATTGTCTCAATTGTGAACATCAGTCAGTCAGAGAATTGTCTCAATTGTGAACATCAGTCAGTCAGAGAATTGTCTTAACTGTGAACATCAGTCAGTCAGAGAATTGTCTCAATTGTGAACATCAGGCAGTCAGAGAATTGTCTCAATTGTGAACATTAGTCAGTCAGAGAATTGTCTTAACTGTGAACATCAGTCAGTCAGAGAATTGTCTCAATTGTGAACATCAGGCAGTCAGAGAATTGTCTCAATTGTGAACATCAGTCAGTCAGAGAATTGTCTCAATTGTGAACATCAGTCAGTCAGAGAATTGTCTTAACTGTGAACATCAGTCAGTCAGAGAATTGTCTCAATTGTGAACATCAGGCAGTCAGAGAATTGTCTCAATTGTGAACATCATGCAGTCAGAGAATTGTCTCAATTGTGAACATCAGTCAGTCAGAGAATTGTCTCAACTGTGAACATCAGTCAGTCAGAGACTTGTCTCAACTGTGAACATCAGTCAGTCAGATAATTGTCTCAATTGTGAACATCAGTCAGTCAGAGAATTGTCTCAATTGTGAACATCAGTCAGTCAGAGAATTGTCTAAATTGTGAACATCATGCAGTCAGAGAATTGTCTCAATTGAACAGAAAAAAAATGTCTGTGACACTAAATATTTCTCATTGCTGTTTTCTTCATCATCTTTTTCTGCTTGTGTCAGTTGACAGGAATGCCCCTGTAGAATTGAATGTCTTGTGTCAGTTGACAGGAATGTCCCCATAGAATAGAATCACTTGTGTTGCGATGTACAGCTTGGATGCTACCATTATATCTACATTTTCTGCCTGACACATCCAACTTCAGCATGTGGGGCCACTTTGACTGTGTGCTGGATGGATAGAGTACCAGAGCTCAACTTTTCTTAGTTACCTTTATTCTTCTTCTTCAGTGTTCCTTCTCAAACTCAAACTGGATCTCTGTTGTGTGGCCATGACCTGAAAACACTGCCTTCTGCAGAGTCACGTTTTATGACATGCATAGAAAGTGGACTATTCTTTGCTCCCTTTTAGTCCTAGTAACACTAGGGTGAACTGTGACCTTGTTTTGTCAGCATGTTTGATCTATGTTCTACAAACACACATACAAGACCTTCTAGAACATACTAGATGAATGGGTATGGCTGTTGAAGTCATATGTGGCTTAACACAGATAAATATAAATAACCAAAATATCGGAGAATGTCCGACAAAATGATGCGTTCAATATATGGACCAATATTGCGGTAATTTTGGCCCACATATTGAACGCATCATTTTGCACGTCCTTTAAAAGACGCACTAGGACTGCCACTTGGGCAATGGTTTTTTTTGTAAGGAAACCATAGTCCCAGTCTAATTTGCTGTTTTTTTTTATAGTTGTGTTGTCTTAATTGGTTTTTGTTTCTTGATAAAGGTTCAAATAGGACTGACACATTGATAATTGTCTTTGTTCCTTTTTTTATTATTTCTTATTATTTTATATTGATAGTTAGTTATCTGGTTGCTGATCCAGCGGTCCATGGGCTCATGCCCTTTGATAGTTAGTTATCTGGTTGCTGATCCAGCGGTCCATGGGCTCATGCCCTTTGATAGTTAGTTATCTGGTTGCTGATCCAGCGGTCCATGGGCTCATGCCCTTTGATAGTTAGTTATCTGGTTGCTGATCCAGAGGTCCATGGGCTCATTCCCTTTGATAGTTAGTTATTTGGTTGCTGATCCAGGGGTCCATGGGCTCATGCCCTTTGATAGTTAGTTATCTGGTTGCTGATCCAGCGGTCCATGGGCTCATGCCCTTTGATAGTTAGTTATCTGGTTGCTGATCCAGCAGTCCATGGGCTCATGCCCTTTGATAGTTAGTTATTTGGTTGCTGATCCAGCGGTCCATGGGCTCATGGCCTTTGATAGTTAGTTATCTGGTTGCTGATCCAGCGGTCCATGGGCTCATGCCCTTTGATAGTTAGTTATTTGGTTGCTGATCCAGCGGTCCATGGGCTCATGCCCTTTGATAGTTAGTTATCTGGTTGCTGATCCAGAAGTCCATGGGCTCATGCCCTTTGATAGTTAGTTATCTGGTTGCTGATCCAGTGGTCCATGGGCTCATGCCCTTTGATAGTTAGTTATCTGGTTGCTGATCCAGCGGTCCATGGGCTCATGCCCTTTGATAGTTATCTACAGTAACCTGTTTACTTTATTTAATATTTACCTCTTAACACAGATGACACATGTGTGATAACACAGATGACATGTGGTTTAACACAGATAACATATGTGATGTAACACAGATGACATGTGGTTTAACACAGATAACATATGTGATGTAACAGATGACATGTGGTTTAACACAGATAACATATGTGATGTAACACAGATGACATGTGGTTTAACACAGATAACACATATGTGATGTAACACAGATGACATGTGGTTTAACACATAATATATGTAGTTTAACACAGATAACATATGTAGTTTAACACAGATAACATATGTGATGTAACACAGATGACATGTGGTTTAACACAGATAATATATGTGATGTAACACAGATGACATGTTGTTTAACACATAACATATGTAGTTTAACACAGATGACATGTGGTTTAACACAGATAACACATATGTGATGTAACACAGATGACATGTGGTTTAACACATAACATATGTAGTTTAACACAGATGACATGTGGTTTAACACAGATAATATATGTGATGTAACACAGATGACATGTTGTTTAACACATAACATATGTAGTTTAACACAATTAACATGTGGTTTAATACATAACATGTGACGTAACACAGATAACATATGTGGTTTAACACAGATAATATATATAGTTTAACACAGATAATATATTTACATTGTATCTGTCTGCCTGTGTACTTTAATATCTGTCTGCCTGTTTACTTGTCTGCCTGTCTATCTGCCTATCTGTCTACCTACTTTGTATAACTGTGTGCTTGCCTACCTGTGTGCCTATCTAACTGTCTGTGTGCCTGTTAGTCTGCTTGTCTACCTACTTACTGGCCATTATGTCCGGCCTTATGCATGCCTACATATCTGTCTGCCTGCCAATCTGTTTGTCTGTCTGTCTACATACCTGTCTGTTCTGTTGACAGCTATAAATATATCAATTTTTGTACATACAATATACTAGCCCTGTACCCAAGCAGACACAGATACAATTTTTAATAATGTTACATAGGGGGGGGGGGGCATCAGAATTTTGGAAAGACTTAGGTGGGGCATGGTTAAAAAAAAAGGTTGGGCAACACTGGTCTAATCTAATCTATGGTAATCTAATCTAATCTAATCTAATCTAATCTAATCTAATCTAATCTAATCCTAAATCTAATCTAATCTAATCCTAAATCTAATTTAATCTAATCTAACCTAATACTAAATCTAAATATCTACCTATCTAACCCTTAGATCTAACCTATCTATCCGCCCAACCACCCACCCAACCACCCACCCATCTGTATAACAAATATATCCATTTTCTGGCACACAATATACTAGCCCTGTACCCAAGCAGACACAGACAAGTTTGCATGCTGGTGTCTCAGTTCCTGGGGGAAGAACATCACATCACATGACGCCAACAGGATCTGTCATGTACTCACCAACATTAAGTGCTGATGAGGAAATGGAGGGTATTGAAGTAGATGAGTCTGTAAGTCTGTGCTGATTTATAATGTGTCTTCTTTTTATTTACTTGTATATGAGCCAGTAGTTAGTTGTGTATGGAGCTGGTAGGTAGTTGTGTATGGAGCTGGTAGGTAGTTGTGTGTGGAGCTGGTAGGTAGTTGTGTATGGAGCTGGTAGGCAGTTGTGTATGGAGCTGGTAGGTAGTTGTGTATGGAGCTGGTAGGTAGCTGTGTATGGAGCTAGTAGGTAGCTGTGTATGGAGCTGGTAGTTAGTTGTGTATGGAGCTGGTAGGTAGTTGTGTATGGAGCTGATAAATAGTTGTGTATGGAGCTGGTAGGTAGTTGTGTATGGAGCTGGTAGTTGGTTGTGTATGGAGCTGGTAGGTAGTTGTGTATGGAGCTGGTAGGTAGTTGTGTATGGAGCTGGTAGTTAGTTGTGTATGTAGCTGGTAGTTAGTTGTGTATGGAGCTGGTAGTTAGTTGTGTATGGAGCTGGTAGTTAGTTGTGTATGGAGCTGGTAGTTAGTTGTGTATGGAGCTGGTAGTTAGTTGTGTATGGAGCTGGTAGTTGTGTATGGAGCTGGTAGTTGTGTATGGAACTGGTAGTTGTGTATGGAGCTGGTAGGTAGTTGTGTATGGAGTTGGTAGTTAGTTGTGTATGGAGCTGGTAGTTGTGTATGGAGCTGGTAGTTGTGTATGGAGCTGGTAGTTAGTTGTGTATGGAGCTGGTAGTTGTGTATGGAACTGGTAGTTAGTTGTGTATGGAGCTGGTAGGTAGTTGTGTATGGAGTTGGTAGTTAGTTGTGTATGGAGCTGGTAGGTAGTTGTGTATGGAGCTGGTAGTTGTGTATGGAACTGGTAGTTAGTTGTTTATGGAGCTGGTAGTTAGTTGTGTATGGAGTTTGTAGTTAGTTGTGTATGGAGCTGGTAGTTGTGTATGGAGCTGGTAGTTGTGTATGGAGCTGGTAGTTGTGTATGGAGCTGGTAGTTGTGTATGGAGCTGGTAGTTAGTTGTGTATGGAGCTGGTAGTTGTGTATGGAGCTGGTAGTTAGTTGTGTATGGAGCTGGTAGGTAGTTGTGTATGGAGCTGGTAGTTAGTTGTGTATGGAGCTGGTAGGTAGTTGTGTATGGAGCTGGTAGTTGTGTATGGAGCTGGTAGTTAGTTGTGTATGGAGCTGGTAGTTAGTTGTGTATGGAGCTGGTAGGTAGTTGTGTATGGAGCTGGTAGTTGTGTATGGAGCTGGTAGTTAGTTGTGTATGGAGCTGGTAGTTAGTTCACTAATAGTTTTATCATAATATTAATTGTATTTAATATTGTCTTGCCACAAACTTGAGAAAAATGGATATTCCAGTGCAGACTTCAGTGTTTGTTGTATTATTGGAAAGCTAATAATATTTTTTTGGAAACATGATCATTCATTTATGTCTGTAATTTAAATTTGAAACATTCCAAATTTGAACAACTGAAATTTGAATTGTTCATTTGTAGCTGTATTGATGTTGTAACATGAGTTATGTTGTATGGCAGGGCACGATTTGTTCTTAATGTGTACAAAGAAATAGTTTTCTGTATGGAATTTCATCAAGAACACGCCAGCAAAGTGCCCAGTTCTTCTGATTGTTTTATTCTCTTTACAGGCAAAGTCAGCTCTTCTATACTGGAAACAACATCCACTGTTTGCAAGTGACTTCACTGATTGGTTCATCCAAGATTGCTGTCATACAGAACTCTTGCCTGATTTTCTCATAGAAGCCTGCAATCAGATGAGACATATGGTAAGTTGGCTAGCAATTAGACAAGAAGTTAGACAAGCAATTACGCCTATGTGTTGCCGTAGCCCGAGAGGGGATCAAATAAATAGCAACAATGTTTACCTCCCATGCATGTCATAAGAGGCGACTAAGGAGGTTATGGGATGGAATTGACTGTCTCATCCCATATAGGGTCAAAGTGATCAAAGCCATGCTGAAGTCGGATGTGTCAGAATGAAAGATGCAGATATCACAGCAATGCTGTAAACCAACTATATTTTACAACTATGTTATAATTACCTGTCACATACAACTATGTTATTGTCATTTGCTTACATCATAAAACATATGTCAAAGGATGTCAACCAAACAACATTCATCAAAGAATGCAGGCAGTATGTGGTAAAAAAAGTGTGTAGAAGACAACAGTGAAGGATTGGCAAAAATATTTTAGGAATAGGAAGGACAACAGGTAACAAATGATCTTCAGCAGCTGTATCAGGTGTGACAGAAGACATCACCAAGTTAGATATGACAATATGGATTGACCATTGTCAGAGTTTGCGTTCGCTAGCTGATGAATTCTCTGTGTCATTAGGGACAGTTCAATATAAATAACAAAATGGTCAGAGAGTGTCCGACAAAGTGGATGGTGCCGCAGTAACCTAATGAACAAATAGTAACGCAAAATGAGGTAAACAGGTTACTAAAACACTTACCTAGCCTATTAATAAAAATATATTTAAAAAAGTATATATAAAAAAACATACAATAAAACTAAACAGGACAATTCTCCACGTATCGGCTCAAATTGAACCTTTTTCAAGAGACAAACAACAGAAAACGACAAAATAAAATACAAAATAGATGTCTATATTTCATCAAGCCCCGTCTCCATAGCGCAGGGATGGCAACGCATCTAGTAAAAGTGAAAATGCGTGCATTCATTATAAACAAACCGAAAGTGGGAAATTAGAGACACTATAGATGAGTGCAAGAATAATAAAAGAAAAAGATAAGAAAAATACCCCTTTTGTCACTTTATCAGACAGGCAGGTTTTAAGAACATAGTCACAACATGCAAGACTGAAGGGAACAGAGATAGATGGGGACGTGAGAAAATATTCGTTTGACAACCTAGCAAGGCTTGGAAACAACGATCCTGATAACAATACTGTGAACAGAGAACCATGGTCACCTACGCCAACCAGAATGGCATATGACAATGATAGATGAGTAATGATGAGGTTGTGTGGTGGTGGGGTGAGTGGGTTTGGGGAAGGAAGGATACAAGAAGAATCAACATTAAAGAATCACCATTAATGTTGTTTCCAAGCCTTGCTAGGTTGTCAAACGAATATTTTCTCACGTCCCCATCTGTCTCTGTTGCCTTCAGTCTTGCTTGTTGTGACTATGTTCTTAAAACCTGCCTGTCTGATAAAGTGACAAAAGGGGTATTTTTCTTATCTTTTTCTTTTATTATTCTTGCACTCATCTATAGTGTCTCTAATTTCCCACTTTCGGTTTGTTTATAATGAATGCACGCATTTTCACTTTTACTAGATGCGTTGCCATCCCTGCGCTATGGAGACGGGGCTTGATGAAATATAGACATCTATTTTGTATTTTATTTTGTCGTTTTCTGTTGTTTGTCTCTTGAAAAAGGTTCAATTTGAGCCGATACGTGGAGAATTGTCCTGTTTAGTTTTATTGTATGTTTTTTTATATATACTTTTTAAAATATATTTTTATTAATAGGCTAGGTAAGTGTTTTAGTAACCTGTTTACCTCATTTTGCGTTACTATTTGGACAGTTCAATGCAGGTTAGAAAAAAAAACTGAAGTATTGGAAATGTATTTTCACAGAGACTATCATGGTTATTGGCTGATCACTATAAGGAAGAACTAACAGAGTGGAGTTTGAACCATTTGTAGCGTTACCACGTGGAGGGTGATGCATTTCTATCACAGATAGTGGCAGGTGATGAATCATGGTGTCACCAAATTGAGTCATGCCAGAATGCAGCCAGCATGCAATGGAAGCATCCTGGATCACTAAAAAGAACAAATTCAAATCATAATTTCTGCAGGAAAGGCTATGCTAACCACCTTTTCTAACCAAGAAAGACTCTTGTTGGTGGCATTTAAAGAGCCTAGTATGAACATCAATGCTATTTGGCTACAAAAATATTGAGTAAAAGAAAACACTAGACGAGCTACACACAACCATCAAGAATAAGCGACCCGGAAAGGTGTTGCTTGGTGTCATTCTGTTGCATGGCAAAACTCACAGGCATGTCACAAAAGTTCTGCAGGAAGCATTAGCATAGAAACGATTGGAAGTTCTGCCTCATTCAGCTTACAGTCCACACCTATCGCCACATAACTTTAATTTACTTGGACCATTAAAACAAATCAGTATCTATGAAGGTGTCATTACTGCAGTGACCAAATGATTCAATAGGTAAAGAAAATCCTTCTTATTGGATGAAATTCACCATCTACCCAGACAATTGGATGCATGTTTGAATTCACCATCTACCCAGACAATTGGATGCATGTTTGAATTTACCATCTACCCAGAGACAATTGGATGCATGTTTGAATTCACCATCTACCCAGAGACAATTGGATGCATGTTTGAATTCACCATCTACCCAGACAATTGGATGCATGTTTGAATTCACCATCTACCCAGACAATTGGATGCATGTTTGAATTCACCATCTACCCAGAGACAATTGGATGCATGTTTGAATTCACCATCTACCCAGACAATTGGATGCATGTTTGAATTCACCATCTACCCAGAGACAATTGGATGCATGTTTGAATTCACCATCTACCCAGAGACAATTGGATGCATGTTTGAATTCACCATCTACCCAGACAATTGGATGCATGTTTGAATTCACCATCTACCCAGAGACAATTGGATGCATGTTTGAATTCACCATCTACCCAGAGACAATTGGATGCATGTTTGAATTCACCATCTACCCAGACAATTGGATGCATGTTTGAATTCACCATCTACCCAGACAATTGGATGCATGTTTGAATTCACCATCTACCCAGAGACAATTGGATGCATGTTTGAATTCACCATCTACCCAGACAATTGGATGCATGTTTGAATTCACCATCTACCCAGAGACAATTGGATGCATGTTTGAATTCACCATCTACCCAGACAATTGGATGCATGTTTGAATTCACCATCTACCCAGACAATTGGATGCATGTTTGAATTCACCATCTACCCAGACAATTGGATGCATGTTTGAATTCACCATCTACCCAGAGACAATTGGATGCATGTTTGAATTCATCATCTACCCAGAGACAATTGGATGCATGTTTGAATTCACCATCTACCCAGAGACAATTGGATGCATGTTTGAATTCACCATCTACCCAGACAATTGGATGCATGTTTGAATTCACCATCTACCCAGACAATTGGATGCATGTTTGAATTCACCATCTACCCAGACAATTGGATGCATGTTTGTATTCACCATCTACCCAGAGACAATTGGATGCATGTTTGAATTCACCATCTACCCAGAGACAATTGGATGCATGTTTGAATGCCTATGCTGACTTCTTCTGATGACTGCAGGTGCATATATGTCCCTAACAATTACTTGACTTAATTATAACACAACTGCTAATGTGCTTTTCCTAATCTTTTAATAAACTCACATACGTTAGGGTTTCTCCTAATACTTTGAATTTATCCTCTAATCCACTCTTGGAGAGGTTTCATTTGAATATGCCTCGTACATCTCAAGTTGCTGTTATCATGAATACATTTTATATATTTAATTTGCTGTTATCATGAATACTTCTTGTATATCTCAAGTTGCTGTTATCATTAATACATTTTATACATCTCAAGTTGCTGTTATCATTAATACATTTTATACATCTCAAGTTGCTGTTATCATTAATACATTTTATACATCTCAAGTTGCTGTTATCATGAATACATTTTATATATTTAAGTTGCTGTTATCATGAATACTTCTTGTACATCTCAAGTTGCTGTTATCATGAATACTTCTTGTACATCTCAAATTGATTTTATCATAATTTCTCACATTGAGCTTGAATATATGAATTGTTGAATAATTGATGTCTGCAGCCATATGACCATCCTCTGTATGTACCATCCTTGTATTGTTGTGAAGACCTAGTCGCTGACCACTTGTCAGAGTTGCTCGTGGATGTGGTACGGGAAACAGTTACAGAAATGGCATATGAGTATGTACAATTTGTTGAAATTGTTCATTTGTGTTTGTATAGAAATTTTCAGCAATTTGATCTCACTTCCTATGTGAAATGGGGTTGTTTCTCTAGCACTTTCTTAGAAGATTTTGACTGTCAGCAATTTGTGATGCCTTAAGTAGAAACATCGTACTCAGTAGACTAACTCTCGGCAGTGTGTTATAATGTAAATATTTAGTCAATCATTGGATTATCATCACTGCACTCCAGACAAGCCTATAGGACTCAGAAGTCTCCTACTCAGTAGACTAAGTCCCGGCAATGTGTGATACCTTAAAACACTTTACCTCCTTAAGATTTTCCTAGGATTTCTTGCTATGCTGAAGCAAATGTTTTCATATTTTTAGTACATCTTTGTAGATTTTGTATTTATCCATTTTCTCAATGACTATTCTGTGCACATGAACAATTCTGACATGAAAATATTCAGAAATATAAAGGCAATAAATAAATTGAGTTTGTTTGCTTACATACAACATTGTGTTAGTTATGAAAAATGTAATTTTAAACAGAAAATGTTTAAAATACCATAAAAATGTGTACATACCCAAGTTTGTAATCCAAAAAGCTGACATAATCCATTTACTTTGAAATAATACACATCCACATACATCCTGAACCATTTTGAAATACACACGAGTATTGATATGTACATCATTTCTTAGCAGCTTTTATAATTACATATTAGTGGCTTTTATAATCACATATTAGTGGCTTTTATAAGCACATATTAGTGGCTTTTATATTCACATATTAGCTGCTTTTGGCATAGTGGTTCTCCAAAATGTAGATATTAGCGGTCAGTTGATGAGAGTAGTTAATTAGCCTCCTACTGCATAGACTTGAACTTTCTGCGTGTGTCAGGCCGTAAGTAGAGGCCTCCTAATCAGATGGGAATTACTAAGATTTTGAGATTAAGAACTTGTACATAACTCTCCCCATACAACCCCCCTCATAACTCCCTTCAAAACTCATAAACATATGAAAAATAGATAATCTGACAGAATAGACACATATATTTATACACACATATATTTATACACACATATATTTATACACACATATATTTATACACACATATATTTATAATTGATTCATTCGGTTCCTGTTAGGACACGACAATTATTGGGTTACTTACCCTGCTGTGCCTCATATTGCCAATGTGCTTGCCAACCCGGCTCACCGTATGGGAACAAAAGTATGACATCATACAGTCCATAATCAATATTTTATCAATGAATAAATGAAAATATTGCGGTGAAAGGGTGGTTTGCCATCTTCGTTGACGAAAAGCATTGATGTTGATTCATTATAATTTATCATACTGACGATCACACTTCACAATATTTTTATACAATAATGGTGTCTGCTTAGAGTCATGCGGGGGAAGATTCCATCTCAACACCAATCAATTTGATTGGATCGTAAATGCACTATTTATAGAGTGTTCCAGAGAGAATGACAGAACATGGCATTTATATTATAGATATTAGAGAATGACAGAACATGGCATTTATATTATAGATATTAGACTCAGTCAATTCTTGAATCACAAATCAGTCATTTAAAAAATATGTGTTCAAATATGTTCGGTACAATCATATTAAAGTCATAACTTTATTATTGTAAATGTATGCTTGAGTAGATGTACAGACAGGTGAATCATTGCAGTCAAATAATACTGGACTGATGGCTACAACCTGAATAATACTGGACTGATGGCTACAACCTGAATAATACTGGACTGATGGCTACAACCTGAATAATACTGGACTGATGGCTACAACCTGAATAATACTGGACTGATGGCTACAACCTGAATAATACTGGGCTGATGGCTACAACCTGAATAATACTGGGCTGATGGCTACAACCTGAGTTATAACCAGATATGATACCATTTTGCTAATGTAGATATGGCACGTGATGATGATGATGACATATTTCGTAAGTGTCACGTGATGATGATGACATATTTCCTGAAATGTAAAATCAGGAAAGGCTTTAATATGCAAAAGTTTATGGCAATGATGACAGACACAGTTTCTCTGTTGACAGTTATACTGATGAGAAGATGGTGCAGCGAGACCCATTGGATGATTTCCTGACTTCCTTGACAGAAGATGCCGTGACCATAGGTGTACGAGAGATTGTGAGGTCTGCAGTATTTGAACTTGCCGAAGATTACCTTGAGACGCAGTATGCTACAGACATCGTGCATAGCCTAGTGGATGATTACCTGGAGAAGATTGGCTCAGAACTGGTTTGTTGACCTTTCTCTGTGACAATCTCCATGTCAGCTGTAGCCCAAATTTGCATATATTTGTTGTTCTTCTAACTCACTCTGTTTGTGTGATATCCATAGCTGGTGTGTCTGTTTTTCCATTTTATTTATCTGTATGTGTAATCTGATGACTGATTTGTTACTTTTTTTTATTTTTTGTGTATAATTTGATCACTGATTTGTTACTTTCTGAATGTGTAATCTGATGACTGATTTGTTACTTTCTGCTGTGTAATTTGATCGTTTATTTTTTTACTTTTTCTATGCACAATCTGATCACTGATTTGCTACTTTCTGTATATGTAATCTTACCACTAATATGTTACTGTTTCTATCAGCATGTGTAATCTGATGACTGATTCATTACTTGCTGCATGTGTAATCTGATTATTTGTCTCTTTCTGTATATATTGTAATCTGATCACAGAATTGTTACTTTCTGCATTATAATATTATTAATGATTTGTTACTTTCTGCATTATAATATTATTAATGATTTGTTACTTTCTGCATCATAATCTTATCACTGATTTATTACTTCTAGCATTATAATCTTGGGTTGTAGTTGGGTCTCATGTGGATCTACCAGCCTAATTTAAACATGTCTAGTTTTTCTGTTTCTCTTTGAGATTCAAGTATTATTTATTATTCTATTTCTCCATGTATGAGTTAGCATTCTATACCTTTCTTTCTATCTCTTAATGAGGCTCAGTACTGATTTGTGAGGCTCAGTACTGATTTGTGAGGCTCAGTACCAATTTGTGAGGCTTAGTACTGATTTGTGAGACTCAGTACCAATTTGTGAGGCTCAGTACTGATTTGTGAGACTCAGTACCAATTTGTGAGGCTCAGTACTGATTTGAGACTCAGTACCAATTTGTGAGGCTTAGTACTGATTTGTGAGGCTCAACTCATCTCTATCTCATCTCTATCTCATACTCATCTAGAGTAGGAGATAGAGATGAGATAGAGTATGAGATAGAGTAGGAGATAGAGATGAGATAGAGTATGAGATAGAGTAGGTATAGAGATGAGATATGAGATAGAGATGAATATGAGATAGAGATGAATATGAGATAGAGTAGGAGATAGAGATGAACACAAGATTATTCTTGTTATCCATTGCTCATCTGTTTATCTCACACTCTGTAAGACAATATTTTTCTAGATGTTATTTGTTTAGGGGCATGATTCTGTGATTTCTTAACCCAGATAGAAGATGCTATATTTGATCTGATTTCTGAGGAGTTCATTTGGTCAGAGGTCATAGCACCAGAAGTCAAGGAAGAAGCTGATGTGATTGCAAGAGACACACTGCAATATTATGACAACAAGGTCATGAGGCGAGAATTTCAACAGGTCTGTGTCATAATTGTGTTCCTAGTATAAGCTTGACAAATTTTTGCATGTATCAACTTGACAAATGTCACTTATCAATTTAACAAATGTCTGCTTCTATAAACTTGACAAATGTCACATGTAACAATGACAAATATCTGCATCTATAAACGTGACAAATATCACATGTTTCAATTTGACAAATGTCTGCTTCTATAAACTTGACAAATGTCACATGTAACAATGACAAATATCTGCATCTATAAATGTGACAAATATCACATGTTTCAATTTGACAAATGTCTGCTTCTATAAACTTGACAAATGTTTTTGTAAAACAACTTTACAAATGTCTACATCTATAAACATGTCAGATGTCTGCTTCTATAAATTAGACAAATTTCTATGTGTGTGTATAAATTTGTATAAATATCTGTATGTAACAACTTTGCAAATCTCCGTACCTATAAACTTGACAAAAAAAAACATGTGCTAACTTGACATGTGTCTACTTATATAAACTTGGCAAATATCTGTATAGTTAGTAAGTTAGTTAGTCGTCAGATCATCATCACTGCCCTTTAGACACGTCCATAGTTGCTCCGATCTCTCCTTGAGTGTATCCGCCATTACACTTCTGCTGACAATACCGGTCCTATGCTGGTTGACCATCAATCTTCTGCACCCTCCAAAATGTTCACTTCTAGCAACACCACATTTCAATCCCTGATCTTTAATCCTGGCCATTGAAAAGGAATCATCATCCACATTAGTTTCACTCTCGCGTGCTATATCTCTTAAGGAGTTCAAAACGTCGACGCGATCCATTTCCCTATCGCCCTGTGCCACAATCGTGCATGATGCCAGTTGATCCGCTCTTTCATTGCCTCGAACACCCACATATCCTTGCATGAAAATAAATGTAACCACTTTCAGCCTCTCCTTTCTCAAGACCTCAATCCACTGTTCGCGAACGAGACCAACTTGTACCTTCTTAATCATACTCATAGAGTCACTCAAGCTGCAGACCTGCATTACCTTCTGTGTGCATACCCACTCAAGTGCCATGGTCACCGCCACAGTCTCCATGGTCATACTACTCATAGTGACCACAAAGGCACCACTCTTCTCCCAGATTGTTTTACCTACGCACTGAGCTGTGAAGGCCCAAGTACTGCGAACATGTCTAATCACAGATCCATCAGTGTATATAATCACATCTTCCTCTTTGGTATTCTCACTGACCAAAGCCTGCAATTCTTTCTCCACAGCTGTGGGACACCATTCTCTGCATTCTCTGCAAAGTGATATTACTACTCTCAAACAAGTTTCAAAATCTGTGGGTAGACTTATCCATTCCGCACATGCTGCCACATCCTGCAATCTGCACATGCTTTGTATGACACCCTCAGCATGTCCCATCCATGACCTCCCTCTCTTGAGTCTGCTGCCTTTAACTTTCTGTATTTCGGAATGCAACGGGTGTTCCTTATCTGCATGTATTTGAAGGTACGCCCGTGCACGGCAATACTGTAATCTATGCTCAGCTGTTGGGCAGTCAAGTAGGTATCGCATAGCTCTTGTCGATGTGTCTCTTGTGCACCCAAGTATGATACGCATTGCTGCATTCTGGATTCTATCCAGTCTTTTGATCTGAGTTTGGCTAAGAGTCAGAATTTCCAGTGTATATTCCACCACAGCCACAACCAAACCCTGGTACAAAGAAATAACAACCTCTGCTCACGCTGCGCAGCAGCCATAACCTTCATTGCTGCTAAGCCTTTGTCTGCCCTTATAATAACATGGTCAACATGTTCCCTGAAACCCAGACTTCTGTCAAAAACCACGCCCAGATATCTCATTGTGCTAGTTCTTTCTAAACTTTTCCCAGACAATTAAACTTGTGGCATGGGTGTCTTTACCATGTGATTGTTCAAGGAAAACCACGTCACGAATGCCTTAGAAGCATTAACCACTGCTCCCGTATCTCGACACCAATTTGTCAGTCTGTCCAGCTCATTCTGTAGTTCCATGACGCACTCTTCTCGATTTCTGCCCTGTCTATACACCAGGATATCATCGGCATATGACATCGTTCTGACAGCACCTGTGATTTGATTACCAGCGATATGTACTGTGTATACATTGAAAAGTACAGGAAATAGAGGTGATCCCTGTGGCAGACCAGGGCTAATAACTGTTGGTGTAGATATCCAGTTACTACATTTAAGAACTCCTGTGCATTAGTGCGGCACCAACCCACCGCACGAAAAAAGGATTTACTGCAAGATTTAACAGCTGGTCCATCAAGATATCCAAGGACACCCTATTGTATGCATCCTCAAGATCTATTACGACTGCACATGTCTCCATGTGAGAATCGAATCCCTCAAAAAACATCCTGCGCAAAAATGTCTGCATTCTGCTATGTCTTCTTTCCTGGGCGATACCCTCCTAACAATGTTGGTAAACATTTCTTTCTTTCAAGATAACACAATACCTTCCAGGCCATAATTTTTTCCAAAAGCTTGCCTATCGTATTCTGCCTTTGTTATTATTCTGTAGCCATGTATCCTGGTGTCGTCCTTCCCAGATTTGGGTAGTGGAACTAAATAGCTGTGCAACCAGTCTTCTTTTACTGTGCCCTTTAGAAGGCTATTATTGAACATGTCCGCCAACTCTCCCAACTCCTCATCGGTTCTCTGTATCTGTATGTAACCACTTAACAAATATCTGCATCTTTAAACTTGACATACTTCATGTATAAACTTGACACATGTCTGCATGTATTAACTTGACAAATATCTGCATCTATAAACTTGACATACTGCATGTATAAACTTGACATATGTCTGCATGTATTAACTTGACAAATATCTGCATGTATAAACTTGACACATTTCTGCCTGTTCCACTGTGATATTTTTCTATCTGTCTAGACATTCTCTACTCAAGTGTCTTCTCTACTCAAGTGTCTTCTCTACTCAAGTGTCTTCTCTACTCAAGTGTCTTCTCTACTCAAGTGTCTTCTCTACTCAAGTGTCTTCTCTACTCAAGTGTCTTCTCTACTCAAGTGTCTTCTCTACTCAAGTGTCTTCTCTACTCAAGTGTCTTCTCTACTCAAGTGTCTTCTCTACTCAAGTGTCTTCTCTACTCAAGTGTCTTCTCTACTCAAGTGTCTTCTCTACTCAAGTGTCTTCACACATTCAATTGTTTTATAAGAGAATGTGACCAGATGTTATTTAGCATCAGCAGATCCATAACAAATGTTCAGCCGGTAGGGGCCCAGTGCCACATATACAAGAAGGGTAACAAATATTTAATGGTTAGGGGCCCTTGTCACACATACAAGATGTGTAACAAATATTTAATTGTTAGGGGCCCAGTGTCACACATACAAGATGTGTAACAAATATTTAATGGTTACGGGCCCAGTGTCACACATACAAGATGTGTAACAAATATTTAATGGTTACGGGCCCAGTGTCACACATACAAGATGTGTAACAAATATTTAATGGTTACGGGCCCAGTGTCACACATACAAGATGTGAAACAAATATTTAATGGTTAGGGGCCCAGTGACACACATACAAGATTTGTACCACATGTTCATATGGTAAGGGCCCAGGGACAAACATGCAAACATTTGTAACAAATTTTCCCCTTTTTATAGGCCCAGTGCTACACATACAAGATGTATAACAAATATTCAGCTGTTAGGGGCCTAGTTCCACACATACAAGATGTGTAACAAATATTAAGCTGTTAGGGGCCTAGTTCCACACATACAAGATGTGTAACAAAGTATTACAAATGCAGAATCTGCAATGAATGTTCAGCTGGCAGGGACACAGTGCCATTTATACAGATATCTTTTTAAATTTATTTTTATTTGTCATTTATTGTGTTTTTTAAATTTTACACTTAGATTTGTTAACACTTAGATTTGTTAACACTTAGATTTGTTAACACTTAGATTTTTATCTTGTTTTCAAGTTTAGTTATGATGAGTGTACATCCGGCACCCTGGAGTGTGTTGTGGTTGTATTCTGTTCAGGTGATTGTTAAGCTGTACATGTTGTGTGCTCAGTCTGAAGATGATACTCTGGTCTTTCCTTCCCAGGAGGTTGATGTTGTCTTTAGGATTTGGTCTGGTCATATATTTATAGATTTCCCTCCCAGTCGTTTCCCATGACCCATCTGTTCATCCAATTTTCTTTGTTTACAGATTTCAACATCATTTTAACTTTGTGCATGGTTGTTTGTGTATATTGCTGTTCTTGTATCGCTTCCTTCTTTGCTAGTCTGTCTGCCTTGTCATTGCCAGGTGTGTTTGAGTGGCCAGGAATCCACTGCATAGCATTGCTGTCTTTATAAGATGTTAGCAGCTGGTTGGCATGGTGAAATATTTCAACTATCTCAGGTTTAAAATGTCCATCACATTCTAGTACTTGAAGAGCGGACATAGTTACTGTAAAAATCACATTGTTTTGGACTTTTGATGGAAAGGCATCAAACATGGTCTTCAGGTGGTACAAGGCAACTTCTAGTGCTGTTATTTCAGCTTCATAGTTAGAACATATCTCTCCACAGGCATCAAACAAATCATCAGATGTTTTGTCTGCTTTGATGATGGCTTTAAAGGCAGACCCATCAGTATAGACATGAATACATTGTTCTGGGTAGTGGTCTATTGTTTTCTGTATTGCTTTCATACGACTTAATGGGTCGGAACTTTTCGTTGCATTATCTCTTAATTGTGTCTTGATTTCCGACAATTTAAAATCTGCGTGTGGTGGTAAACATTTTTCTACTCTTTTCAGTTCTTGTCTCTTATCTGGAAGGGGATGGCTGTTTTTTATTTCATTGACATGGCTCAGGACTGACTTTTGTTTTAATCTGTGGTTTGGTTCCAAGTTTTCTACAAGTTGTTTATTTGGGTGGTCTTTGTTCATTCTTTTGCTTCTTTCATAAGTCTCCATTGCAGCCATATCTCTCCGCATCTCAAGGGGTTCTATATTCGTATGTATTTCACATGCAGCCATCGGTGTAGATCTCATTGCTCCACTAATAAGACGTAGGGCATTGTTCTGCACTCTGTCTAGAGATTTTACATTTGTCTTGGAAAATGTTGTTAGGAGTGCATTTTTATTCTAAAGAAGAATGTATGCAACCAAGATATAGTCCTCTGAGGTGTATCCTTGTCTGATCCTCAAGATGTGCCAGTGAGTCTTTTCAGTAGCTGAAACCATTAATGTACTTTTTACATTTTCTACATGCTTCTTGAGGGTGAGCTGCCAATCATATGATTCCAAGATTTGTGGGATTTTCTTCTCTTGGCAATTTCTTTGCCTCCAACCATAGACTGATATTTTCTTTGGTTACTTTATACCTTATGACTATCGGTAAAGAAGGTATAGACAGTTTTCTCACAGTTTATTTTTAGCTTCCATGTTTGACAGTATTCATGTAGTCTTCTTAAATCTCCATTTAGTCTTTTGGCTGCACTTTCAACATTCTCATGGCTCTGCCATATTGTTAAGTCATCAGCATAGAGGGCTTTTTCAGCTTTGATATGTATGGTAAAGTCATTGATGTAAATGAGAAAGAGGGTGCAGCTCAAAGCAGAACCTTGTGATAAGCCTTCCTCTAGAACTTCTTTAGATGACATTGCATCATTTATCTGGATTGTTCTGTCAACGAGGAAGTCTTTTATCCAGTTGTATAGCTTTCCATTAATTATCATCTCAATCATCTTCATCATGAGACCCTTTCTCCATACTCGATCATAAGCTTGTTGTAAGTCAAAGAAGATGGCTACAGTGTGTTTGTTTTCCTGGAATCCATCATAGATTTTCTGTGTCAACCTAAATAGTTGGTCTTCTGTGCAACTGCCTTTTCTGAAACCAGCCTGTTCATGGCACAGGATGTTTGAGCTCTTGAGAAACCAGTAAAGTCGTGCGTTAACCATTCTTTCTGCCAATTTCCCAAGACATGATGTTAGGGATATGGGGCAGTAGCTTTTGGGGTCTTCTTCTTCTTCTTCTTTCGTTCACTTGAAACATGTCTATATCTGTAATTCTGTCTCCTTAATAAAACTCACTGTCTTTTGTAGTTCATACAGTGTCCCATAGAGCTTTGATTCCAGTGTTGTTTCCTCTGGCCAATATGTCTGCCTCAGCGTTTCTGCCTCAATATGTCTGCCTCAGCTTTTGGGGTCATCTGGAGGTTTGTTACTTTTCAGGATGCGAAAGATGTGAGCAATTCTCCAATGTTTAGGCAGTTTTTCATTTCTCCAGGTCATATTTATTAGTTTATGGAGTACCTCTTTCCCTGATGATATCTATATACTGACAGATATGGATCATTGTCTTTGTGTATAGTCAGCCTCCTGTAAGAGGCCCACATGCTTCTTGTGTGGGTGTGTAGTAAATTAGCAAGCTCTAGTTTTTTTTGTTTCTTCAACTTTGTTTTTGACTGTATTGGCTATGCTGGTTCTTCCTCCAAGGTTTTCTGGGTTTAATGTTTTGGTGCTTGTGTAGGTGTTGTTGCTGTGTTGTGTATTCTGCATGTCAGTGTTTGTGTTGTTTTTTTATGCACCCCAGTAGTTAATTTCTTGGCCCATGTAGCCTGGTTACTCACTGCCTACAGCAGATCTTGATAGCTGAGGCAACATCCGATTTTATTTGTAAATACTATTTGTTGTACTGGCATTATGTTGCTGGGAAGTCTGTGGGATTTTCGGCCTACCCCGGGCTAGAGCCAGAGAATAACTATCACACCACCAGGAGGTAGGTTTCACCCTATGCACTGTTCCAAGACACTGCAGCCAAGATAGGATTCACTGTGCTCATTCCCTAGCACCAATTGACTACTGGTTATGCCGAACTTCTCTATTGCTTCAGGATATGCAACCAAATGTTCAAGTCAAAAGTATTGTCATGACCTGTGTCACTGTGCCTCTATAATGGGCCACAGTCAAAGAAAAAAATAGTGCTGCCAGTTTCTTCCTCTCGAGTGCTCTTCAGTACATCTCTGGCTCCCTCCCAACCACAGAGGGTGCATACATATATACAAATAACAAAACATAAAACACATTTCAACAACAAAATAAAAGCATGAGCAGCATAATTGTATAGATGACGTGCCATGAAGCTTCTATAAGAAGATAACCTCAATATAATGGCATGTCATCTACTAAGGTTTTCTGTTGCAATGAGCCATTGGTAAGACCCTCAGATGCAAACAATGCGGCTAGATTTTAAATGATTATCTTGTTTTAAAGTGTAGTTTGAACACCTAGATTTTAGGTTTTATTTTAGCATCTGTTGTCTAGTTTCCTATTGTGATATGTTTTCTAATATTCTTCATTATGCCAGGTCAACCAGCTAGCAGAGAAAAAATTGGCAGATGTTGTGATGATGGAGTTGATCTTTTCTGTGATAACACAGCAAGGCAGGCTTTGGGCTGAAGATGACTATGCCAACAAGTATCTGGATGGTCAGTCTTACATAAACACATATTTTCTTTGAAATTTGTGTGTTTGGTTGGACGGCTTGCTGAATGAAACTTCAATGTGGCATATGTCATCAATAACTGAATCAGATATATGATATATGCTGTACTATGAAAATAGGTATCAACTTTCTGTAAATAGCCATATTTTTTAGTTTTTTTCCAAGATTTACTGCTGTATGTGCGTACATCAGCATTTACTGGTTTTTACGTGAATTTCTGCAGTTCTGTACGTTTTGGGTTTTTGCTAAATTTAATGGTGACACAGATTTTTTTCATATACTTAGTGGCAACAGTGATTTGTGCAGTTTTTATAAAAAATTTTTTTGAAATAACGGCTTTTGCAGGGTTTAACATTTGATGCTGGTCTTGGGGTGTAGTGTTGGTGGCAGCACTGCTTTCAACACATTTCCAGTACTTTAATTATTCTCTGTGCTGGGGAATTGTCTTTATACCGAACTTAGGAATTTTTGACCACGTGCATTGACAGTGTATCTATAGTACACATGTATTTTGTATCTAGGCCTATACATTGTTTAATTTATAATGTAAGTTTTTGTTTGCCTCCTAGGTAGTGTAGGTAGGCCTAAAGTTAAATAATAGAGTATGTAGGCCTAAATCTGATCTTTAGATTTATCTTTGTATAATAATTTACTTTTATGATAATTTGTATGGTATTCATAAAGTTGTAAATCGGCTGCTGGAAAATTCATTCATTCAGTCATTTTCCTTTTGTGCTGAAGTTAGCGCATAGGGCAGAGGTCAGATCTCTCCAATTTTGTCTGTTCAAAGCTATTCTGTGCAGTTCTTGGATAGTATGGATATTGATTGTTTTACTTTCTCTAAGTATTGTTCTTCTGAGTGTTTATTTTGGTCTACCCCTGGCCCTTTTGCCTGTAGGTATCCATTCAAGAGATTAGTGATGTATTCTGTTGATGTCTGTGCGTAGGACATGCCCATTGTAGGACCAACAACGTTTTCTGATAACATCTGTGATGAAATTTTGATGTGTCTCTTCTCTGATTTTATCATTCGATTTGAATTCACTCCAATGGGTGTTAGTTATCCTATGAAGACATTTGTTCTCGAAACTCAGTAATTTCTTTTCTGAAGATAAAGAGCTTTTCCAGCTCTCACATCCATATGATAGCACCGGAATAATGCAGGAATTAAATAAGCGCATTTTCATGTGTGTGTGTGCTGATTGACTTTGATCTCCAAATATTAGATAAAAATATAGAAAATACAGAACAACAAATACAATGTACACCATTGTGTGTTTGTTCTGTCACATATGATGCTGGTAATAAAGTATTATGCTTTATTTACGGCATATAGAAATATTATATTTACGGCATATAGAAATATTATATTTACGGTATATAGAAATACTATATTTTTTATATATTAAATCTGTAATAAAATATATATTATCCTTTATTAAATAATAATATTAGGTCTGGCTCTGTGACAGCGTGGTACATACCGTGTCTGTGACGGCTGAGGTACCGAGTTCGATCCCAGCAACAGGCGGGCTGCAGCAAACTATTGAACATATTTAGAATTGCCTAGAAAATAATAATTTTCTTCTTCATCGTTCTTCAGTCAGATATCAGGTTACAGCGTCAATAGCTTCAGTCAGATATCAGGTTACAGCACCAATAGCTTCAGTCAGATATCAGGTTACAGCACCAATAGCTTCAGTCAGATATCAGGTTACAGCACCAATAGCTTCAGTCAGATATCAGGTTACAGCACCAATAGCTTCAGTCAGATATCAGGTTACAGCACCAATAGCTTCAGTCAGATATCAGGTTACAGCACCAATAGCTTCAGTCAGATATCAGGTTACAGCACCAATAGCTTCAGTCAAATATCAGGTTACAGCACCAATAGCTTCAGTCAGATATCAGGTTACAGCATCAATAGCTTCAGTCAGATATCAGGTTACAGCACCAATAGCTTCAGTCAGATATCAGGTTACAGCACCAATAGCTTCAGTCAGATATCAGGTTACAGCACCAATAGCTTCAGTCAGATATCAGGTTACAGCACCAATAGCTTCAGTCAGATATCAGGTTACAGCACCAATAGCTTCAGTGAGATATCAGGTTACAGCACCAATAGCTTCAGTCAGATATCAGGTTACAGCACCAATAGCTTCAGTCAAATATCAGGTTACAGCACCAATAGCTTCAGTCAGATATCAGGTTGCAGCACCAATAGCTTCAGTCAGATATCAGGTTACAGCGCCATTAGCTTCAGTCAGATATCAGGTTACAGCGCCAATAGCTTCAGTGAGATATCAGGTTACAGCACCAATAGCTTCAGTCAGATATCAGGTTACAGCACCAATAGCTTCAGTCAGATATCAGGTTACAGCACCAATAGCTTCAGTCAGATATCAGGTTACAGCGCCAATAGCTTCAGTGAGATATCAGGTTACAGCACCAATAGCTTCAGTCAGATATCAGGTTACAGCACCAATAGCTTCAGTCAGATATCAGGTTACAGCACCAATAGCTTCAGTCAGATATCAGGTTACAGCACCAATAGCTTCAGTGAGATATCAGGTTACAGCACCAATAGCTTCAGTCAGATATCAGGTTACAGCACCAATAGCTTCAGTCAGATATCAGGTTACAGCACCAATAGCTTCAGTCAGATATCAGGTTACAGCACCAATAGCTTCAGTCAGATATCAGGTTACAGCGCCAATAGCTTCAGTCAGATATCAGGTTACAGCGCCAATAGCTTCAGTGAGATATCAGGTTACAGCACCAATAGCTTCAGTCAGATATCAGGTTACAGCACCAATAGCTTCAGTCAGATATCAGGTTACAGCACCAATAGCTTCAGTCAGATATCAGGTTACAGCACCAATAGCTTCAGTCAGATATCAGGTTACAGCGCCAATAGCTTCAGTCAGATATCAGGTTACAGCGCCAATAGCTTCAGTGAGATATCAGGTTACAGCACCAATAGCTTCAGTCAGATATCAGGTTACAGCACCAATAGCTTCAGTCAGATATCAGGTTACAGCACCAATAGTTTCAGTCAGATATCAGGTTACAGCACCAATAGTTTCAGTCAGATATCAGGTTACAGCACCAATAGCTTCAATGAATTGTGTGATTTGCTTCAGGTCATCCATGGAACCCCTCAAATCTGGAAGCAGTGCCGTCTCAGTAGGCAATATTTTCTCTCTCTCTTCTTGGTAGAGTTGACAGGCATGAAGAATGTGTTCTGCAGTCTCTGGGCTCGAAAATAATAATAATCATCATCAATTTCCGCCTCCACAATGAAGGTTGGCTGCAATATCACCTGCCTCTTTTTTTGGTGGTGCACTCTGATAGACTGTAACATGTAAATCTTGTGATGTTACTCTCCCACTTGTATCTCTGCCTACATCTTGACAATGTTATTCGCTTTCCTTTGACTTTACCCTCAAGTAATGTCTTCAATAAGGTATCATGTCTTTTAATGTGTCCAAAATATTTTATTTGCCTGATCTTTATTTCTCTTAGTAATTCTTTCTTCATATTAAGTGTTTTTAGAACCTCTTTGTTTTCTTCTCTTTCCATAATGTTCTCCCAATTCTTCTATATACCTATATCTCAAAGACATCAATTCTGTCTTCCAATTGTTTATTTAGTGTCCACGTTGCTGAGCCATACATTATTATAGAATAGATGTTGCATTTTATAATTCTCATTTTTAACTTGTTTGTAATTTGTTTAGATGTTACTATTTTCCTCTTGTCATTGAAGGTACTTTTAGCCATTCCTATTCTCTTTTTAACTTCTGTTTCACATCTGATGTCATTTGTGGCTATATTTCCTTTTTGTAAAAAGTATGGGGGTAAAAAGTATCATGAAATTTACACTTAAATAACTTATAATGAAATAACACTTTAACTTACCCTGCACAAACAACTAAACTTCCACAAACAAATGTGGATAATTGTACATTCCACAAAAATGTAATAATAGGGTTTTAAAAATAATAAACTGCTTATTACGGCGAGCAACACGCCCTGATGGAAATGACGTTACATGATTGAGAAAATAATTCCCAATAATTGAATCAGACATCACCATGCTTTATTTTCAAGTGGAAACAAAAGTACATTATATCTACTTTGGATTGCTGTGTTGACCGGATGTGCGACAACAGCTAACACACGTTAATTGGTATATGCATAGCAACGGGATATAGTTTTCAGACTGCAGCTGTGCAAAATACCTCAACCCTGGTGGAATTTTCCTACTTGTAAAATGTGGTAAAAGTTAACCAGATGTATGACATTTGATATGTATTCTGAGTCATATTTTTTGTCTAGTGTATCATTTAGTCTGACATGTAACAGATGACATATCTGTTGTTCCTTATCTGCATTGTGACATTTGTATTGAAATCATGTAATTTGACATGTGACATGCATAATGAATAACATTAACATTTTATGTACATGCTAAGATGTCATTTCCTATCAGAGTCACATATCAACTGCACAGACAAACTCATCAAAGATATGCTTCCAAAGTGATGCATCAAGTCTTGCCTTCTTGTATATTATTTACTTGAAACTGCCTGAAGAAAAATCTCTATCTATATATAAGCCTATGGAGAGAGATATTACAACTATATAAACCTATGGAGAGAGATATTACAACTATATACGCCTATGGAGAGAGATATTACAACTATATACGCCTATGGAGAGAAATATTACAACTATATAAACCTATGGAGAGAAATATTACAACTATATACGCCTATGGAGAGAGATATTACAACTATATAAGCCTATGGAGAGAGATATTACAACTATATAAACCTATGGAGAGAGATATTACAACTATATAAACCTATGGAGAGAGATATTACAACTATATAAACCTATGGAGAGAGAGATATTACAACTATATAAACCTATGGAGAGAGATATTACAACTATATAAGCCTATGGAGAGAGATATTACAACTATATAAACAATTGGAGAGAGATATTACAACTATATAAACAATTGGAGAGAGATATTACAACTATATAAGCCTATGGAGAGAGATATTACAACTATATAAACCTATGGAGAGAGATATTACAACTATATAAACAATTGGAGAGAGATATTACAACTATATAAACAATTGGAGAGAGATATTACAACTATATAAGCCTATGGAGAGAGATATTACAACTATATAAACCTATGGAGAGAGATATTACAACTATATAAACCTATGGAGAGAGAGATATTACAACTATATAAACAATCGGAGAGAGATATTACAACTATATAAACAATTGGAGAGAGATATTACAACTATATAAGCCTATGGAGAGAGATATTACAACTATATAAACCTATGGAGAGAGATATTACAACTATATAAACCTATGGAGAGAGAGATATTACAACTATATAAACAATCGGAGAGAGATATTACAACTATATAAACAATTGGAGAGAGATATTACAACTATATAAGCCTATGGAGAGAGATATTACAACTATATAAACCTATGGAGAGAGATATTACAACTATATAAACCTATGGAGAGAGATATTACAACTATATAAACCTATGGAGAGAGATATTACAACTATATAAACAATTGGAGAGAGATATTACAACTATATAAGCCTATGGAGAGAGATATTACAACTATATAAACCTATGGAGAGAGATATTACAACTATATAAACCTATGGAGAGAGAGATATTACAACTATATAAACCTATGGAGAGAGATATTACAACTATATAAACCTATGGAGAGAGAGATATTACAACTATATAAACAATCGGAGAGAGATATTACAACTATATAAACAATTGGAGAGAGATATTACAACTATATAAACAATTGGAGAGAGATATTACAACTATATAAACCTATGGAGAGAGATATTACAACTATATAAACCTATGGAGAGAGATATTACAACTATATAAGCCTATGGAGAGAGAGATATTACAACTATATAAACCTATGGAGAGAGAGATATTACAACTATATAAACCTATGGAGAGAGAGATATTACAACTATATAAACCTATGGAGAGAGAGATATTACAACTATATAAACCTATGGAGAGAGAGATATTACAACTATATAAACCTATGGAGAGAGAGATATTACAACTATATAAACCTATGGAGAGAGATATTACAACTATATAAACAATTGGAGAGAGAGATATTACAACTATATAAACAATTGGAGAGAGATATTACAACTATATAAACCTATGGAGAGAGATATTACAACTATATAAACAATTGGAGAGAGATATTACAACTATATAAACCTATGGAGAGAGATATTACAACTATATAAACCTATGGAGAGAGAGATATTACAACTATATAAACCTATGGAGAGAGAGATATTACAACTATATAAACCTATGGAGAGAGAGATATTACAACTATATAAACCTATGGAGAGAGAGATATTACAACTATATAAACCTATGAAGAGAGATATTACAACTATATAAACCTATGAAGAGAGATATTACAACTATATAAACCTATGAAGAGAGAGAGATATTACAACTATATAAACAATTGGAGAGAGATATTACAACTATATAAACCTATGGAGAGAGATATTACAACTATATAAACCTATGGAGAGAGATATTACAACTATATAAACAATCGGAGAGAGATATTACAACTATATAAACCTATGAAGAGAGATATTACAACTATATAAACCTATGGAGAGAGATACTACAACAACTCTAAGCATATGGAGAAAGGTACTACAACAAATGTGTACAAATAATCAGTCATTAATTAAGTAAGATACCATTTTTTTGTTCTCCACACAGAAATGTTGGAGTAATATTATTATTTTATTAATTTCAGTGCCCTGGTATCATTGTACATGTCTACTAGAATCCATAGTATTGTTGTATCTTCTGTCTGACAAAGTAGATAGTATTGTTGTAATTGTTGTATCTTCTGTCTGACAAAGTAGATAGTATTATTGTATCTCATATAAATGTAAGAATCTTGTGATTGAATCTACCTAATGTAAGACTGTTATTGATTTCCTATGTTTATTGTATCCACACAGATGTCATCTTCAATGAAAATCTAGCTCAAATGATCAATGTTAGGAAAAACAAAGAGAAAACTCTGTATTGTAAACCACTGCACAAGTTACATGAGAAGGTCGTCTCTGATGTGGTAAGTCTGTCACTACACAAGTTACCCATTGCCTCGCATGTTCATGTCCGATATATATTGTATTCAAGCCGGGATAAAATGCCTAGAGCTATAACATATGAGTATCTCATGTTATTTATTAATCAAAATACGGTAATGGTCTATGGAAAAATACATGAAATAGAAAATACATGAAATAGAAAATACATGAAATAGAAAATACATGAAATAGCCTACACTGATCTACTGGTAACTCATGTTCATCATCGAGGTCTAGTCTACCGGGTAGTGTGTTTTGGTAGACAATCCTATAGCAACAGACAAAATTAAAGTGGTGGGTTTGATTTGCGTACAATAAAATTTGTAAACAAAATTAGCTGTAGAAGCACAAAAAACATAACACAGAATAACATCAAATATCGGCAGCAGAAGAAAAAACTTACCGGTGCCAGTCCAAAGAGGCACTTAAATCCAAATCACTGTCTGAAGTCTGAAATAACTCACGAATGTCATCAATTGTCATGGAAACATCCAAGGTGGTGGATATATTTTGTCATGGAAACATCCAAGTTGGTGGATATATTTTGTCATGGAAACATCCAAGTTGTTGGATATATTTTGTCATGGAAACATCCAAGTTGTTGGATATATTTTCAGTCTCCTGTACATTTTCATCATCAGCTTCATCCTGAAAGATAGCATTCTCCTCACTTCCATCCATTGTGTTACTAACTGAACATTTTTTTAAATATCGGATGATCATTTCTGAAAATATCCGACCACGATTCTTTGGCCCATGTAGCGATTGTGGTGCTATCAAGATTTTTGACGTTACCATCCTTTGTCACATCTAAATCAGATGATGCCATCCTTTGTCACATCTAAATCAGATGATGCCATCCTTTGTCACATCTAAATCAGATGATGCCATCCAGTCATTCCATTTTTTTCAGAGTCTGTTCTTAAATAGTTTGTTGAGACAGACATCCAGTGTCTCCAAGAGGGAGGTAAGTCCGCCAGAAATAAAAGAAACAGACAACCCATCTCACAGCAACGTTGTTCCACTTTCTCGGTGAGATGTGCCCAAAACGAGTGTCAAACTAACATGGATGGTATTTTAAAGTGGCCCCCTTCCTCTGCCTCACAATTTATACAGCCATTCCAGAGTGCCACTTTTGTCCATCCAACCTTTCGTGTGAGCACGCACGAACACGCCACTTGGGAATTGAATCCTCTTAGGCAGAGTCTTGCGTTTAAATTTAAACACGGGGGGGCAAACGTGACCCATCTGCCATGCAAGCTAACACAACAGTGAAACACGTTTTCTATGCTGAGTTGTCTTTACAAAAACTGTGTTCACACTTTTTTGTTCAACCGTGTGATTTTAAGATAAATCAAAGCAGACAGGAATCTCGTCCATATTTCCTATTTGTGATAGGTCGAAGTTGAACCTCTTCCACAGGTAGATAGTGAAACGTTGAAACAAGTCAATTTATATTTTTATCTCCTTTAGCAACTTTTGTGCGAGCTTAGTGCGTGTTCACAGACACAAGTGATGTATATTCATGAAGAGATTGCACCATCCCATTGATGCAACAAAGTCCCCAGATTTGTGTGACTGGAATGCAGGATCTTTAAATACCCTGTTCCGAATATTGGTATGGGTTATAATTAATCCATTCTGCCTAGACTCCATTATCCATTCGGATAATTTCTCCTCCAGCACAGGAAATAAAACTGTATGGCCACTATGCTCTCTTTGACCGTGGCATCAGAGACAATTCTTAATTTTTTCCCCTCCATTCTCATACTGGTTTTTCTTTCACAATGAAGTGACAGGAAGCTATCAAATTGATGGACTTCTCCACAAAAGTGATAACATCCAACTTAAAACCAGCAGTATACGATATTCTTTTCTGCCCAGGCATCCTTCTTATAAAACATGAATAAAATCACAATGACAATAAAAATGTATGAACTGGAAGCTAAACTACTTGTGCAGTATTCTTGACTAGCTAAGTCAGCCTTATATTCTGTTAATTAGTCCAGCCCACAGATTAACCACTGGCCCTACCCATTTCAATCAACTCAACTAATCCAAGTTTCCCTCACATTTTGGTGATGGCATTCAGATAAGTAAGTGAATGCTATCTTTCTTTATAGAAGACTTGATACGAGGTTCAAAATCCCTATATATTGTAGGCATTGTGTAGCAATATTCCACCGTAATTGATCTCCCCCCTGCTCATTTAGTGGAAGACAAGATCAATTTCACAATCCTCTCTTGCGTTTATTACCGTATACTCTCTACAAGGTATTCATGTGGTAAACAAGTTCAAATTCTTCTGTATTCTTTAAAAACAAAGACATCTGATGGGGGCACGTTTGTCTCGCAGTTCTTTCATTGTATTGTTTCCCACTTGACTGTCTGCTGTATTTTTCATCTGAACCCTGTGGCAAGATAGTTATGTAGTAACTACTATTCACTAGCGCAGTTCCATATCAGAATGCCCTGACACTGAACACAAACAGTTTGTTCAGGAAAGTATGGTCTGATGTTACAAAGTCTTTTCACATGTGATAAGTCGTCTGTAGACATGATTAGGAAAAGTCATGTTGTATTATATTGTTCCTAAAACACAGGGCCCTATTCATTCCTTGATTCATTCATTCAGGTAATGTGAGTGGGGCAAATGAAAAAAATGCCCATGCATCTTACAGCTGCTAAAGTTTGTGTTAATTTTCATTTAGCATGTCCATTCATTCTTATGATAACAAAGTTCCACAGTATTATTACCAGCATTGTTACGTTATTCTTATGTCAGTCTATAAACGGATTTAGAAGTTGGACACTTTCAGGATGCCGAAATCACCTCCTCTACTTATTATCATATGGGCTTATACACAGAAATGTACAGTACATGAGAAGGTTATTTTGTATAGTTGTTACATCTATCATATTGCATGTTACAGCTATCATATTGCAGTTATGTTACAGCTATCATATTGCAGTTATGTTACAGCTATTGTATTGTATTTTTACGTTGCACAATCAGATATTCTAGTCCATACAGAACATAAACATTTCTTTGATATGCAGGCTCTGGATGTCTTCATGCAGCAGCTAACGAAATCATTGGATGAAGATTTGGCTGATGTTGATGAGTATGAGAGAGGAGTGACAGATGAAACAGTTCAACCTTTTACTTTGAAAGACAGGTTTGTGAATATAATTACATTTTTGTCAGAGGTAATGTGGGTATTGGATATTTTAGGCATTCATGATGTTTATGAGTAGATATGACACATTTGATTGTAAGATATGCTGTGACAACTAGAGATGGTACATTTGATTGTAAGATATGCTGTGACAACTAGAGATGGTACATTTGATTGTACTATATGCTGTTATAACTAGAGATGGTGCCTATCATCTGTTGCCACAGCTAGATATGTTATATTTAATCATATGCCTACCATTTTTTGTAATGAAGTAGTTATCATATATTTCTGTATATAAGTCGATTAATTTGTGTATTTTTTCTGCTATTAATGTAGTTGATCCAGCTTATATATTATGTTTGTTGATTATCCTCCTATCACACCGAACATGTCCATAGGTGCTCCTATCTCCACTTCAGTAAATCTCTCAGTGTATAGCGGCTGATGGATCAGGTTCTATGTTGGTTCACTGCTCTTTTTGAAATCTTTGTCAGAGGTTCTCTACGGGCCACGCCCATCCTCACTCCCAATTAACATTGTGCTCATTCAGCTCAAAATCCTCTGAATCACGAAGAGCAATGAGTATGTTTGCTCGATCCATAGGCTGAATGTCTGTTGTGGTGGCGAGGCTAGCTAATTAGTTGGCTCGTTAATTTACCTCCACGTCCGCGTGTCCGGGGACAAAAATAAGTGTGAGTTTTCTTAGTGATGCATTTTTGCTCTCTCTAATGACACTCCGCCCATTCCCTACGTACATCACCTGTTTTGACTTTCTGAATCATATTCAGAGAGTCATTTAGTATGCATGCATGGGAATAGGCTTGCGATTCCAGCCAGTTAAGTGCCTGCGTTACTGCGAATACTTTCATTGTTAGGCTGCTTCATGTTGTGGTAAAGGCACCACTAGCTTCGTGTAGTGTTCTTCCTTTTGATCTGACAGTAGAAGCCAATGTGCATCGGTGGTGATGGATGACCGACCTGTCCGTGTAGATCACAACATCTTTATCATCAGTATTCTTGCAGACTAGTGCCTTGACCTCAGCATCCACTCTCACGGGGCTGAGTTCCCTGCACTCTCTATTGAGTGTAATGATGGTCTAGACTGCCTCTTGATAGACCGTAGGAATAGGTATCCATTTCTCACCAGGAGTTATGTCTTCTGGGCACAGATATGTATGGGGCTTATATATGTATCTTCTGGGGCTTATATATGTATACAAACTTAACCAAATACAAACTTAATGTATACAACAAAATTTAACCAAATAATTAGTACTGGTAGAATCACAAAAACGATAATGCAGAATAGACCTACAGTCAAATAGGCTATCCAGTAATGCAGAATAGACCTACAGTCAAATAAAGCTATCCAGTAATGCAGAATAGACCTACAGTCAAATAAAGCTATCCAGTAATGCAGAATAGACCTACAGTCAAATAGGCTATCCAGTAGTAGGAAAAAAACTTACTGGTATGAAAAGTCATCATATTATTTGAAGACACTGAATTCTGAATCAGTTTATGAATTTCATCCTCTGTCCTGTTTATCATCAGTTTCAGCTTCACTGTCTACCAGTACATTATCAACATGGTCCTCACTTCCAACCATTGCATGACTGATTGACCACTTTTTGAAAGATTGTTCAGTCATTGTGTATGGAATATCTGACCATATTTAATCCATTTAGTGATTGTAATGATGTCTGCTTTATTTAATGTTGCCACCCTTCATCACAACTACATCGGATGACAGCACTCATTCAGTTTTGCTTGAAGTCTGTGCATAAATGGTTCTAGTGGCTGCAGGAGGGAGGTAAGGGAGAGAGCAAACATAGCCCATCTGCCATGCAACCGAAAATACAGTGAAACATGTATCCAGTTGAATTTAAAAACATTGTTTTTACACCTTATTGTTTCCTGCATGCGATTGGAAGGCAAATCTAAAATCCAAGCTAAAAGTTGACCTGTTCCATTCATTTAATAGGCTTGAATTGAATTGACTAGGCTTGAATTGACTAGGCTTGAATTGACTAGGCTTGAATTGACTTGACTAGGCTTGAATTGACTAGGCTTGAATTGACTAGGCTTGAATTGACTAGGCTTGAATTGACTAGGCTTGAATTGACCGTAATCACTGATGCTTATCGCTAGTGTTTCTGGTAACCTATGTTAGAATAGAGAGCAATGAATGAATCCCATATTGGGAAACACTCCAGTGGCTGGCAATACCTCTGGGTAAAGGTCACTGTATTATCCTCATTGTAGTATTGTATGTGAGTACAGGTAGGATGGTGCAAATGGAAGAAATCACCTTGCATCTTACCATTGCTAAAATTTGTGCTAAAGTTTTCTTTTTTAGAAGTATTTCATTTGTCCATTCATTCTTATAATAACAGCATTCCACAGTATTATTACTGTATTATTGTTTTTTTCATATCTCGGCCTATACATTGGTTTTTGACTTTTGTCACATTATGCACATTAAATTTGCTAGATTTACAAATTTATACATTAAATTGAGTAAATAAAATTTTGTAGATTTACAAATGTGTACATTAAATTTTGTAACTTAAATTTTGTTCATTAAGGTTATATTCTTGACCTATAGGCCTACATGGAAATATACAGTATTATATATTTTATTAGTTTATGTCATGGCATGATCAGAGATGTAATTAGTTCATGTGGTGTATTGCCTTTGAATCGACTACTTAATCAGTTTTTATATGAGGGATAGAGATAGAATATTTGATTAGTTCATGGTGAGGTGTAGGCTAGAGATATAATAATTGATTAGTTCTTGGGAATTGAAAGCTACCGATGGAATAAATGATTCATGAAGGCTAGAGATTAAATAAATCTTTAGTTGATGAAAAATAAAGAATAAAGATGGAGTAAGTTAGTTCTTGATAAGTGATGGGTACAGATGGAATATTTGATTAGTTCTTGATAAGTGATGGGTACAGATGGAATATTTGATTAGTTCTTGATAAGTGATGGGTACAGATGGAATATTTGATTAGTTCTTGATAAGTGATGGGTACAGATGGAATATTTGATTAGTATTTGGTAAGTAATAACAAATGATGAATTTTATTAGTTATTAGAGATGAATTATTTCTTGTGTTGTCAAGACTAGAGATAAACTATTGCATTATTTCTTGTGTTGTCAAGACTAGAGATAAACTATTGGATTATTTCTTGTCTTGTCAAGACTAGAGATAAACTATTGGATTGTTTCTTGTTTTGTCAAGACTAGAGATAAACTATTGGATTATTTCTTGTGTTGTCAAGACTAGAGATAAACTATTGGATTATTTCTTGTCTTGTCAAGACTAGAGATAAACTATTGGATTATTTCTTGTGTTGTCAAGACTAGAGATAAACTATTGGATTATTTCTTGTGTTGTCAAGACTAGAGATAAACTATTGGATTATTTCTTGTCTTGTCAAGACTAGAGATAAACTATTGGATTATTTCTTGTGTTGTCAAGATTAGAGATAAACTATTGGATTATTTATTGTGTTGTCAAGACTAGAGATAAACTATTGGATTATTTCTTGTGTTGTCAAGACTAGAGATAAACTATTGGATTATTTCTTGTGTTGTCAAGACTAGAGATAAACTATTGGATTATTTCTTGTTGTCAAGACTAGAGATAAACTATTGGATTATTTCTTGTGTTGGCAAGACTAGAGATAAACTATTGGATTATTTCTTGTGTTGTCAAGACTAGAAATAAACTATTGGATTATTTCTTGTGTTGTCAAGACTAGAGATAAACTATTGGATTATTTCTTGTCTTGTCAAGACTAGAGATAAACTATTGGATTATTTCTTGTGTTGTCAAGACTAGAGATAAACTATTGGATTATTTCTTGTGTTGTCAAGACTAGAGATAAACTATTGGATTATTTCTTGTGTTGTCAAGACTAGAGATAAACTATTGGATTATTTCTTGTGTTGTCAAGACTAGAGATAAACTATTGGATTATTTCTTGTTGTCAAGACTAGAGATAAACTATTGGATTATTTCTTGTGTTGTCAAGACTAGAGATAAACTATTGGATTATTTCTTGTGTTGTCAAGACTAGAGATAAACTATTGGATTATTTCTTGTGTTGTCAAGACTAGAGATAAACTATTGGATTATTTATTGTGTTGTCAAGACTAGAGATAAACTATTGGATTATTTCTTGTTGTCAAGACTAGAGATAAACTATTGGATTATTTCTTGTGTTTTCAAGACTAGAGATAAACTATTGGATTATTTCTTGTGTTGTCAAGACTAGAGATAAACTATTGGATTATTTCTTGTGTTGTCAAGACTAGAGATAAACTATTGGATTATTTCTTGTTGTCAGGGCTAAAGAGAAATTATTAAATAATTCCTATATAAAATGAGTAATGAATTATTTTATTTGTTCTTCTGTTTGTGCAGACAGGATAAAATATTTGATAGTTATTTTTATGAAGACTTTCAATAATAGATAATAACTAGAGGTTATCAAAGCTTGGATAACAAAGTTTCCAATTTTCAGCTTTGTCAAGGCTAGAGATGAATTTTTAAAATTAGTTATTCTGTTTTTATGAAAATAAGAGGAATTATATGGTTAGTTTCTGTCAAAGATGGATGTGTCTGGCTATTGACACAAAGAAAATGGAGACACAAGGCATTTCCATTCTCTGGACTACATTGTGTTGGAAATCTTGTAGGACCATTGTCCTGCGACAAAAGAGATCCAGCGGGAGTTTGGGAATAAACGCTGAAGAAGAAGATATGATTAGTTCATTTGTTTATCATGACTACAGATGAATACTTTTTTAAAATTTGACTGTGGAGACAAGGAATTATTTGATTAGTTCATCTGCTTGTGAAGATGAGATGAATTATTTGATTAGTTCTTCTGTTTGTAAAGACTAGATGAATTATTTAATTAATTCTTCTGTTTGTGAAGACTAGATGAATTATTTGATTAGTTCTTCTGTTTGTGAAGACTAGATGAATTATTTGATTAGTTCTTCTGTTTGTGAAGACTAGATGAATTATTTGATTAATTCTTCTGTTTGTGAAGACTAGAGATACATTAAATGTCTGGAACTAGTACTGTTGCTGTAAATACAGATATAAATAATGCCATGATTATAAGCCAGCTAATGTGTTCATTTATTTGTAATATTGTATGTTTCTTGAAGGTAACTACCAGAGGTTAATCTGACTGACCATCTCTTGGACTGTGAAGAAATCTGTGCCACCTGGAAAATATGTCGGAGACTTGTGCATGTAAGAAATGGTAGATTCTTGCACATCTGCACACCATTCAAGAAATGCAGAGTTTTTGTGAGTGTCTATGCAGATATGTTGAATGTGGCTTTCATGATGAGAAGTCAAAGTGGCAAGACTCTGTTTCATGATGAGAAGTCAAAGTGACAAGACTCTAAATTCATGATGAGAAGTCAAAGTGACAAGACTCTAAATTCATGATGAGAAGTCAAAGTGACAAGACTCTAAATTCATGATGAGAAGTCAAAGTGACAAGACTCTAAATTCATGATTAGAAGTCAAAGTGACAAGACTCTGTTTCATGATGAGAAGTCAAAGTGACAAGACTCTGTTTCATGATGAGAAGTCAAAGTGACAAGACTCTAAATTCATGATGAGAAGCCAAAGTGACAAGACTCTAAATTCATGATGAGAAGTCAAAGTGACAAGACTCTGTTTCATGATGAGAAGTCAAAGTGACAAGACTCTAAATTCATGATGAGAAGTCAAAGTGACAAGACTCTGCTGCAGTTGAAATTGAGCTGCCTTCATGAGACAAGTCTTAGAAATCAAACTGTTGGTACTCTACATGATATTGATGCAAACACACATCTGTTATATTTGTGAGTTATTAACACATTCTTCTTATCTCATAATGAGGGGTTCTCATCCCATGGCAAGAGGTTCTCATCCCATGGCAAGGGGTTCTCATCCCATGGCAAGAGGTTCTCATCCTATGTTGAGGAGTTCTCATCCCATGGTGAGGGATTCTCATCCCATAGTGAGGGCTTCTCATCTCATATTGAGGGGTTCTCATCCCATGGCAAGGGGTTCTCATCCTATGTTGAGGAGTTCTCATCCCATAGTGAGGGCTTCTCATCTCATATTGAGGGGTTCTTATCCCATGGTGAAGGGTTCTCATCTCATTGTGAGAGATTCTCATACCATGGTGAGGGGTTCTCATCCCATGGCGAGGGGTTCTCATCCCATGGTGAGGGGTTTGAAGGGTGTAAAGGATTGACATTATTGGTCTCAGGTTTCCCCATATGTACTCTGTTATTCTCACTGAAACGGCACACCACCTGCTGAGAATATGGGTATCAATCGTAGCATGTAACTTGTAATTTCATGTGATAGCACTAGTCAACATCAAAATTGTACCAGCAATGAAAAAAGTTGATCTTAACTAGTTTTGGGGTGCTGAAAAAATAAAATGATATTTACAAATGTTCATTTGTTCTAAATTTTTTTAGATATATGTATGCAACTTTTGTTTTTTTAATTACTGTCCATATATATATAAATATGATGCAACAGCTGTGGTAGACTGAATTATTGATTCTGACCGATAAAAATGTAACTAGAAGCATAGGTTGCAATCTTATGTGTTATTACATGACTTTTGTGTATAAATATCTCATCTCTGATTAAATTTCGTTATTAGTAATGCAGGTTTTCTTCTCAATCGTGTCTCAGTTAGAAATTACCAGAAATGTGTCAACAGTGTGAATAATGTCTGTTATATATGTGGCGAGGTGACTTATCTATGACAAAGACGGAATATGTCTAAAGTGATTAAGAAAGCGTACAACTTGTATTTTGGCTGCAGGATAGAAGATCAAGATAAGAGTTGGGCGCCAGACATATGCTGCAATACATGTGCTGCACATCTTCAACTGTTGTTGGCTGGTACAAGTCAAGCTATGCCATTTACAGTTCCAATGATTTGGAGAGATCCCACTGATCATATCAACAACTGTTACTTTTGCATGGTGTCTCTGATTGTGTGGTGTCTCTGATTGTGTGGTGTCTCTGATTGTGTGGTGTCTCTGATTGTGTGGTGTCTCTGATTGTGTGGTGTCTCTGATTGTGTGGTGTCTCTGATTGTGTGGTGTCTCTGATTGGGAAAGGAATATTTAAGAAGACAAAAATGAACTCTGCAATATCCAAACATCCCCTAGACAATATGTCCGGTACTGCATGATGATGCCCTACCAGTTCCAAAAGTGCCAGAATAATTTGTAGCTGCTCCCAATGACAAAGTAGAGGACATTTCTGAACCATCAACCACAAAAGACCCAGAATTTGTATCTACAAAACCACATTTAATAACCCAAAGTCAACTGAATGATCTTGTAAGAGGCTTGAATTTACCCAAGAACATGGCGGAGCTTCTGGGCTCCAGATTACAACAATGGAATATTCTAGCAGAAGATGTTAATATTTCTGTGTTTATTAATGGCCAGAAAACGCTTGCTAAGTTCTTTTTAAAAATGGTGACCTGTCTGTGTGCCACAACATTTCTGGTTTAATGGCAGCCCTCAATATCAATTACAACAGGACGAGTGTAGGCTTGTCATTGATTCATCCAAGACAAGTCTTAAAGCTTTTTTGTTGAATAATGGTCATGTTTTACTGTCAATGTGAGTTGGTCATTCATGTCATATGATAAAAATGTATGAAAACATTCAGCAACTTTTGAAATGTATAAATTAAAATCATCATCGTTGATCACTGTGTGGGGACCTAAAAGTGGTAGCTCTTTTGTTTGGACTACTGGGTGGATACACCAAGTACTGTTGCTTTCTCTGTAAGAGGGACAGCCATACACAAAGTGACCATTACATCAGAAGATGTTGGTCAATCAGGCAGTCATTACAGCATGGCATTAAGAACGTGGCAAATCATGCACGTGTTGACAGTAGCAAGATTTTGTTGCGACCATTGTACATTAAACTGGATCCCATGAAAAACTTATCAAGGCAATGGATAAAACTGATAATTTTCTTCTTCTTCTTTCGTTCACTTGAAACATGTCTATATCTGCAATTCTGTCTCCTTAATAAAACTCACTGTCTTTTGTAGTTCATACAGTGTCCCATAGAGCTTTGATTCCAGTGTTGTTTCCTCTGGCCAATATGTCTGCCTCAGCGTTTCATGCTCAGAACACTCTTGAAGTATATGTTTGGCACTCTGTACTGCCTGTCCACATGTACACATGGCCGTGTTGCCAATCTTGAACTTTGTATACATGTGACTGCGGAGTCGGTTGTGTCCTGTTCTGAGACGTAGAATTATAACTTGTTCTGATCTGTTCATAATGTGATAGTCATCTTGTGTTGGTGTTTGTGGCTTTCTTATTGACTTGATCATCTGTTTTTTCTGATGGTAGGTGATTGGTATATCTGGTTGATCTTCGGCAGCACCTTCCTTAGCCAGTTGATCTGCTTTTTCATTTCCTGGTATTCCACAGTGAGAGGGTATCCACTGCATGGTTACCCTATACTGGTAAGACAATTCGCTAAGTAGTTTTTTCAAGTCTGTTAGTTTTCCAGACTGGAGAGCTTGAAGCACTGACCTTGCATCTGTCAGGAATACCACAGGCTGTAGGTCAGAGTTGGAGTTCAGCAGTTTTTTAGCTGCCACAGTAATTGCCTGGATTTCTGCATCATAATTATTGCAGAATTTTCCTGTCGGTGTTCTGATTGTATCTCTAGGCTTATGTGGATATTCTATATATACACCTGCACCTCCATTCCTCACAGCATTCTGTGCTGACCCATCTGTGTATACTCTGACCCATATATCTTGTGGATATTCCTCGTCCAGGAAACTGAGGGTGACTGTCCTCCGCTGCACACTGTTCTGTTCTTCCTCGCTTAGTATTCCTTTCACATGGGTCTGAATGTATATTGGCATTCCATGCCTTTCACTCCATGGGGTTTGTTCTGGTACAGACCTTAAGGGGCTGTCAACTTCAGGTAGGTCTGTAAGTTGTCTACGGAGTCGTTTAGCTTGATGGATAAAGCTGCTTCTTTTCAGTCGCCCCATTGCTAGGTTTTGGAATCTTTCCTTCATTGGATGACTTGGCATACACTGAAACTTTTCCGCTTGAATTAGTACTTTTGTGTCTCTGCGTTCGCCAAGTGTTTGCATTCTTCCCATTTTCTGCATCTCTGCTATGGGTGTTGATTTCATTGCTCCCAACATTATTCTAAGTGCCTGGTTTTGCACTTTATCTAGATCTTGTAATGTGGTGTTTGATGCAGGACACCACGCAGCTGAACCATATTCCAGGTGTGGTCTTATGCCTTGCTGGTAAACTTTACTGAGTATATTCCCACTGGCTCCCCATGTGGTTCCACTTAGTTTTCTCAGGATAGCTAACTTCCTCCTGGCTTTTGTTGTTGCTTTGTTTATGTGCTGCTTCCATGTCAGCTTATCATCAAAAGTAATTCCGAGGTATGTTGGTTGTTTGTCTTCTTTCAAGAGCTCTCCGTCTATCTTGATATGACCGGCTTTTTGTTTTGGTGAGAGGGTAAAGAGTGTAGTGCTGCACTTATCTGTGTTAATGCTGACACACCATCTATTTGCCCATAAGGTTAGGGCATCGATAGCTCTTTGTATTTGTTTAGTGGCCACTGTCGCATGTTCTTCCGTGCACCAGATCACCAGGTCGTCAGCATACATTGCCACTTTGATCCCGTGTGGTAGTTCAGCAACTAGGTCATTGATGTAAACCAAGAAAAGTGTGGGTGACAGGACTCCTCCCTGGGGGACTCCATGACGCAGTAGGACTTTCTTGCTTTTGCGACCATCTAATTGTACCCTGGCTCTTCTATTATGCAGGTATGCTTTTACCCATTTGTACATTCTTGAGCTAACCCTGCAATTTCGCAATTTCTTTAGGAGCCCTTCTTTCCAGACCTTATCAAATGCTTTCCTGAGGTCTATCCATGCTGCTAGTACCAGTTTCTTATCTTGGAAGGCATCCTCAATCTCTTGGGAGAGGTAGGTTGCCTGATCTTCAGTAGAGTAGCACTGTCTGAAACCTGCTTGCTGTGATACCAGAAGGTTTTCACTTTCAAGGTACCACTGCATCCTAAGATTGATAATGCGTTCCATTGTTTTGCATAGACAGCTTGTGAGGCTGATGGGCCTGTAGTTGGAGACTGTGTTGCCATCTTTTCCTGATTTGAGGAGAGGTATCATTATTGCTTCTCTCCATGCCTGTGGTACATTACCTGTGGACCAGCTTGTGTTAAAGATTTGCAGCAGCTTTGCTCTTGCTGCAATTCCCAGGTTTCTAATCATTTCATTGGACACTCCATCAGCTCCAGGGGACTTTTTCATTTTCAATTTGGATATTGCATGCTCCAGTTCTCTCATTGTGATTGGTGCCTCCATGACTTCAGGTATAGGTTCGTCTTGTCCAATGTTTTGCTGGTTCGCTCGAACCTCCTGTTGTTTGTCTGGGCTGACTTTGACGTTATTGTCTTCTGCAAAGGAATCTGCAAAGTAATCAGCTGCATGTTTACCTGTTAAAATGTTTTTATCTTTATAAAGTGTGATCCTGGTATTTCTCCCTGTACCTTCATCATTTAGTTGTTTTACAAGTTTCCATAATTTCCTAGTATCTCTTTCTAGGTTCAGCGACTCTGTTTTTTCTTTCCAGCTGTTCCGTCTGGCTTGTAACTTGGCTCTTTGAAATTTAGCCTTTGTTTGCTGATATTTGTTGTGATGTTCTTGGCTAGGTCTGTTCTCAGCCTGCTTTCTAGATGTTTCCATCTCATTTTGCAGCTTTTCCAGTTCATCATTCCAGTAGGGTTTGTAGTTTTTGCGTGCCCCCCTGGGTATGGTTTTACTAGCAGCATGTAGTATACATCTATTAAATTCACTCACTGCTCTATTGATGTCTTTGTCCAAGTTCATGTCCTTAGCTAGAACACTGGTTAAATGCTGGTACATTTTCCAGTCTGCCCTCTTATAGTTCCACCTAGTGAGCGTGCTGCTGTCCTTGGTATATTCATTGTGAATTTCCAGAAATACTGGTCTGTGGTCACTACCCCCAAGCTGCTTTCCAACGACACGTGTGATGTTCCATTCCAGGCCTGGTGAGTGGAATGCCAGATCTGGTGTAGAGGTGGTGTGCCATGCTCTCGAGTAGAAGGTTGGTGAGTCAGCTGGCTGGTTAATAAGAATGAGATTATTTTCATCCTGCCAGCTCTCAAGTTCCTCACCTCTCTTGTCGATATGATCGTAGCCCCAGCTCTGAGAGTGGCTGTTGAAGTCACCACACACCATAAGCCTTTCTTTGTCTGGAATTGTGTCTAGTGCCAATGGTTTATCATTTGGGCAGTAGTAGTTCAGGAGATTGAATTCTGCACTGTCTGTTTTTAGGTGGAGCATCTGGTATTCTGCCCCGTCCATGTATACTTCCAGCTGACATGCGCTGATATTGTTTTTAACTAGTGTCAGAATTCCACCCTTTCGCCTGTCTTTTCTGTCAGATCGGTAGCACTGGTAGCCTCTGATTTTGAAGGCTATGTCGCTGCTGAGGTGTGTTTCTTGGATACAGCATATATTAACTTGTTCTTCACTGAGGACATTTTCAAGTTCCAATTTTTTGCTGTATCCATCTCTTTTACTGTTGACACCCTCAGCATTCCAGTGCATTATTTTTATTGGTCGTTTGTTTGTTTGGCCAGTAGCTCTATTCCCTTGCCTCCTGGCTCCTCGGGGCAATTGAGAAGGACTTCCAGTAACTGAGGTTGGGCCCTTTCGAGGTATAGGGCCCGGCACCGTCCCTGCCTGAACGTCCGCCACAGGGCAGGCACCATAACGTTTATTAGATGCAGACATGTTTCCATTGTGTTTTATGTGTGGCAACCTGATTATCTGTGCGCCTTTTGGCTGGTTGCCTCCGTCTTCAGCACTCTGCTTACTTGGGCCGGACTATGGTCCTGCTCGAGTGGGAGTGCCCGACCAGTCTTAGTTTCCAGCCTCTGATGGCTGAACTAAGCCCCATCACCACTTCAAGGTTCTGGCCTCGATGGGGAAACTGATAATATTTTCAAATACTTCTTCAGAAAATTTCCAAGACTGAGTGAAGCTAAAATAAGAGAGGAAGTATTTATTGGTCCACACATTCGAAAACTTCTCCGCTATGATGAGTTTCTTTGCTTGTTGTATTGAAAGGAAACAGAAGCATGGCTAGCATTTAAGTCAGTGGTGGACAATTTTCTTGAAAACAACAGATCTGATAATTACAAAGAAATTGTAGAAAATCTCCTTCTGTAGTATACGAGTCTAGGCTGTAACATGTCTTTAAAAATTCATTTTCTGGATTCTCACCTGGATTCTCACCTGGATTCTCACCTGGACTTTTTTAAAAGTCAAACTGCGGAGTTGTCAGTGATGAACATGGTGAATTATTTCACCAAGACATTGCTGATATGAAGACAAGGAATCAAAGCAATTGGAGCCCTTCAATTTTTGCTGATTACTGTTGGACTGTGACAAGAGACACCTCACCAATTGATTAAAAGAAGCAAGCAAAGAGTACTCGAACAGCCAGGGAATAATGGCAGTAGCGGGTTCAAAGGTGCCTTTTAGAAATATTATATGTCAACTTTACATTGTGTTTGTAATTTTTTCTAATATTTTATGCTGGAATATCACTTCATTGAATTTGTAATAATAATTTTTATAATGTTAAATTGTAAAGAATAATTGTTCACCAAAGCTATTAAACAAGTATACATGAAATTTGTATTGTTTAAATTTAAATTCATCATTAAAAAAAACCCAGAGCCAATTGTGGAATTTCATTATGATATTTGAAATCAGCATGCCAAAATCAATCAATAAAATGATGTATTTAAAGTTTGGTACAGAAAATCTTTGAAAATTTTGTTGACTAGTGAAATATTTCACTTTGTAAACAAGATGTGACGAGTTGGATTCAAACCCATGACTTCTTAAGCACAAAACAAACTAAGTCATGAGCTGGATTCAAAACTATAACCTCTTAAGTAAAATGCAGACTGCATAACCATTGTCAGAGAGATCCCTCCCTTCATCTCATGACATGCTAGCACTGTTAACATCCAGACCACAATCTCTTCATCTCATGACATGCTAGCACTGTTAACATCCAGACCACAATCTCTTAATCTCATGACATGATAGCACTATTAACATCCAGACAAAAATTTCTTAATTTCATGACATGCTAGCACTGTTAACATACAGACCACAATCACTTCATCTCATGACATGGTAGCACTATTAACATCCAGACCACAATCTCTTCATCTCATGACATGCTAGCACTGTTAACATCCAGACCACAATCTCTTAATCTCATGACATGCTAGCACTGTTAACATCCAGACCACAATCTCTTCATCTCATGACATGATAGCACTATTAACATCCAGACCACAATCTCTTCATCTCATGACATGCTAGCACTGTTAACATCCAGACCACAATCTCTTCATCTCATGACATGATAGCACTATTAACATCCAGACCACAATCTCTTCATCTCATGACATGGTAGCACTATTAACATCCAGACCACAATCTCTTCATCTCATGACATGCTAGCACTGTTAACATCCAGACCACAATCTCTTAATCTCATGACATGCTAGCACTGTTAACATCCAGACCACAATCTCTTCATCTCATGACATGATAGCACTGTTAACATCCAGACCACATCATTATCTGCCAAATTGAGTTTCTAAAATTACTCATAGAATGTCCAATCTTTCCTATAGTTGTGTGTCTCATCACCCAATCTATAACCATGAGAAAAATTGTCAGGGACAATAAACATCCATGTCTGACTCCTATTTTAATGTTGTTCTGTGATAACATTCAATAGTTTTATTTTATTATTCTGTGATAACATTCAAAATAATCTTCATTGGTCAGTATGAATGTACAGTAAATTGTGATGAAGTATGAAACAAATACTTGTGCACATAATTTGCTTAAATTGTGGATGTTGATTCACAATATATTAATATGTGATCAGTACAAGATGGTCAAATTACTCTGTCAGTTTTCTAAAATGGCATTTATATTGGCCAGTATACTAGTAAGGTGGTCTGTATGTTGGCCACTATCTTAGTATGGTGGTCTTTATGTTGATATGTATCCTAGTAAGGTGGTATGTATGTTGGCCACTATTCTAGTATGGTGGTCTGTATGTTGGTCAGTATCCTAGTAATGTCTGTATGTTGGTCAGTATCCTAGTAATGTCTGTATGTTGATCAGTTTCCTAGTAATGTTTTTATGTTGGCCACTATCCTAGTATGGTGGTCTGTATGTTGGTCAGTATCCTAGTAATGTCTGTATGTTGGTCAGTTTCCTAGTAATGTCTGTATGTTGGTCAGTATCCTAGTATGGTGGTCTGTAAACAACTCACATCATCATCATGTGTCAAGTTTTATCTGATTGATGCCTGAGGTTGTTAGTTTAGGAGCAGCCTTCCCTCTGCCAGGACAACACTTGTGACAATCTGTACTCACTGCTTCGGTTGTTAAGTCAACTTTGTCAGATCTGCAAGTCTTTGAGAAAACATTGAACTGCCAAGAACAACTGAACAAGTTATTGAATATTGGCAACACTTTGAGTATGACTCAAACACTGTGCATGACTCAAACACTGTGCATGACTCAAACACTGTGCATGACTCAAACACTGTGTATGACTCAAACACTGTGCATGACTCAAACAATGTGTATGACTCAAACACTGTGCATGACTCAAACACTGTACATGACTCGTACACCACATATGACTCAGACAAACAATGTAAGGTAATACTGCAGAGTAACAGAACAACAATAGTACTGATGTAGAAAACATGTTTTTGATGTTTCACTTGAACACAACAGACTATAACTGCGACTAAGGAGTTATGCGGTGTAAACAATGTGGTGGTAAGATTGTTTTTTCATGTTGCCATTGTTTTTCACTGTTTACTTTATATATTCTTGAGAAAGACCTAATGGTTCGAAATGTTGAAAATGTCTTGTGTATTGTCATTTGTATGTTTTCCTGTTTACACTGCAAAACTCTCAATCTTAGTGATAGTCCGTCTGTTGTTTTCAAGTGAAACATCTAAAATCTGTGTCCTAAATAAGTACTATTAGTGACTCAGACACTGCACATGATTCAGACATTGCACATGATTCAGACATTGCACATGATTCAGACATGATGCATGGCTTGGACACCATGCATGACTCAGACAACACTCATACTTTAGACACTGCATATACCTCAGACTTTGCTTTCATTGTTGGATCAATCCAAGATATGATACATGACCTTGTCTTCTTAGTTTCATCAATCCAAGATTTGATACATGATCTTGTCTTCTTAGTTTCATCAATCCAAGATTTGATACATGACCTTGTCTTCTTAGTTTCATCAATCCAAGATTTGATACATGACCTTGTCTTCTTAGTTTCATCAATCCAAGATTTGATGTTGGACATCTTCTTGCTTGCTGATATTATTGAGAATCTCATATACAGCAGAGAGGAATGTCTGTGTAGAACTTATGATCTGTTAGTATGAGAAGGGAGATGTATGTAATCCAGGTGTTTTACAGAACAGATCTTTAGGTAGCATCTGTTATGGTTTGGTGGTAGTTCTTTATAGAAAATATAGAGAGTACATAATCAAAACTAACAACACAACATGCAGTACTGTTGCTGAACAATTCACAATATGCAGTACTGTTGCTGAACAATTCACAATATGCAGTACTGTTGCTGAACAATTCACAATATGCAGTACTGTTGCTGAACAATTCACAATATGCAGTACTGTTGCTGAACAATTCACAGTTACAATACCATTGCTGAACTCTTCACTGTTACAGTACCATTGCTGAACACTTCACTGTTGCTGTACAATTCACTGTTACTGAACAATTCACAGTTACAGTACTGTTGCTGAATAATTCAGTTACAGGACTGTTGTTGAAAAATTCACAGTTACAGCATTTTTGCTGAATAATTCACAGTTACAGTACTGTTGCTGAATAATTCACAGTTACAGTACTGTTGCTGAATAATTCACAGTTACAGTACAGTTGTTTGACAATTCACAGTTACAGTACTGTTGCTAAACACTTCACTGTTGCTGAAAAAAATCACTGGTGCTGAAAATTCACTGTTGCAGTACTAAGGCTGAACAATTCACAGTTATAGTACTTTTGCTGAACAATTCATAATTACAGTACTGTTGTTGAATAATTCACAATTACAGTACTGTTGCTGAGCAATTCACTGTTACAGTACTGTTGCTGAACAATTCTCTGTTACTGAACAGTTCACTGTTACAATAATAAAGCTGAACAATTCACAGTTACAGTACCTTTGCTGAACAATTCACAGTTACAGTACTTTTGCTGAACAATTCACAGTTACAGTACCTTTGCTGAACAATTCACAGTTACAGTACCTTTGCTGAACAATTCACAGTTACAGTACTTTTGCTGAACAATTCACAGTTACAGTACCTTTGCTGAACAATTCACCTTTATACTTCCATTGCTGAACAATTCACCTTTACACTGTCATTGCTGAACAATTCACCTTTACATGGCCATTGCTGAACAATTCACTTTTACACTGCCATTGCTGAACAATTCACTTTTACACTGCCATTGCTGAACAATTCATGGTTGCAGTAACATTGCTGAACAATTCATGGTTGCAGTAACATTGCTGAACAATTCACTGTTGCTAAACAATTCACAATTACAATACTGTTGATGAACAATTCACTGTTCCTGAACAATTCACTGTCACAGTACTGTTGCTGAACAATTCACTATTGCTTAACAATTCACTGTTACATTATTAAGGCTGAACAATTCACAGTTACAGTACTGTTGCTGAACAATTCACAGTTACAGTACTGTTGCTGGGCAATTCACTGTTACAGTACTGTTGCTGGGCAATTCACTGTTACAGTACTGTTGCTGAACAATTCACTGTTGCTGAACAATTCACTGTTGCTGAACAATTCACTGTTACAGTACTTTTGCTGAACAATTCACTGTTACTGTACTGTTGCTGAATAATTCACAGTTACAGTACTGTTGCTGAACAATTCAGTTACAGTACTGTTGCTGAACAATTCACTGTTACATTACTGTTGCAGAACAATTCACAGTTACAGGTTTTTTGCTGAATAATTCACAGTTATAGTGCTGTTGCTGAACAATTTTCTGTTACAGTACTGTTGCTGAAAAATTCACTGCAGAAAAGGACCATTATTTGAACACACCAGATATGTACAGTATCATTTGAAAACTACAATAATACCGTTTTTCAATGTCCATTTGTGCTTGATGTCTGGTGCAAGTTACCCACTTACGTCTCTCTTTTATTGGAAACTGTGATGGTTTTCAATGCTTCTCCAACTACATCCATCTCCAAAGATTGTGTGTTATCTGTGCTGTCACTCTTAGAGGCATTCATCTGTCCATGATTGTGACCGGCTGGGGCTACACCACCACCAAGTCGTGTTTGAAGAAGTCCTCTGATCTGGTTGCTGCACATCATGTGACAAGCGAAGATGAACATCCCCTGTACAGAGAAGATGACTTTGTTTAGAAGCATGTCATGATTGGAGAGTTGATGCAGCTGTCATAAGTATCAGGTTGTTAAATATAGACATTGTGGAATCAAATGTTTGAAATGTGAACAGGTGGTAATATCTACCTGACACGAGTATGAACAAGTTGTGCAGAACATGAAGTTTACCTGCCATGAGGTTACATAATAAGAAACGATTAGAAAGTAATATTTACCTGTGATGATTTTGAACAATGGACAAGATGTACAGAAGTTAATGTTTACCTGTGATCAGTGTGAATAATGAGGCACAGATTGGAAGGTTAATGTTTACCTGTGATGCATTGATAGTAACAAACAAGTATTGGAAAGCGATGCACGTGGATGGAACCAAACCAAGTAGCCATGTGATGTTGGAAACTGGTAGCTGAACCACAACTGTAGACATGGCATTTCTGGTTGGAGGGATGAAATTGTTATGAAATTTTAATTTATGATGACTCATTGTGTCATCTTACATTAGAAAAATTCATGTATTAGAGCATTAATATAATTGTTCATTTGATTACCACACAGCATCAAATATTTATTAACTAGACAATCCTTTTTTTTCTATTGTCTATCCCCAGGTGAATGATAGTTCACACTTGCCGTTAAGTGTAGGTGTGGGAGCTTACGCTGCCGTTCCAAGGCCATATGTGTTGCAGTGGTTGCATTTAGTCCATGTTTGTTCAAGGTTATCTTGATGTTTTCTATCCACTGTGTTCTTGTTCTACCTTTGGCATTACGCCCGGATATTCTTGTGTTATAGGTCTATGCTCTTATTGGTATTTGGTTTGTGTTCATTCTCAAAAGGTGACCGAACCATTTTACTTGCTGTCTCTCAGTATGTTCAATACATGATATTATACCAAATCTTTTCCTAATTTCTTCGTTTCTTACTTTAATCTAGTTTAGTAACCTTTTTTGCTGCTTTTCTCAGACATTTAATTTCACAGGTAATGATTTTCCTGTGCTGTGAGGCTGTTAAAGACCATGTTTGACATTGGTTGGAGAGTGTAGGTATAAAAATTGTAGATATTATCTGTTTTTTACACAATCCTTACAGCATCAAATATTTGTTAACTAGACAATCCTTACAGCATCAAATATTTGTTAACTAGAACATTGTGGAAGAAATATTTGATAACACGGTAGCCTTGGAACATTCGATACTTGTTGAGGAGACAATTTATCAAAAATCAAATATTTGTGATTACACGATAATTTGAAACCATAAAAAAAATATTTATGTTAACCATGCAAATTTAAAACCATGCAAATTGATGAAAAAATATTTGTTCTGTCTTGCTTTCTTAGGATAGAAAATTGAATTAATTGTATACTGCACTCTGCTAGGATTAAACATTGAATGAGACTGTACTTTTTGCTAGGATGGAAAATTGAATGAATGAGAAGGTACACTTTGCTTGGATGAAAACTGAATGAATGAAAGAGGCTGCACTCGGATGAAAAATTGAATGAGAGACTGCATTTTTTGCTAGGATGAAAAACTGAATGAACAAGAGACTGCACTGTGCTGGTATATAAAAATGAATGAGAATCAAGAAATGAGTAAAAACACTTTGTTAGGATGAGAAATTGATTGAGACTACGCATTGCTAGGATTAAAGAATCGAATGAAAGACTGCACTTTACTAGGATGACACATTGAATAAATGAGACACGGCACTCTGCTAGGATGAAAAACTAAATGATTGAGAGAGATTCCTTATGCTAAGATGAAAGATTGAATGAGAGAATGCCACTGAAGATGGATGTGTTGGGCCATTGGCGCAAATAAAACGGCGACACAACGCATTTCCATTCTCTGGACTACATCCTGCTGGAAATCTAATAGGACAATGATCCTGCTACAAGGGAGTTCCAGCGGGAGTTTGAGAATGAACACTGAAGAAGAAGAATGAGAGAATGCACTGTATTGTATAACAAATTGAATGAATGAGAGAGATTGCATTTGTGTACTTTGCAAGAATTGAATGGGAGACTGCACTTTGCTAGGATGAAAAATTGATTGAGACTACGCTGTGTTAGGATTAAGAATCGAATGAGAGACTGCACCGTGCTAGAATTCAAGAATTCGATTGGAGACTGCACTTTTCTAGGATGCTAGGATGCAAGAATTGGATGGATGATTGCACTTTGCTAGGATGCAAGAATTGGAGAGGATACTGCTCTTTGCTAGGATGAAATAATTGGATGGGAGATTGCACTTTGCTAGGATGAAGACGCGGATGGGAAACTACACTTTGCTAGGATTTAAGTTAATAACTTTTTTGAAGGTATATATTGTAGAGGCCATAGTTCCAGGGAGAGAGGGGTAAATAAATGAATGAATGTTCGTGAAGTAGTGGCAGAGTAGGGGTCGAATCTTACTTGAATCGTGTGGTCAGTGAGAGATCCTTCTTGAGATCATGTTTGTACTGGACCAAAATGACCAGCAGTAGAACAATCATGTTCATCTGAGAATATACAAGATATATATATGTCATATGAGTAGAGTGTTATGTCATGAGTGGAGTGTTATGCCATATAAGTGGAGCATTGTGGGTAGAGTGTTATGATGTCATGTGAATGTTGTGTTGTGAAAGATGACATATGTCTGGAGTGACAAATTCCATCTGGGTGCAGTGTTGAGATAAATGTCATATGACTGAGGTTTTGTTAGAAATGACATCTATCACACTATGGTGATGGAGTGTTGTGGTAGATGCCATCAAAGTGGAATGTTATGACAAATGTCATGTAGTGGAGTATGAACATAGTATACCAGATCTTATTTTCAAAAACAAATATGTGAACATGAACACCAAACCTGCACTATAAAAAACAATTGACATACCATCACTTTGCTACTACCAATATCAAACGTGGACACCAACAACAGAATCCACAAGAAAACTTGTTACAAAAGAAATGACTTGTCTACGTAGAATCCTTGGAGTAACAATAAGAGACAGAATCAGAAATGAAAACATCATCAGAATAACAAACACAATGCCATTCCTAAATTACATCAGAAGACAACAGATTAAGTGGTTTTCACATTCAGACTACCATCAGAAAATGCCCCTCAAAAAGCTGATTACTATACAGATTTTGCAAACGATGGATTACAGAAATAAAAGAATCAATAGAAACAAACATATTTGAAGCACACACACAAAGTCATCTCCAGAGAACTCTTCTAACCCCCCCCCCCGATGCTACAAGGCATAAAAGGGTATACAGAGAAAAGAGTGAAGTATAAGCATATCATGCAAGTGTTGCATTGTGAGTGGAGTGTTGTGATGTCATATGAGTGGAGTGTTGTGATGTCATGATGTCATGTGAGTGGAGTGTTGTGATGTCATGTGATTGGAGTGTTGTGATGTCATGATGTTATGTGAGTTGAGTATTGTAATATCATGATGTCATGTTAGTGGAGTGTTGTGATGTCATGTGAGTGCAGTGTTGTTATGTCATGTGAGTGGAGTGTTGTGATGTCATATCAGTATGTTGGTGTGAGAAAAATGTCATAACTGTCATTAATAATGTTTTGATGTGATAGATGCCATGTGGGTAGAAACTGTGATGTCATGTACATAGGATAAATGTCATAGCTGTTCAGATAGCTGTTATATTAGAATGTGGTGCACATTTGTCATGTGCATGGTCTAATGTGTTGTTTGCCATGTAAACAATATTTTGTGATAATTGTCCTGTGAGCGATATTTTTTGTTGAATATCATGTTAGCGAAATGTGGTAATATAGATCATATGAGCGAGAGTTTTGATAGATTTCATTTGAGAAAAATGTAATAGATGTCATATGAGAAAAATGTTGTTATAGATGTCATTCGAGCAAAATGTTGTTATAGATGTCATTTGAGCAAAATGTTGTTATAGATGTCATTCGAGCAAAATGTTATATATGTCATTCGAGCAAAATGTTGTTATAGATGTCATTCGAGCAAAATGTTGTTATAGATGTCATTCGAGAAAAATGTTGTTATAGATGTCATTCGAGCAAAATGTTGTTATAGATGTCATTCGAGCAAGATGTTGTTATAGATGTCATTCGAGCAAATTGTTGTTATAGATGTTATTCGAGCAAGATGTTGTTATAGATGTCATTTGAGAAAAATGTAATAGATGTCATTTGAGAAAAATGTTGTTATAGATTTCATTCAAGCAAAATGTTGTTATAGATGTCATTTCAGAAAAATGTAATAGATGTCATTCAAGCAACATGTTGTTATAGATGTCCTCTGAGAAAAATGTAATAGATGTCATTCAAGCAAAATGTTGTTATAGATGTCATTTGAGAAAATGTGATAGATGTCATATGAGAAAAATGCTGTTATAGATGTCATTTGAGAAAATGTGATAGATGTCATATGAGAAAAATGCTGTTATAGATGTGATAGGGTAAAGTGTTATGATATATGAAATGTAATATGTCTGATTTCAAATGTATTTAATAATGAGAGTCCTTTGTGGCAATGTACTGATGTGCTATATCAAAACCTGTGTTGTTATCTGTCTGATATCACTATGAGTGTTGTGTTTCTGATATAACAACAACAAGGACAACACTTACCGAGCAAGCGAAGCACACTGGACCAACAAAAGCCCAGTGGGAGCCATTCTCAGGACTGAGCCAACACCTGCCACAGATTTGACATTATATAATTATTAGTATCGCTGTCATCAAATACACATTGTCGTCATCATCTTCAAGATATCAGAGCCCGCACCCACCATCACCATCTTCAAGATATCAGAGCCCGCAACACATTATCACCATCTTCAAGATATCAGAGCCCGCACCCATCATCACCATCTTCAATATATCAGAGCCCGCAACACATTATCACCATCTTCAAGATATCAGAGCCTGCAACACATTATCACCATCTTCAAGATATCAGAGCCCGCACCCACCATCACCATCTTCAAGATATCAGAGCCTGCACCCATCATCACCATCTTCAAGATATCAGAGCCTGCACCCATCATCACCATTTTCAAGATATCAGAGCCTGCACCCATCATCACCATCTTCAAGATATCAGAGCCTGCACCCATCTTCACCATCTTCAAGATATCAGAGCCTGCACCCATCATCACCATCTTCAAGATATCAGAGCCTGCACCCATCATCACCATTTTCAAGATATCAGAGCCTGCACCCATCATAACCATCTTCAAGATATCAGAGCCCGCACCCATTATCACCATCTTCAAGATATCAGAGCCTGCACCCATTATAACCATCTTCAAGATATCAGAGCCCGCAACACATTATCACCATCTTCAAGATATCAGAGCCTGCAACACATTATCACCATCTTCAAGATATAAGAGCCCGCACCCACCATCACCATCTTAAAGATATCAGAGCCCGCAACACATTATCACCATCTTCAAGATATCAGAGCCCGCACCCATCATCTCCATCTTCAATATATCAGAGCCCGCACCCATCGTCACCATATTCAAGATATCAGAGCCCGCAACACATCATCACCATCTTCAAGATAGCAGAGCCCGCACCCATCATCACCATCTTCAAGATATCAGAGCCTGCACCCATCATCACCATCTTCAAGATAGCCTGCACCCATCTTCACCATCTTCAAGATATCAGAGCCTGCACCCATCATCACCATCTTCAAGATATCAGAGTCTGCACCCATCATCACCATCTTCAAGATATCAGAGCCTGCACCCATCATAACCATCTTCAAGATATCAGAGCCCGCACCCATTATCACCATCTTCAAGATATCAGAGCCTGCACCCATCATAACCATCTTCAAGATATCAGAGCCCGCATCCATTATCACCATCTTCAAGATATCAGAGCCCGCACCCATCATCACCATCTTCAAGATACCAGAGCCCGCACCCATTATCACCATCTTCAAGATATCAGAGCCCGCACCCATCATCACCATCTTCAAGATATCAGAGCCCGCACCCATCATCACCATCTTCAAGATACCAGAGCCCGCACCCATCATCACCATCTTCAAGATATCAGAGCCCGCACCCATCATCACCATCTTCAAGATACCAGAGCCCGCCCCCATTATCACCATCTTCAAGACATCAGAGCCCGCACCCATCATCACCATCTTCAAGTTATCAGAGCCCGCACCCATCATCAGCATCTTCAAGATATCAGAGCCCGCACCCATCATCACCATTTCGAGATATCAGAGCCCGCACCCATTATCACCAACTTCAAGATATCAGAGCCTGCACCCATCGTCACCATCTTCAAGATATCAGAGCCTGCACCCATCATAACCATCTTCAAGATATCAGAGCCGGCACCCATCATCACCATCTTCAAGATATGAGAGCCCGCACCCATCGTCACCATCTTCAAGATATCAGAGCCCGCACCCATTATCACCATCTTCAAGATATCAGAGCCTGCACCCATCGTCACCATCTTCAAGATATCAGAGCCGGCACCCATCATCACCATCTTCAAGATATGAGAGCATGCACCCATCGTCACCGTCTTCAAGATATCAGAGCCCGCACCCATCGTCACTGTCTTCAAGATATCAGAGCCCGCACCCATCGTCACCATCTACAAGATATCAGAGCTCGCACCCATCGTCACCATCTTCAAGATATCAGAGCCCGCACCCATCGTCACCATCTTCAAGATATTAGAGCCCGCACCCATCGTCACCATATTCAAGATATCAGAGCCCGCACCCATAATCACCATCTTCAAGATATCAGAGCCTGCACCCATCATCACCATCTTCAAGATATCAGAGCCCGCAACACATTATCACCATCTTCAAGATATCAGAGCCCGCACCCATCATCACCATCTTCAAGATATCAGAGCCCGCAACACATTATCACCATCTTCAAGATATCAGAGCCCGCAACACATTATCACCATCTTCAAGATATCAGAGCCTGCAACACATTATCACCATCTTCAAGATATCAGAGCCCGCACCCACCATAAACATCTTCAAGATATCAGAGCCCGCACCCATCATCACCATCTTCAGGATATCAGAGCCTGCACCCATCTTCACCATCTTCAATATATCAGAGCCGCACCCATCATCACCATCTTCAAGATATCAGAGCCTGCACCCATCGTCACCATCTTCAAGATATCAGAGCCTGCACCCATCATCACCCTTGTCATTCTTATCTTTCACACTATCATAATTATCATCACCATCATCTCGTGATGTCACAGATGACATACATATTATTATTATCACCTCCATCATTCAGACTACTATCGTCACAATTATTATCAGTATTGTAATTATTGTACGCTGAAATAATCTTCACTTATTATCATCATCATCATTGTAACCAATTTAATCCTCATTACTATTTAATCCTCATTGTTACCATTCATATTGTTATCACAAACGTCATGTCACAATCATCACGAACAACAATAGCAGTAACATTGCCACCAGTAGTAACATTACCATCAGTAGTAACATTACTATCAGTAGTAACATTACCACCAGTAGTAAAATTACCATCAGTAGTAACATTACCATCAGTAGTAACATTACCATCAGTAGTAACATTACCATCAGTAGTAACATTACCATCAGTAATAACATTACCACCAGTAGTACCATTACCACCAGTAGTAACATTACCACCAGTAGTAACATTACCACCAGTAGTAACATTACCACCAGTAGTACCATTACCATCAGTATTAGCATTACCACCAGTAGTAACATTACCATCAGTAGTAACATTACCATCAGTAGTAACATTACCACTAGTAGTAAACATCTATCAGTGTTAACATTACCACCAGTAGTAACATTACCACTAGTAGTACACATCGATCAGTATTATCATTACCACCAGTAGTACCATTACCACCAGTAGTAACATTACCACTAGTAGTACACATCGAATATTATTAACATTACCACCAGTAGTAACATTATCATCAGTAGTAACATTATCACAAGTAGTAACATTACCATCAGTAGTACTATTACCACGAGTAGTAACATTACCACCAGTAGTGACATTACCACCAGTAGTACCATTACCACCAGTAGTAACATTACCACCAGTAGTAACATTACCATCAGTAGTAACATTACCACCAGTAGTAACATTACCACCACCAGTAATGACATTACGACCAGTAATGACATTACCACCAGTAATGACATTACCACCAGTAGTGACATTACCACCAGTAGTGACTTCACCTTTAGCAGTACCATTATCACCAGTATTAACATTACCATCAGTAGTAATATTACCAACAGTAGTACATCGCCATCAGTAGTAATATTACCAGCAGTAGTAACATTACCACCAGTAGTACATCGCCATCAGTAGTAATATTACCATCAGTAGTAACATTACCATCAGAAGTAACATTACCACCAGTAGTAACATTACCATCAGTAATAACATTACCACCAGTAGTAACATTACCATCAGTAGTAACATTACCATCAGTAGTAACATTACCACCAGTAGTAACATTACCATCAGTAATAACATTACCACCAGTAGTAACATTACCATCAGTAGTAACATTACCATCAGTAGTAACATTACCATCAGTAGTAACATTACCATCAGTAGTAATATTACCACAAGTAGTAACATTACCACCAGTAGTAACATTTCCATCAGTAGTAACATTATCACCAGTAGTAACATTACCATCAGTAGTAACATTATCACCAGTAGTAACATTACCATCAGTAGTAATATTACCACCAGTAGTAACATTACCACCAGTAGTGACATTACCACAGTAGTACCATTACCACCAGTAGTAACATTACCATCAGTAGTAACATTACCACCAGTAGTAACATTACCACCACCAGTAATGACATTACCACCAGTAATGACATTACCACCAGTAATGACATTACCACCAGTAATGACAATACCACCAGTAGTGACTTCACCTTTAGCAGTACCATTATCACCAGTATTAACATTACCATCAGTAGTAATATTACCACCAGTAGTACATCGCCATCAGTAGTAATATTACCAGCAGTAGTAACATTACCACCAGTAGTACATCGCCATCAGTAGTAATATTACCAGCAGTAGTAACATTACCACAAGTAGTAACATTACCACCAGTAGTAACATTTCCATCAGTAGTAACATTATCACCAGTAGTAACATTACCATCAGTAGTAACATTATCACCAGTAGTAACATTACCATCAGTAGTAATATTACCACCAGTAGTAACATTACCACCAGTAGTGACATTACCACCAGTAGTACCATTACCACCAGTAGTAACATTACCACCAGTAGTAACATTACCATCAGTAGTAACATTACCACCAGTAGTAACATTACCACCACCAGTAATGACATTACGACCAGTAATGACATTACCACCAGTAATGACATTACCACCAGTAGTGACATTACCACCAGTAGTGACTTCACCTTTAGCAGTACCATTATCACCAGTATTAACATTACCATCAGTAGTAATATTACCAACAGTAGTACATCGCCATCAGTAGTAATATTACCAGCAGTAGTAACATTACCACCAGTAGTACATCGCCATCAGTAGTAATATTACCAGCAGTAGTAACATTACCACCAGTAGTACATCGCCATCAGTAGTAACATTACCAGCAGTAGTAACATTACCACCAGTAGTACATCGCCATCAGTAGATATATCCCCACGCACAGTACACTAACACCAGCAACACTGTCATCACCACCAGCATTTCATCACAATAGCAGTAAATCAACACAAGCAATATATCTCCACCAGCAGTACATCACCACCACCAGTACATCACCACCAGCAGTACATCACTACCAGCAGTACATCACTACCAGCAGTACATCACCACCAGCAGTAAATCACCACCGGCAGTACATCACCACCAGCTACAAGTCACACCAGCCACACATAACAACCAGCTACAAATCACTGCAGCAACACATCACCATCACTCATCAGCCACACATAACAACCAGCTACAAATCACTTCAGCCACACATCACCATCATCTACAAATCACAGGAGCCATACATCATCATCAGCCACACATCACCAGCAGCTACACATCACCACCAGCTACAAAGCAGCCACACATCACCACCAGCTACACATGACCACCAGCTACACATCACCACCAGCTACACATCACCACCAGCTACACATCACCGCCAGCTACACATCACCACCAGCTACACATCACCGCCAGCTACACATCACCGCCAGCTACAAAACAGCCATAGATTACCACCAGGTACAAATCACAGCAGCCAGACATCACCACCAGCCACACATGACCACCAGCTACACATCACCACCAGCTACACATCACCGCCAGCTACAAAGCAGCCATAGATTACCACCAGGTACAAATCACAGCAGCCAGACATCACCACCAGCCACACATGACCACCAGCTACAAATTACAGCAGCCACACATCTCCACCAGCTACAAATTACAGCAGCCACACATCTCCACCAGCCACAAATCATATCAGCCACATATCACCACTAGCTACAAATCATCTCAGCCACACATCACCACCAGCTACAAACTACAGCAGCCACACATCTCCACCAGCTACAAATTACGGTAGCCACACATCACCACAAGCCACAAATCATCTCAGCCACACATCACTACCAGCTACAAATTACAGCAGCCACACATCTCCACCAGCTACAAATTACAGCAGCCACACATGACCACCAGCTAAAAAATCACAGCAGCCACACATCACCACCAGCTACAAATTACAGCAGCCACACATCACCACCAGGTACAAATAATCCCAGCCACACATTACCACCAGCTACAAATCATCTCAGCCACACATCACCACCAGCTACAAATTACAGCAGCCACACATCACCACCAGCCACACATCACCACCAGCCACACATCACCACCAGCCACACATCACTAATATCAAGATTAATGATGAGAACAAGAAAAAGAGTATAAATATGACAGGAGCTTACAGTCTAGCGTCGCCATATTTGTCCCCAACAAGAACTGCAGTCGTGGCTACAATAATGACTGGAAACACCCAACCAAGCAACACCAAGACAAATCTTCGTTTGGATCTCTTGCCATGAAGCACTCGGAACAGCTGTCGACAAAATTGTACAGATGAGGAAATAATAACACAGGTGCACATGAGAACAGATAATATGAACTAAAGTTTGAATAGATTTCAGTGAATCCAGATGAAAGCAGATAGTATGAGCAGAAGTGTGGAGTTTCTCAGTAATGTTGTCGGATATATATTGATTAGTAGAATATATATCGATTAATTTGTTCTTCTGAGTAACTGTTTTAGTAATTTTGTTAACCCGTCATTGATTATATTTCCAGAGTTACTGTCTCAATATTATTGCTGAGCAACTACTGATTGGTTAGCTCCTCCAAGTAAATGCCACTTTTTGGCTGGTATTTCAGAATAACTGCTGCAATAATTTGGTTCATTTTATTTATTTCTTCTTCATAGCTGCTTGCATTAATTGCTTCATAGCTGCATCTCATTAACTGCTTCATAGCTGCATCTCATTAACTGCTTCATAGCTGCATCTCATTAACTGCTTCATAGCTGCATCTCATTAATTGCTTCATAGCTGCATCTCATTAACTGCTTCATAGCTGCATCTCATTAACTGCTTCATAGCTGCATCTCATTAATTGCTTCATAGCTGCATCTCATTAATTGCTTCATAGCTGCATCTCATTAATTGCTTCATAGCTGCATCTCATTAATTGCTTCATAGCTGCATCTCATTAATTGCTTCATAGCTGCATCTCATTAACTGCTTCATAGCTGCATCTCATTAATTGCTTCATAGCTGCATCTCATTAACTGCTTCATAGCTGCATCTCATTAACTGCTTCATAGCTGCATCTCATTAACTGCTTCATAGCTGCATCTCATTAACTGCTTCATAGCTGCATCTCATTAACTGCTTCATAGCTGCATCTCATTAACTGCTTCATAGCTGCATCTCATTAATTGCTTCATAGCTGCTTGCATTAATTGTTTCATAGCTGCTTGCATTAATTGCTTCATAGCTGCTTGCATTAATTGCTTCATAGCTGCATCTCATTAACTGCTTCATAGCTGCATCTCATTAACTGATTCATAGCTGCATCTCATTAACTGCTTCATAGCTGCATGCATTAATTGCTTCATAGCTGCATGCATTAATTGTTTCATAGCTGCTTGCATTAATTGCTTCATAGCTGCTTGCATTAATTGCTTCATAGCTGCATCTCATTAATTGCTTCATAGCTGCATCTCATTAACTGCTTCATAGCTGCATCTCATTAATTGCTTCATAGCTGCTTGCATTAATTGTTTCATAGCTGCTTGCATTAATTGCTTCATAGCTGCTTGCATTAATTGCTTCATAGCTGCATCTCATTAACTGCTTCATAGCTGCATCTCATTAACTGCTTCATAGCTGCATCTCATTAACTGCTTCATAGCTGCATGCATTAATTGCTTCATAGCTGCATGCATTAATTGTTTCATAGCTGCTTGCATTAATTGCTTCATAGCTGCTTGCATTAATTGCTTCATAGCTGCATCTCATTAATTGCTTCATAGCTGCATCTCATTAACTGCTTCATAGCTGCATCTCATTAATTGCTTCATAGCTGCATCTCATTAACTGCTTCATAGCTGCATCTCATTAACTGCTTCATAGCTGCATCTCATTAACTGCTTCATAGCTGCATCTCATTAACTGCTTCATAGCTGCATCTCATTAACTGCTTCATAGCTGCATCTCATTAACTGCTTCATAGCTGCATCTCATTAACTGCTTCATAGCTGCATCTCATTAACTGCTTCATAGCTGCATGCATTAATTGCTTCATAGCTGCATGCATTAATTGTTTCATAGCTGCATCTCATTAACTGCTTCATAGCTGCATGCATTAATTGCTTCATAGCTGCATGCATTAATTGCTTCATAGCTGCATGCATTAATTGCTTCATAGCTGCATCTCATTAACTGCTTCATAGCTGCATGCATTAACTGCTTCATAGCTGCTTGCATTAATTGCTTCATAGCTGCATGCATTAATTGCTTCATAGCTGCATGCATTAATTGCTTCATAGCTGCATGCATTAATTGCTTCATAGCTGCATGCATTAATTGCTTCATAGCTGCATGCATTAATTGTTTCATAGCTGCTTGCATTAATTGTTTCATAGCTGCATGCATTAATTGTTTCATAGCTGCATGCATTAATTGCTTCATAGCTGCTTGCATTAATTGCTTCATAGCTGCATGCATTAATTGCTTCATAGCTGCATGCATTAATTGCTTCATAGCTGCATGCATTAATTGCTTCATAGCTGCATGCATTAATTGCTTCATAGCTGCATGCATTAATTGTTTCATAGCTGCTTGCATTAATTGTTTCATAGCTGCATGCATTAATTGCTTCATAGCTGCATGCATTAATTGCTTCATAGCTGCATGCATTAATTGCTTCATAGCTGCATGCATTAATTGCTTCATAGCTGCATGCATTAATTGCTTCATAGCTGCATGCATTAATTGCTTCATAGCTGCATGCATTAATTGCTTCATAGCTGCTTGCATTAATTGCTTCATAGCTGCATGCATTAATTGCTTCATAGCTGCATGCATTAATTGCTTCATAGCTGCATGCATTAATTGCTTCATAGCTGCTTGCATTAATTGTTTCATAGCTGCATGCATTAATTGCTTCATAGCTGCATGCATTAATTGCTTCATAGCTGCTTGCATTAATTGTTTCATAGCTGCATGCATTAATTGCTTCATAGCTGCATGCATTAATTGCTTCATAGCTGCATGCATTAATTGCTTCATAGCTGCATGCATTAATTGCTTCATAGCTGCTTGCATTAATTGCTTCATAGCTGCTTGCATTAATTGCTTCATAGCTGCATGCATTAATTGCTTCATAGCTGCATGCATTAATTGCTTCATAGCTGCATGCATTAATTGCTTCATAGCTGCATGCATTAATTGCTTCATAGCTGCATGCATTAATTGCTTCATAGCTGCTTGCATTAATTGCTTCATAGCTGCATGCATTAATTGCTTCATAGCTGCATGCATTAATTGCTTCATAGCTGCATGCATTAATTGTTTCATAGCTGCTTGCATTAATTGTTTCATAGCTGCATGCATTAATTGCTTCATAGCTGCATGCATTAATTGCTTCATAGCTGCATGCATTAATTGCTTCATAGCTGCATGCATTAATTGCTTCATAGCTGCATGCATTAATTGCTTCATAGCTGCATGCATTAATTGCTTCATAGCTGCTTGCATTAATTGCTTCATAGCTGCATGCATTAATTGCTTCATAGCTGCATGCATTAATTGCTTCATAGCTGCATGCATTAATTGCTTCATAGCTGCTTGCATTAATTGTTTCATAGCTGCATGCATTAATTGCTTCATAGCTGCATGCATTAATTGCTTCATAGCTGCTTGCATTAATTGTTTCATAGCTGCATGCATTAATTGCTTCATAGCTGCATGCATTAATTGCTTCATAGCTGCATGCATTAATTGCTTCATAGCTGCATGCATTAATTGCTTCATAGCTGCTTGCATTAATTGCTTCATAGCTGCTTGCATTAATTGCTTCATAGCTGCATGCATTAATTGCTTCATAGCTGCATGCATTAATTGCTTCATAGCTGCATGCATTAATTGCTTCATAGCTGCTTGCATTAATTGCTTCATAGCTGCTTGCATTAATTGCTTCATAGCTGCATGCATTAATTGCTTCATAGCTGCATGCATTAATTGCTTCATAGCTGCATGCATTAATTGCTTCATAGCTGCATGCATTAATTGTTTCATAGCTGCTTGCATTAATTGTTTCATAGCTGCATGCATTAATTGCTTCATAGCTGCATGCATTAATTGCTTCATAGCTGCATGCATTAATTGCTTCATAGCTGCATGCATTAATTGCTTCATAGCTGCATGCATTAATTGCTTCATAGCTGCATGCATTAATTGCTTCATAGCTGCATGCATTAATTGCTTCATAGCTGCTTGCATTAATTGCTTCATAGCTGCATGCATTAATTGCTTCATAGCTGCATGCATTAATTGCTTCATAGCTGCATGCATTAATTGCTTCATAGCTGCTTGCATTAATTGTTTCATAGCTGCATGCATTAATTGCTTCATAGCTGCATGCATTAATTGCTTCATAGCTGCTTGCATTAATTGTTTCATAGCTGCATGCATTAATTGCTTCATAGCTGCATGCATTAATTGCTTAATAGCTGCATGCATTAATTGCTTCATAGCTGCATGCATTAATTGCTTCATAGCTGCTTGCATTAATTGCTTCATAGCTGCTTGCATTAATTGCTTCATAGCTGCATGCATTAATTGCTTCATAGCTGCATGCATTAATTGCTTCATAGCTGCTTGCATTAATTGTTTCATAGCTGCATGCATTAATTGCTTCATAGCTGCATGCATTAATTGCTTCATAGCTGCATGCATTAATTGCTTCATAGCTGCATGCATTAATTGCTTCATAGTTGCTTGCATTAATTGCTTCATAGCTGCTTGCATTAATTGCTTCATAGCTGCATGCATTAATTGCTTCATAGCTGCATGCATTAATTGCTTCATAGCTGCATCTCATTAATTGCTTCATAGCTGCATGCATTAATTGCTTCATAGCTGCATGCATTAATTGCTTCATAGCTGCATCTCATTAATTGCTTCATAGCTGCATGCATTAATTGCTTCATAGCTGCATCTCATTAATTGCTTCATAGCTGCATGCATTAATTGCTTCATAGCTGCATGCATTAATTGCTTCATAGCTGCATCTCATTAATTGCTTCATAGCTGCATGCATTAATTGCTTCATAGCTGCATCTCATTAATTGCTTCATAGCTGCATGCATTAATTGCTTCATAGCTGCATGCATTAATTGCTTCATAGCTGCATGCATTAATTGCTTCATAGCTGCATGCATTAATTGCTTCATAGCTGCATGCATTAATTGCTTCATAGCTGCATGCATTAATTGCTTCATAGCTGCATGCATTAATTGCTTCATAGCTGCATGCATTAATTGTTTCATAGCTGCATGCATTAATTGCTTCATAGCTGCATCTCATTAATTGCTTCATAGCTGCATGCATTAATTGCTTCATACTTTAGAATAACCATCTCATTAATTGCTTCATACTTTAGAATATCCATCTCATTAATTGTTTCATACTTTAGAATAACCATCTCATTAATTGCTTCATACTTTAGAATAACCATCTCATTAATTGTTTCATACTTTAGAATAACCATCTCATTAACTGCTTCATACTTTAGAATAACCATCTCATTAATGAAAAGAACAGCTATTGATTTGCTTCGTTTCTTAAACTATCTCAATTATAGATGGCATTGAATTTGTCAGATTTCCAGCTGTGAACCTACAAGGAATAGAAAGGGATCAGGTACTGAACACGACCTTAACTAACAACGCAACATGTACAGACGAACGACCTTAACTAACAACGCAACATGTACAGATCTACACATGTTTTATTGACTACACTCAAAGCATTAGATTGTGTACAACAGCAAAAACTTTGAAATATCAACAAGAACATGGGTTTCCCGCTACATTTAATCAGCCCTATAAAAACATTATATCAAGACCAGCAAACAGCATTACGAATAAATAGTGAAACATCTGATTGATTCAGCGTGGAAAAAGGAGTTAGACAAAGATGTGTCATATCACCATATCTCTTCAACATTTATGCAGACAGCATAATGAGGAATGTAAGAATTGACCAACAGAGAAATAACTTCGACCCACTCAACATCGGAGTTCACGAGATACCAGAACTAAGATATGCTGATGATACAACATTATTGGCGCACAGTCAAACAGGTCTCCAACACCTCATAAACTCCATGAAAAGAACATAGTGAAAAACAAAACCTATTTCTGAATGGAAACAAGACCAAGATTATGATAAGCGACAATACCACTAGCAAGTTCTCAATCAGTATCAAAAATAGTCATCAGTGTTGAATACATTGGTTCTCTTATCAACAGTTACTGTTGATTGTTATGTAGAAGTCAGAAGGTGGTTGGCTATTGCGTCAAAGAAGCTGATCATCATCATCATCATCAGATGCCATTCCGGCTGGTGTAGGCGATCATTGATCCCCACAGCTCTCTGTTTCCAGTATTATGTATAAGATTTGTATTGTTTTCCTGCCGTGCCAGGTTGTCAACCTGTCTAATATTATTTCACGTTGTCGCCATCTGTCTCTGCTGCCTTCAATTTTCCTGTTGTGACTATGTTCTCCAAACCTCCCTGTCTCATAACGTGACCAAAAATTGAAGATTGTCTTTTTCTTATATTATTGATTAAGATTCGTTTCGCATTTGACTCTTACAACACCTCCACATTAGTTTTTCTGCAGTCCATGGTATTCTCAGCATTCTTCTGTAGGAACACATCTCTGTTGCCTCTAACTTCCCACTTTCCAGTTTGTTTATTGTCCAAGACTCACATCCATATGTTAAAGAAGCTGATACAAATGAAAAACATGTGGCCGAGCTGCTGCAAAACTAGCGTTCCTAGGAGCTTGCATACTCTCAGTGGCAATATGTGAGTGTGAATCTTTGACAATCGTCAGCAAAGTGAAAAATAAAATAGCAGCATTTGAAACACAATGTTGCAGAAAAATTCGCAGAATACCATGGACCAAAAAGACCTCCAATGTAGCCATCCTGGGATAAATTAATATAAAAGAAAACGGGCTAAACAGCATGACTTTTTCCAGAAAACTACAATATTTTGGACATATCACGCGTCATGACGGTCAAGAGAAGACCAAAATGGAGGGGATGATGCCAGGGAGACGAACAAAAGGCAGACTAAGAAGAAGATGGACACAAGACGTTAAAGATCACCTGAACATGACAATAGCAGAAGCATCAAGTGTGGCTCAAGATTAACAGAAGTTTCGAAATGCGGCGATGACTGCTACACCCTGTTCAGGATATGCCACCTGATGATGATCCCAACTTAGCATTGATCAAATTTTCATTTTTGTATAAACTGTAGCCCTCGTATTTTGTGAGCATTAACTCTAGCTTCTTGATTAGAACATATCTAATCATCTCATGTTCACGAGTAAATATAAATAGTGACAGCAGAAATGACATGTCTACGAAGAATACTCGGAGTGTCATTAAGAGATAAAATTAGAAACAATAACATCAGACAGATAACCACAACAATACCAGTAGTGGAGCACATCAAAAGACAACAGATCAAGTGGTTTTCACACGCTTCCAGACTACCAACAGACAGCATGCCACATATGACCCGGACACATAGACATAACGGTTATAAAGCTAGAGGCAGACAACGTAAAAGATGGATCAAATAAATCACAGAAGCCACAGGAACAAGCTTACAAACAGCACACAAGAAGGCCATCTCCAGATAACTCTTCTACCCCTGACGCTGCAAGGCAAACAAGGGATACAGCGTATAGATAGATAAAACCGAATATTTCAAGTTTACTAGGTTCAGGTATGAAGAATATGTATTTAACAAATGAGACAAGTGGTATAATCATTTGTATAATCATATTTATAATCATGTCTATAATCATGTCTATAATCATGTTTATATGTGCGTGATACCCTTTTCTCTATAATGTGATTTTTGGAGGGAAAGCAGTCAAGTTCACTCAATAGAAATTCAATAGGAATAAATATATCTTGTAAAAATTTAAAACAAAATGTCTGTACACTAATTTTTGGGATAAATTGTTTTATTATAAATGTAAATACTTGCAGACTATCATACCAATAATGTATCATCTGACACATTGCCTGGATTCATCAAAAATTCTCTGACTGTAAAGGGAAACAGCAATTAAAATTATAAACAAAACTGACGAAGATATTTGAGTTGAAGTGATAAGCTGTTAAAAAAATACACCGCGAAATGTAGGTTTACCTTCATTAGCAGATGGATGAAGAAGGCAAATGCCCAACAATGAACAGCCAGAAATAGATAATGGAGAGATGCTGTCGAGATCTTGCACATCATCTGAGGGTACAACAGAATATTAGATTGTAGTCACATAAGGGAATCAAACATCTAACATCCACAGAAACATCAAATAAATACCACATAAACATCACATAAACACAACATAAAAATTACGTATACATTATATAAACAGCACAGAAACATCACATAAACACGACATAAACATTATGAAAACATCACACAAACAGCACCGAAACATTACATAAACATCTCATAAACACCAGATAAACAGAAAATCTGATAATTGTTAACAAGTCATTTAGTTTGTATTTAATTATTTCAATTCTCTAATATAATTAATGAATATACTGCTAGTGTTTTCAATATTGAAGCTTCTCTAGTAACGTTGAATTAGTGCAGTCATCTGAGAGAGTGCTTCGCCAACTTTGTATGTCTCGTATTTAAGATGGTGTAATTATAACCACATTCAAGACAGACAACATTTCGGTTAATCACAAATCACAGAAAATGAGTAATTTTCATATATCTAACTGGATGAAGTATTGAAATGTTATATAAATATTCGCGAGTCCTGAAATATAATATCGAGGGCCGGAAGTAAAACAGCCCTTCACTAAATATATGATAGCCAGAATATAGGGATATAGTTAAAGGGGCACCACTTATAGATCAACGATGTATAGATGATCTGCCTTTGGAACTACCTGTTCATAGAACGTTAGTTAGAGCATGCCCATCTGCGGTATAGAAGACATCTGCGTTATACAAGACATCTGCGGTATACAAGACATCTGCGGTATACAAGACATCTGCACATAATTCTTTAGGATTTCACTCGCTAGGTTTTTGTAATTATTGTCGTGATTTCCGTTTATTACAATTTATATACGTGGAGGAAATTTTTGACATGGGGGAAGGGGGTTTGGAATGTTAAATCCCCCCCCCCCCTAGAAAATCAGAAAAGACTTTAGGAATTTGTGAGAATAATAAGAACTTCACCACCACATCCAACTTGTACACAACATCCAACTTGTACATCACATCCAACATGTACACCACATCCAACCACCACATCCAACTTGTACACCACATCCAACCACCACATCCAACTTGTACACCACATCCAACTTGTACAACACATCCAACTTGTACACCACATCCAACTTGTACACCACATCCAACTTGTACAACACATCCAACTTGTACACCACATCCAACTTGTACACCACATCCAACCTCCACATCCAACTTGTACACCGCATCCAACTTGTACAACCCATCCAAATTTTACACCACATCCAACTGTACACCACATCCAACATGTACAACACATCCAACTTGTACAGCACATCCAACTTGTACACGACATCCAACTTGTACACCACATCGAACTTGTACACCACATCCAACCACCACATCCAACTTGTACACCACATCCAACTTGTACACCACATCGAACTTGTACACCACATCCAACTTGAACATCCAACTTGAACATCCAACTTGAACATCCAACTTGAACATCCAACTTGAACATACAACTTGAACATACAACTTGAACACCCAACTTGAACATCCAACTTGAACACCCAACTTGAACATACAACTTGAACATACAACTTGAACACCCAACTTGAACATACAACTTGAACACCCAACTTGAACATACAACTTGAACATACAACTTGAACATACAACTTGAACACCCAACTTGAACATACAACTTGAACATACAACTTGAACATACAACTTGAACATACAACTTGAACACCCAACTTGAACATACAACTTGAACATCCAACTTGAACATACAACTTGAACACGACAAGATCATCAAATAATCATTAAATAAGTGGGGAGTTCTATAGGAAAATATAACGAACCATCGATTTTATTTAGGTAAACACTCCCCTTTTTTTATTGAATGCACATTAAGACGAATATGACTTACTGCCGAAGATGGATGTCTGGGGCCATTGGCACAAATAAGATGGAGACACGACGTATATCCATTCACTATACTACATTCTGATGGAAATCTAGTAGCACCATTGTCTCACTGCAAGAGACATTCAGCAGGAGTTTGAGAATGTTGTCTCACTGCAAGAGACATTCAGCAGGAGTTTGAGAATGTTGTCTCACTGCAAGAGACATTCAGCAGGAGTTTGAGAATGTTGTCTCACTGCAAGAGACATTCAGCAGGAGTTTGAGAATGTTGTCTCACTGCAAGAGACATTCAGCAGGAGTTTGAGAATGTTGTCTCACTGCAAGAGACATTCAGCAGGAGTTTGAGAATGTTGTCTCACTGCAAGAGACATTCAGCAGGAGTTTGAGAATGAAGGCTGAAGAAGAATAAGTCTCAATTGGACAGAGATTGTGGGTGTAAACAATTTGAGCGAATATTTGTACGTGAACTTTGAGAAATGTGAAATCACACAACATTTTACACGAAATTTCTGATAACAATTTCTGAAATTAGCGCTAGATGTCAAGTAGTGAGCACAACACAGAGGCTGCCAATGATATAGTGCGTTTAAAAACAAACTCATGGTATTATTTGATTTACAGTTACTCTGTGGTCGGTTTGCTACATGTATCGAAAGTTTTGAAATAAACTAATAGTGGTCAAAACATTATGCCTAGATGTTAGCCTGAATGAATGTTTCCTGGTCCTTATGTTAACTTAGCTGACATTTGTTTATCTTATATGATAGTCTAGACGGCATAATAAAATGTTGTGCAATTTCTCTGCTACAGATCTATATGTCTGCTGCATAATCTTGATGTGAGGCAAGAACTGAGATACAGTTACAACGTGATGTGTGGCAAGAACTGAGATACAGTTACAACGTGATGTGAGGCAAGAACTGAGATACAGTTACAACGTGATGTGAGGCAAGAACTAAGATACAGTTACAACGTGATGTGAGGCACGAACTGAGATACAATTACAACGTGATGTGATGCAAGAACTGAGATACAATTACAACGTGATGTGAGGCAAGAACTGAGATACAATTACAACGAATAATGACGTTGTCGGTAGACTTAATTAATATTTTATGGTTATATTTTCATGACAATTTCTCATGTTTCTTAACACGGATATCATATGAAAATCTTTGTCTGTGCACAACAGTGCAACCAAGTTGTATCATTATTTGTCTGTGCACAACAGTGCAACAAAGTTGTATCATTATTTGTCTGTGCACAACAGTGCAACCAAGTTGTATCATTATTTGTCTGTGCACAACAGTGCAACCAAGTTGTATCATTATTTGTCTGTGCACAACAGTGCAACAAAGTTGTATCATTATTTGTCTAGAATGAAAAGCGTAATTCTAGATTTCACAGTTTTAGAGGTTTCGTATTTTTGATCTCACTCATCAGATTTAAAAAAAAAACAACAACAAGATATGAGAACAGTGCAATTGAAACATTATTCGACTCACACACACATTTACAATTGAAACATTATTCGACTCACACATTTACAATTGAAACATTATTCGACTCACACATTTACAATTGAAACTTTATTCGACTCACACATTTACAATTGAAACTTTATTCGACTCACACACACATTTACAATTGAAACATTATTCGACTCACACACACATTTACAATTGAAACATTATTCGACTCACACACACATTTACAATTGAAACATTATTTGACTCACACATTTACAATTGAAACATTTGACATACACATTTACAATTGAAACATTTGACACACACATTTACAATTGAAACATTATTTGACATACACATTTACAATTGAAACATTTGACACACACATTTACAATTGAAACATTTGACACACACATTTACAATTGAAACATTATTTGACATACACATTTACAATTGAAACATTATTCGACTCACACACATTTACAATTAAAACATTATTTGACATACAGATTTACAATTGAAACATTATTTGACATACAGATTTACAATTAAAACATTATTTGACTCACACATTTACAATTAAAACATTATTTGACATACAGATTTACAATTGAAACATTATTTGACATACAGATTTACAATGGAAACATTATTCGACTCACACATTTACAATTGAAACATTATTCGACTCACTGGTGTTGAGTAAATGTTAGATATTACAGGTCATCTCAAAATATGTTAATACACAAAAATAAACTCTAGTTCTGACCTTATTTATTATAAGAAAATCTATGTGAGAAAAACTCTAGTTCTGACCTTATTTATTATAAGAAAATCTATGTGAGAAAAACTCTAGTGCTGACATTATTTATTATAAGAAAATCTATGTGAGAAAAACTCTAGTGCTGACCTTATTTATTATAAGAAAATCTATGTGAGAAAAACTCTAGTGCTGACCTTATTTATTATAAGAAAATCTATGTGAGAAAAACTCTAGTGCTGACATTATTTATTATAAGAAAATCTATGTGAGAAAAACTCTAGTGCTGACATTATTTATTATAAGAAAATCTATGTGAGAAAAACTCTAGTGCTGACATTATTTATTATAAGAAAATCTATGTGAGAAAAACTCTAGTGCTGACATTATTTATTATAAGAAAATCTATGTGAGAAAAACTCTAGTGCTGACCTTATTTATTATAAGAAAATCTATGTGAGAAAAACTCTAGTGCTGACCTTATTTATTATAAGAAAATCTATGTGAGAAAAACTCTAGTGCTGACATTATTTATTATAAGAAAATCTATGTGAGAAAAACTCTAGTGCTGACATTATTTATTATAAGAAAATCTATGTGAGAAAAACTCTAGTGCTGACATTATTTATTATAAGAAAATCTATGTGAGAAAAACTCTAGTGCTGACCTTATTTATTATAAGAAAATCTATGTGAGAAAAACTCTAGTGCTGACATTATTTATTATAAGAAAATCTATGTGAGAAAAACTCTAGTGCTGACATTATTTATTATAAGAAAATCTATGTGAGAAAAACTCTAGTGCTGACATTATTTATTATAAGAAAATCTATGTGAGAAAAACTCTAGTGCTGACATTATTTATTATAAGAAAATCTATGTGAGAAAAACTCTAGTGCTGACATTATTTATTATAAGAAAATCTATGTGAGAAAAACTCTAGTGCTGACCTTATTTATTATAAGAAAATCTATGTGAGAAAAACTCTAGTGCTGACATTATTTATTATAAGAAAATCTATGTGAGAAAAACTCTAGTGCTGACATTATTTATTATAAGAAAATCTATGTGAGAAAAACTCTAGTGCTGACATTATTTATTATAAGAAAATCTATGTGAGAAAAACTCTAGTGCTGACATTATTTATTATAAGAAAATCTATGTGAGAAAAACTCTAGTGCTGACATTATTTATTATAAGAAAATCTATGTGAGAAAAACTCTAGTGCTGACATTATTTATTATAAGAAAATCTATGTGAGAAAAACTCTAGTGCTGACCTTATTTATTATAAGAAAATCTATGTGAGAAAAACTCTAGTGCTGACATTATTTATTATAAGAAAATCTATGTGAGAAAAACTCTAGTGCTGACATTATTTATTATAAGAAAATCTATGTGAGAAAAACTCTAGTGCTGACATTATTTATTATAAGAAAATCTATGTGAGAAAAACTCTAGTGCTGACCTTATGAGTGAAATTATTTTCTGCTCCAGCAAAAGCTAACTGGGCACCAATCAGGGCCACACACATGTTGCCAATAGAGAAGAGGCCATCACTGCGTATGCTGTCAGGATGTAACAAAATAGAGGACACGAATAATGACGTCATGTAACATACATACAAACATCATTATAATAGATTCATGTGCTAGATGCATAGAGTATAGATTGTTACTACATGTGTAGTATGTAGATTGTTACTACATGTGTAGAGTGTAGATTGCTACTTCATGTGTAGAGTGTAGATTATTACTACATGTGCAGTGTGTTGATTGTTACTACATGTGTAGAGTGTAGATTGTTAATACATGTGTAGAGTATAGATTGTTACTACATGTGTAGAGTATAGATTGTTACTACATGTGTAGAGTGTTGATTTTTACTAAATACATAAAGTATAGATTGTTACTACATGTGTAGAGTGTAGATTATTACTACATGTGCAATGTGTTGATTGTTACTACATGTGTAGAGTATAGATTGTTACTACATGTGTAGAGTGTAGATTGTTATTACATGTGTAGTGTGTAGATTTGTACTAAATACATAAAGTATAGATTGTTACTACATGTGCAGTGTGTTGATTGTTACTACATGTGTAGAGTGTAGATTGTTACTACATGTGTAGAGTGTAGATTTTTACTAAATGTAAAAGTATAGATTGTTACTACATGTGTAGTATGTAGATTGTTACTACATGTGTAGTGTGTTGATTGTTACTACATTTGCAGTGTGTATGTTGTTACTACATGTGCAATGTTTAGATTGTTACTAAATACATAAAGTATAGATTATTACTACATGTGTAGTGTGTTGATTTTTACTACATGTGTAGAGTGTAGATTGTTACTACATGTGTAGAGTATAGATTGTTACTACATGTGTAGAGTGTAGATTGTTACTACATCTGTAGTGTGTAGATTGTTACTAAATACATAAAGTATAGATTGTTACTAAATACATAAAGTATAGATTGTTACTAAATACATAAAGTATAGATTGTTACTACATGTGTAGAGTATAGATTGTTACTACATGTGCAGTATGTAGATTGTTACTACATGTGGAGTATGTAGATTGTTACTACATGTGTAGTGTGTTGATTGTTACTACATGTGTAGAGTATAGATTGTTACTAAATACATAAAGTATAGATTTTTACTACATGTGTAGAGTATAGATTGTTACTACATGTGCAGAGTATAGATTGTTACTACATGTGTAGAGTGTAGATTGTTACTACATGTGGATATAATATTTAGTTAGTTAGTTAGTTATTCTTTGTATAATCATCACTACAAACTGGACACGTCTATAGTTCCTGCAATTTCTCCATGGGTGTATCCGCCATTACACTTCTGCTGACAGTACTCGTCCTCTGCTTGTTGACCATCATTCTTCTGCGCCCTTCAACATGTTTACTTTTAGCAACACCACATTTCAAACCCTGATCTTTAATCCTGGCCATTGAAACGGAATCATCATTCACATTAGTCTTTCTCGCTATAGGCCCTATCTCTTATGGAGTTCAAAACGTCAGATCGATCCATTGCCCCATCGCCCTGTGCCACAATCGCAATATGAAGTAGATGATCTGCTCTTTCCTTGCCTCGAACACCCACATGCCCCGGTACGATAATAAATATAGTTACTTTCAAAATAGCTTTTCTCAAGGCCTCAATCTACTGTTCTCGAACAAAACCCACGTGTACCTCCTTAATCATACTCATAGAGTAACTCAAGATACAAGCCCGTGTTGCCTTCTGTGTGCCTAGCCGCTCAAATGCCCTGGTCACCGCCGTAATTTCCATGGTCACGCTACTCGTAGTCGCAACAAAGTCCCCACTCTTCTCCCTGATCGTTTTACCTGCACACTGAGCTGTGAAGGTTCAATCACTGCGAACATGGCTAATCAAAGATCCATCAGTGTATATAATCATATCCCCTTCTTTGGAATTCACACTGACCATAGCCTGTACCTCTTGCTCCACAGCTGTTGGACACCATTCTTTGCACTCCTTACGAAGTGTTATTACTACTCTCAAACAAGTTTCGAAATCTGTGAGTAGACCTATACATTCCGCACCTGCTGCCATATCCTGCAATCTGCACACGATTTGTATGACATCCTCAGCACGTCCCATCCACGGATTCCCTCTCTGCTACCTTTATCGTTCTGTATTTCGGAATGCAATGAATTCTCCTTATCTGCATGTATCTGAAGGTACGCCCGTGCACGGCAAAAACTGTAATCTGTGCTTTGCTGTAGGACAGACGAGTAGGAGGTACCACATAGTTCTTGTCGATGTGTCTCTTGTGCAATCAAGAATGATACGCATTGCTGCATTCTTAATTCCATCAAGTCTATCGATCTGAGTCTGACTAAGAGCCAGAATTTCCAGTGCATATTCCACCACAGCGACCACCAAACCCTGGTACAAAAGAAATAACAACCTCTGCTCACACTACGTAGAAGCCATAACCTTCATTGCTGCTAAGTCTTTGCTTTCCTTTATGATAACATGGTCAACATGTTCCCTGAAACTCAGACTTCTGTCAAGAAGCCAACCCAGATATCTCATTGTGCTAGTTCTTTCTAAACGTTACCCGGACAACGAAACATGTGACATGGTCCTTACCATGTGATTGTTCAAGGAAAACCACGTCACGAATGTCTTAGAAAGATTTACCACTGCTCCCATGTCTCCACACCAATTCGTCAGTATGTCCAGCTTCCCCTGTAGTTCCACGACGCACTCTTCTCGATTTCTGCTCTACTTATACACTAGGTTTTGTCATCGACGTACGACATCATTCTGCCAGAACTTGTGATTTGATTGCTAGTGATATGTGCTGTGTATACATTGAAAAGTACAGGCGATAGAGGCGATCCCTGTGGCAAACCAGGGCTAATAATCATTGGTGTCGATAACCAGTTACCACACTTGAGAACTAATATCCTGTGCAGCAGGGCCGCACCAACCCAGCGTACGGTAAAAGAATTTACTGCAATATTTAACAATTGGTCCATCAAGATATCCAAGTACACCCTATTGTAAGCATCCTGGAGATCTATCGCGACTGCACGTCTCCGTGTACGAATCGAACCCCTCAGAAACATCCTGCGCAAATATGGCTGCATTCTGTCATATCGTATTTCCTTGGCGATACCCTCCTAACAACGTTCATCATCAAGTGACATATTCTTTCCAGAACGTAGTCGTTCCTATGGTTCTCTTGAATTCTCCGCGGTCTTGAGCAAGTTGCTCTGCATCTTCCAGTGACATGCGCAGGCATTCCTGAATGTCTTTTGTCTCCAACGGCGTCTTGGTCGGCCTTTGCCCCTGTTGCCTTCTATCATCCCCTCCAGTAACACTCTCTCCATGCCGCCGTGTCTCTTAATATGACCGAAACAAACTAGCTTTTTCTTTAATATAGTGTTCAGAAGCCAGCCTTCCTGGACGTTAATTGTAACACCTCTTGGTTTGTTTTCTTCGCTGTCCATGGTATTTTCAAAACTCTTCTATAACACTTTAATTCAAATGATGTTATTCTCTTGGCCACTGTTTTATTTAGTGTTAGATTATGATCCGTCATGATGGTAATACTGAATTAACACTCGCTAATTCCAATACGAATTATTCACCACATCCATAGAAAATTTCTTGGCACAATACTGCTGTAGTTTGCCGTTGGTTTCAGGAGGAACATCCGATTTAAACTGACACCGAGGAAAACACATACTAACAACGTTGGTAAATACTTATTTCTCTCAATATGATTCGATACCTTAAAGGCAACAATTTTTCCCAAAAGCTTGCATATCGTATTCTGCATTGTTATTATTCTGTAGTCTTGTCTCCTGGTTGTGATCCTTGTCAGGTTTAGGTGGTGGGACTAAATAGCCATTCAGCCAGTCTTCTTTTAATGTGCCCTTTAAAGGGTTATTATTAAACATGTCCGCCAACTCTCCCAACTCCTCATTCGTTCTCCGATTAAGGCCATCGTGTCTATTGCCATCTGGTCCAGGTGCTGTGCTTTTTTTTGTATTGTTCAGTGCTTTCTTAATTTCTTCACTTTTATCATATATTTTTCCATGCTCAAGTTCCTACAAAAAAATGTTTGTAATCTTTTCCCTGATTTCTTGATATGCCTTCACATTTCTCTGACAAATTTGTGCGTATAGTGTTGGCAGCAACGCCGCACCTTTTGTCTCATCTGTCTTCTGCCAGGCCGTATCAGCACTCTGGATATCGGCAATAAGCGTGCGTCCTGTCAGATCATTCATAGATTTGTGTAAGCGCCAGAATAATTTTAGTGAGTTTTCACGTGTGACCTCCTGGCAAAATCCATCCCATTTTGACGACTTTGTTGACTTTGCAATATCTTTTGAATGTGTGAACTATGTTATCTTTCTTCTCTGTCCATTGTGTGACTTCCATGGGCTGAGCAACCACACTTTTACTTGCTCTCTGCCATAGTGCTACTGCCCTCCGTTTCTTGCTCCATACCCGATGCACCTCTCCGTTCCACCAGGGGGGGGGGGGGGGGGCTTATCCCAAGCGTGATTTCCCACTTCTTGAGTCCTACGTTTGTCTTGTCGAATTCTGCTCACAACATCCACTCCTCTGTTATCATACTTAAAAGACCTGACCTTTGGCATGATATGTTTCCTTTTGTCATTTTTCACAAGCACAACACATTCGAGGTGGTCACTGCCTAATGGCACAGCACATTCCACTTGCAGATAGCCATAGAAGCCGATGAGACCAATGCAAAGTCGATAGTACTACCATCAGCACCATCCCTGCTTGCGATGCTTGTTATATGTTGACCATCATTAAATCACACCAGGTCCGTATCTGTCAGGACACCACCTCCAGGAAAGAATAGATTGAACATATTGTAGTTATGACGTTGGTATGCTGTTCGTTCGTCCAAGTCAACGATGACCATTTAGCTCAACTGGGATGATGATGATGTCTGCGGTGTGTCCGACTACGGCTAATGAGTCCCATGAGTGCTTGGAATTATCTACCACACTCTGGGTATGTGTGGGATGAGTCTGTGGGACATTGATCAAGCCTTGCCTTTATTCTAGCCTGTTTTTTGTTGCGCTGTATCGTGTCTGAGTTTGTCTGCAGCTGCTGCACCACTCTTGATTCTGCGACGCCAGTCGGATCTATCTTGTACAAGATTCTCGCATTAATTTATGTCTATGTAGAAGTGAATCAGGATGTGTTAAGACTGTCTTTAAAACGTTTCTGCTATCCTCCGACCTTGCGGGAGCCAGTCTGGAATTCTCCATATAACATTTTTTTTTAGAAGACGATGATCTTTCATGCGGACCATGTGTCCTGTCCAGCGTGTCTCCGCCTTCAACAACATCGTATGCATGCTTACAGACATAGATTTCATCCGTAATTCACTGTCTGGTATTTTACCCACCAATAGATGGTAAGTATCGTACTAACGTTGAAATATTGCAACTGTGACGGTGGAATACTATAACTGTAACGAAAAATACTGCAACTGTGACGATGAAATACTGCAACTGTGACGATGGAATATTGCAACTGTGACGATGAAATATTGCAACTGTGACGATGGAATATTGCAACTGTGACGATGGAATATTGCAACTGTGACGATGGAATACTGCGACTGTGACGATGAAATACTGCAACTGTGACGGTGGAATATTTCAACTGTGACGATGGAATACTATAATTGTGATAGTGGTATATGTTAATTGTGACGATGGAATACTGCGACTGTGACGATGGAATATTTCAACTGTGACGATGGAATATTTCAACTGTGACGATGAAATATTGCAACTGTGACGATGGAATATTTCAACTGTGACGATGGAATATTTCAACTGTGACGATGGAATATTTCAACTGTGACGATGGAATACTATAATTGTGATAGTGGTATATGTTAATTGTGACGGTGGTATATTTTAATTGTGACAATGGAATACTGTAATTGTGACATTAGTATATATTAATTTTGAAGTTGGAATACTGTAATTGTGACGAAGGAATACTGTAATTGTGTCGGTGGAATACTTATCTATGGCGGCGGAATACTGTAATTATAACTGTTGAACAAATTAATTGTGACCGTGGCATAGCGTAACTGTTATCGGGATGGTGTTACATTGTTATTGTGACTGTGGTATATTGTAATTTTATGTTGTGGATAGTAAAAAGTTGACATAGTGATAGTAATATGGGTCGGTACTATATCAAAATAAAGGTCTACACTTTACACCTTTTAAGAAATCTGAGCAAATCCGAATTTGCAGTAATTTGTGACGTCACTCTACCGCTGTATTTCTAGTTGCAAAACGGCTGCCATAATTGTGGTTCGTCCGATAAATTCGTTATTACCGTTGCAAGGAGTGTTCCCAGATGCAAAGATATACACGGGGGACTTTCCATGATCTTAACATACTAGGCTGCTGTAAGGATTAACTGAAGCTGCAATGTTAACAGACAGATTGAGCTGGTGTGTAAATAATCAACATTGAGTTTGTGTTTAGTATTGAAAGTCAGAGAAATAATCAACATTGAGTTTGTGTTTAGTATTGAAAGTCAGAGAAATAATCAACATTGAGTTTGTGTTTAGTATTGAAAGTCAGAGAAATAATCAACATTGAGTTTGTGTTTAGTATTGAAAGCCAGAGAAATAATCAACGTTGAGTTTGTGTTTAGTATTGAAATCCATAGAAATAGTCAATAAAAACACGAGGAACACAATGTTGTTCTCCCATTTTTATTATATTTCTCTTTATATCTCATAGTTAATATGTAGACCCATATTTTGGTATAGTACCGTAATATGCTTTAAACATAGGTGGATTCCTAATCCCGGAACTACGCTACGCAGACGACACAGTACTTCTTTCAAACGATATAAAGGGATCGGAACAACTAACCAAGAACACAAAGAAATATAGCGAAGCACAAAATTTGTATTTAAACACGCAGAAAACAAAAATCATGTTAACAGATATAACAACACAACAACCAAAAATCAGAATAGACAATACCGAGATAGAATGTGTGGATAAATTTGGATACTTAGGAGCAAACATCAACGGTGCAGGAGACTGCATGGCAGAAATAAGGAAGAGATTGGCAATGGCATATTGCAAAATAACACGGCTGAAAAACATATGGAAAAACAACAAAATAGAAACGAAAGTGCTAATGTTACGAACTTTTATTTTTCCGGTTGCAAGATACGGCTGTGAAACATGGACTATAAGTAAAACAGCGGCAAAGAGGATCAACGCCTTCGAGCTGAAATGCTACAGGAAGATACTTAGAATATCATGGAAGGATAAAATCAGAAACTCAGATATTATAAACACACTGAATATTCCAGAGTGTTGGTTACTAAACACAATAACAAAAAGAAAACTACGCCTGTTTGGTCATATAAAGAGACATAACTGTTTAGAAAGACAAATAATGGAGGGAAGAGTACCTGGGACTGGGAAGAGGAGAGAGGGCAGATCAAGAAGACGATGGACTGACGACATTAAAGATAACATGAATACATCGCTAGAAAATGCAAGCCACATCGCCCAAGACAGAGAGAGGTTCAGAGAGTTCATTGGGAAGACAACGTTCTGGAAGGAATACGTCACATGACACACCGTAATATGTTGCAATTAGTAGTGTATTATGGTATAGTACCGTAATATGTTGCAATTAGTAGTGTATTATGGTATAGTACCGTAATATGTTGCAATTAGTAGTGTATTTTGGTATAGTACCGTAATATGTTGCAATTAGTAGTGTATTTTGACGACTATGTATGTGAATATCACGTTAGGTTTTCTTCTTTTATTATACTCGCACCTGCTGCTTTTCTCTTTTTTTAATCACTCTTCTGTTCTTGCAGTATTTGTCTTTTATCTCATTTTTTTCTTTCTTTCTTTCTCTCATCTTATCTCCCTTATCATATTCTTTCTCTCACTTATAATCTGCTTTTGCTCATCTATTGCATTATGATTTTCTGCTTGTAATATTAGTTTATTGTTGTTTGTTTTTGTCATGATGAAGACATTTCCTCCGAAACCATGTCTGCTTCAGTTAATGCCGTTAGTGTGTTTTGTAGTTTGCTGACACACTTCTTACACATCTCTGTTGTTCACCCTCATCCCTCTGTGCTGCATCAGCCCTCACATCATTAGCATGTTAGTTTGTTCCCTCACATCATTAGCATGTTAGTTTGTTCCCTCACATCACTAGCATGTTAGTTTGTTCCCTCACATCACTAGCATGTTAGTTTGTTCCCTCACATCATTAGCATGTTAGTTTGTTCCCTCACATCATTAGCATGTTAGTTTGTTCCCTCACATCACTAGCATGTTAGTTTGTTCCCTCACATCACTAGCATGTTAGTTTGTTCCCTCACATCGATGATTTATCCTGGTATATTACAACAGCGGCCATCTTGTGATGTTGATTGTACAAAGGTAACATAAGAGAAACCACTGCTAACTTACGGAACGTAACATAAGAGAAACCACTGCTAACTTACGGAACGTAACATAAGAGAAACCACTGCTAACTTACGGAACGTAACATAAGAGAAACCACTGCTAACTTACGGAACGTAACATAAGAGAAACCACTGCTAACTTACGGAACGTAACATAAGAGAAACCACTGCTAACTTACGGAACGTAACATAAGAGAAACCACTGCTAACTTACGGAACGTAACATAAGAGAAACCACTGCTAACTTACGGAACGTAACATAAGAGAAACCACTGCTAACTTACGGAACGTAACATAAGAGAAACCACTGCTAACTTACGGAACGTAACATAAGAGAAACCACTGCTAACTTACGGAACGTAACATAAGAGAAACCACTGCTAACTTACGGAACGTAACATAAGAGAAACCACTGCTAACTTACGGAACGTAACATAAGAGAAACCACTGCTAACTTACGGAACGTAACATAAGAGAAACCACTGCTAACTTACGGAACGTAACATAAGAGAAACCACTGATAACTTACGGAACGTAACATAAGAGAAACCACTGCTAACTTACGGAACGTAACATAAGAGAAACCACTGCTACCTTACGGAACGTAACATAAGAGAAACCACTGCTAACTTACGGAACGTAACATAAGAGAAACCACTGATAACTTACGGAACGTAACATAAGAGAAACCACTGCTAACTTACGGAACGTAACATAAGAGAAACCACTGCTAACTTACGGAACGTAACATAAGAGAAACCTCTGCTAACTTACGGAACGTAACATATAAGGAAGACTGACAGCAGTCCGCCAACGACTGACAAGCCAATTCCAACCAATGTCATCCTGACCAGTATATATTCTACCTTCAGTGGAAGCTGTAAGATGAAAAATTATATAAAGTTTGAGTCTACAGTAACATGTCAACATCTAAAGTAACATGTCAGCATCTAAAGTAACATGTCAGCATCTAAAGTAACATGTCAACATCTAAAGTAACATGTCAGCATCTACAGTAACATGTCAGCATCTAAAGTAACATGTCAACATCTAAAGTAACATGTCAACATCTAAAGTAACATGTCAGTATCTAAAGTAACATGTCAACATCTAAAGTAACATGTCAACATCTAAAGTAACATATCATCATCTAAGTAACATGTCAGCATCTAAAGTAACATGTCAGCATCTAAAGTAACATGTCAACATCTAAAGTAACATGTCAACATCTAAAGTAACATGTCAGCATCTAAAGTAACATGTCAACATCTAAAGTAACATGTCAACATCTAAAGTAACATGTCAACATCTAAAGTAGCATGTCAACATCTAAAGTAACATGTCAGCATCTAAAGTAACATGTCAGCATCTAAAGTAACATGTCAACATCTAAAGTAACATGTCAACATCTAAATTAACATGTCAACATCTAAAGTAACATGTCATCATCTAAGTAACATATCAGCATCTAAAGTAACATGTCATCATCTACAAATAATCAACATTCTTCCATGACCACATTCTCCCCATTAATAACATTCTTATATTCAGTACCACCTCCTCACAATTGTCACAACAACAGTATCTACCCCACCTCCTCACAATTGTCACAACAACAGTATCTACCCCACCTCCTCACAATTGTCATTACAACAGTATCTACCCCAACTCCTAATCAATTTTGCATACATACACGTGTGAAGCTAGTTTCTAATCAAGAATATACATTAGTGTAATGTTGACATGACAACAGTAAGACATGGATCTACCTGATGAATCTCTGTTTGCATGAGAAACCCATAATTTGCCAGGTCTGAGTCATTGGCCCAGGGCTAGAAGAAACCACAAAATTGCTTGTATTAGGTATTTAGGTATTTAGATTATTCTCTTTGCACACCGAACACCTCCATAGGTGCTCAGATCTCCGCGTCAGTAAATCTCTCAGGATATAGCGACTGATGGTTCCGGTTCTATGTTGGTTCACTGCTCTTTTTGAAATCTTTGTCATGTGTTCTCTTCGGGCCACGCCCACCCTCACTCCTAATTCTCGCATTCTCGATATTGACTCATGCTCATTCATCTCAAAATCCTCTAATCGCGAGGACTTACGAAAGGAAATGAGTATGTCTGCTCGGTCCATCGGCTGACTATCTATTTTGGTGGCGAGGCTAGCTAATTGGTCTGCCTGTTTGTTTCCCTCTACACCCGCGTATCCGGGAACAAATATAAGCGTGAGTTTTCGTAGTGATGCCCGCATTTTAGCTCTCTCTAATCACTCCGCCCATCCCCTACGTACGTCACTTGTTTTGACTTTCGGAATCATATTCATCGGGTCACTTAGTATGCCCCTTTGGGAATAGGCTTGCAATTCCAGCCAGTTAAGTGGCTGTGTTACGGCGAATACTTTCATTGTTAGACTGCTCGTTGTTGCGGTAAAGGCACCACTGGCTTCATGTAATATTATTCCTTTTGATTTGAAAATAAAGGACCATGCACATCGGTGGTGACGGATGACCGACATGTTCGTCCAAATCACAACACCTGTTTTATCGGTATGCTCGCAGATGAGTGCCTTGACCTCAGCATCCACGCTCACGGGCTGTGTGTCCTGCACTCTCTATTGAGTGTTATGACGGTCTTGACTGCCTCTTGAAAGACCGTAGGAATAGATATCCATTCCTCGCCAAGAGTTTTGTCTTTTGGGGTGCAGATATGTTTAACAGTATCCTCGACACGACCGATCCACGATTTGCCACTCTTGAGCCTGCTTCCCTTCAAACGAGGGAGCTCGCTGTGTAATGGGTGGTCTATGTCAGAACGCACTCTGAGGTATGTACGGGCTCGCCAACTATCAATCCTATGAGATATTCTCGGAAAATCAAGGAGAAATAGCCACACAGGATGTGCCCCTTGTGTAACCAAGGATGAGCCGCAACGCTTCGTTTTGAATTATCTCCAGCCTCTCAATCTGTGTGTGACTGACGGTGATAGTAGCGCCTGCATATTCAATGATAGGGAGGACAAGAGCCTCATATAAGATTATATTTCAAATTTGTTAAAATTGTTTGTATATATTTTCAATATGTAACTGATGTCGTTAGTCTGGGGTACTTGTGTGACGGCAAATATGGCCATCAGAAGTTATAACACACTAGTAATAGCTGTGACAATCATCTAGTAATCATTTTAACAATAGTTATAGCTGTGACAATCATCTAGTAATCATTTTAACAATAGTTATAGCTGTGACAATCATCTAGTAATCATTTTAACAATAGTTATAGCTGTGACAATCATCTAGCAATCATTATAATAAAGTATATCATGAGGACGCAATAATTGATGGATATTAATCTGTCTACCCCCCCCCCCCCTAACAAATCCCCACTTCTCAGACGGACATTGTGCAAGTAGGACGCTTTGAGGAAAATGTCTGTCTATTGTCTATCCCCAGGTGGATGATGGTCAGAATATCCACACTTGCCGTTATACATATGGGTGGTGACTATGAGCTGTAGTTGTGTATGCAAGACCAGATGTGTTACATTGACTGTGTTAAATCTATATCTGTTCAGTGTTGTCTTGATATTATCTATCCATCTGTTTCTAGATCTTCCCCTGGCCTTGTATCCGAATCTTCTCATGTTCTATGTAGAAGGTCTTCGATGACATTATAGCTATACTAAGATTAAATAAAGAAAATATCTACCACCAGAACAAAATGTAGTTGACAATGTCTGAGAGTAGTATACGCTGTAATTTGTAAAGTAGTACAATATTGATTACACTTTAAACAATAAGTAGTATCACATTACAATCTCTCAGAATCTCGCGCGGAGTGTTCAAGGAATCTCCATACATCACAAGGAGTGTTCAAGGAATCTCCATAAATCGCAAGGAATATTTGTTCATGAGTGTTCATGGAATCTTCATAAATATGAAAACGTTCAAGAAAGAAGATGTCATCTGAATAGTATAGCAGATATCACATTATATGAAAGTAATACACGAAAAACCACATTATATGAGGTAATACATGATACATCACATTACCTACAAGTAGTGCACGATATTACCTGACAGCGATAGAAGACAATAGAAAACACGACTACAAGTACCAACAGATGCACAATAAATATTTTCTTACCATTTTGTGTGAGCGAAAATAACAATTGGTAAACAAATGTTGTCAATGAGCACTTGTGTGAACTAAGAGAACAAATGTATGAACGTTCGTGTGTCCAGTTCTCAATCAAATCTATTTTGTTTGTTCTCCCTGGAACTTGCATTTCTTTATATCCCAACACGAGCAATATGTAATCGGATTTGTTGAGTCAACTAATGTTGGCTGGTGGTGGCAAGTTGTGTCAGATGCGGTAGCTGATGTTGGCGTGATGCTGTTTGACATAATCTGTGCAGACACGAACAGTGCTGGACTCGAGTCTATACCCACGACGTGCTACATTGTGCAAGCTCTGCTGATGCACGGAAAGCCTATTATAGAGAAAAGCTGATATTGACGGATGATTTATTGTCAGTGATGGAGTCAGCAAAGATTAATAAAGACATCGGAGAACTTTTCAATGAAAGGATGTCACGATTAAGGGGCGAGAGACACGTGACTAGAGGATATCAACAGACGTGACCATCATAGAAAAAAACAACAACAACCTGTTGGCTAATTTGAAAGCGGCATTCTAAAATGACTCTTACTTTACCCGTGAATTTCATTGGTTGTCTGTGCACATTATATACAAAGTGACCAATGCCAATCACAGGAAAAATTTATGAATCATTTTAGAAGGCTGTTATTCAATGATTCAAAAGTTCGTGCATGTCGATAGACTGAAAACAGTAATGTACGTCGTCTACATTGTTCTGCATCTCGATGTAGAGGTAGTGTTTGGTGTTGCCCATCTGAGCACATCCATTGCCTCCAATAACATAATGACTGAGACGGAATAAGAATTGATTGCATAAGGCAAACGGGATTATGATTATATTTGAATGACATCTCTTGACTCTCACAGCGAAAACACGGTTGCAACACTGTGGCTGTCCTGACCGGTTCTGTTGTCATGTTTCTTAACTCACGGCAGCCATAATATGTCCTGGCCGGTCGGGTTGCCATGTTTCTTAGCTGACAGTGGCGAGACTAGGTAAACCTAAGGAGAGGTTGTATGCTAGTCTAATGAATACAAGGGTGATCTGATATCATTTCAAGGCAAGAAAGTTCATTCAGCAATGAAAGTAATGACTTCTGATCAGCGTGTACAACGGTATTCTACATCAAGGTTTGCTTGTGTCTGTAATATGGTATATATCCAAACCTGCGAGCTAGAGACTATCTCATAATCAGCGCAGATACAGAGCACCCACTACAGAGCACCCACTACATACTGCAATACAAGAGTGTGAACGGTAGTAGGCTAAAATTGTGGGTGAGACATGCTGAGGTAGGTATACAAAGTGTTTGCTCACTCGAGGATGTGGCACATGGTGACTAAATGTACACGTAGATTGCCGTACGTTCTTTCGTGTAGTCATAACTCTTGCTAGAGAATTTAGGAAGTGGATGTGTCCTGTTGCTGTTGAATCTGAGATGCACGAATTGATCCGTGGGAATTCCAATGATGATTTTATGCACTGATGGTTCAGTTGTTAGATGTGCGCGTTGTTCGTAGGCCTTCACGGCGCAGTGTATACGGAAGACTATTAGAGAAAAGAGTGGGGCTTTCGTTATGACTACAAGTAGCATGATAATGGAATTATGCCAGTGACCAGGGACTTGAACTGCATGGGCACACATGGCAAGGAACATGTACACATGGCAAGGAACATGTACACATGGCAAGAAACATGTACACATGGCAAGAAACATGTACACATGTTTGTTAAATATGTTTATTGAGCAACACAATACTGTACAAAATATCACACACAAACACGCTCTATACCACAGGAAGACAACCTTGTGCTGATCCAGAGTTTCAGCTTCTAAAACAACAATATCACACACAAACACGCTCTATACCACAGGAAGACATCCTTGTGCTCGACCAGAGTTTCACACCAACTAAAGCAAAATACCACATACCCAACCCAATAGAAAACAACAACCCACAAAACAAAATAAGCACATACATCAGCACACAAAACAAACACCAAATAAGAAATCTAACAACCCAACTAATAAAATATTAAATTGACCACTATCATATATGAATTGCCTTAGAAATATTTGATCAACAATTGAATAAGTGAAGATAGAATACCTTGTGACAGATAGAATAATTAGGTGAATCATTGGATATACTATAACCAGTAATGAATATTAAATGAAACTTGGTACAAGAGTTAGATACATGATGTACATTATTGGAAATATTTTAGCAAATGATATATAACATTGTATAAATATGTGAATATTAAGGATATGTTAAGAAGTTAGAACTTTGAGGGGAAGTATCGGAATTACTATGACTAGCAATATACAATTATTTGAATATGTGAATATTGAATGACATGTATAGAAAGAGTTCAAACCAAAACGTATTAAGAATAAAAATAGGAGAACCAGTGAGAGAAATTGATATAAAGATTTGAAAATAACTTGGAAAAAGTATGAGAGAGTATGTGGGTATAAATGAAAAGTTGAAAAGGGACACATAAAAATATACCAGGTCGAGAATGCATGATGCAACCATAGGGACTGAAAATGTAATAGAACAGACAAGAATAATAAGAATGTGTGGGTGTGCAAGGTATGTAAGAAGGAGAGAATGCAGGAGAAAGAACGAATAATAGGAAACTACACAAAAGTGACAGGGAAGCTTGTACAACTGTGTATCTGGAAGACTCTAAAGTATTGTACCATATACCATATATTGTCATATCTAGACTAGTATAATCACAACATGTATCGAATGAAGAATAGAGATGTAGATAATACCATTGTATGTATATATTTTGTCTTGTAATTTTTATTTTAAATCACTGTGATAGTGTGTTAGTTGTTTACCAGTATAACTTCATTACCTGTCTTTCACGTGAGTATTATTTTCATTCTGTTCTACTACCAGTACTACCAGCACTCGTCTCGTACGTACATTTATTTTTAGTATTTAGTTAAGCTTCATTTTCATATATATCTTCCACCACTGATATTTTTTTTTGTATTTTTATGTTTGAATGTTATGTGCGTATCCTGACAAAGGCCTTTAGGACCGAAACGTCGATTATGTCCTTTGTATTATCATTTGTATGATTATATTCTGTGTTTTGCTGTGTATAATCTATTTATTCATGTAGGCATCCGACAGTGATAGTGTGTTAGTTGTTTACCAGCAGAACTTCATTACCTGTCTTCCACATGAGCATTATTTTCATTCTGTTCTACTACCAGTACTACCTTTTATTTATTATCTGGTCCAACCAGCACTAGTATTACTCTATCTGGTCCAACCAGCACTAGTATTACTCTATCTGGTCCAACCAGCACTAGTATTACTCTATCTGGTCCAACCAGCACTAGTATTACTCTATCTGGTCCAACCAACACTAGTATTACTCTATCTGGTCCAACCAGCACTAGTATTACTCTATCTGGTCTAATCAGCACTAGTATTACTCTATCTGGTCCAACCAGCACTAGTATTACTCTATCTGGTCCAACCAGCACTAGTAGTACTCTATCTGGTCCAACCAGCACTAGTATTACTCTATCTGGTCCAACCAGCACTAGTATTACTCTATCTGGTCCAACCAGCACTAGTATTACTCTATCTGGTCCAACCAACACTAGTATTACTCTATCTGGTCCAACCAACACTAGTATTACTCTATTTGCAGACTTGGTAGAGTTTCGAGACGTGGGTCTCGGTGAATTTGATAGATTGAGTAATGTTGTGCCAGCCACAGTTTCGAGACGTGGGTCGCGGTGAATTTGATAGATTGAGTAATGTTGTGCCAGCCACAGTTTCGAGACGTGGGTCGCGGTGAATTGGATAGATTGAGTAATGTTGTGCCAGCCACAGTTTCCACTATCATCCACCATAATAGTCATATGATGCAGCAAACATAAACTGTTCTACCCAGACCCTAGAGTCTCCTCCAGACGAGAGATTTTCAGAACCAGCTTACAGTGGAAACACAGTATCGTATCTGGATGACTGAAGTATATTCTCCATACTAACAGTTGGTGTCAGATCGTATTCACATCCTAGGCGAATAGATAGAAAAGACAGAATGTGATTCTTCGAAAGTTTCATCCTGTTTAACATGACAATCGAAAATATGTACTCACTGCGCAAAACTGAAATCCGACAGGTAAAGCTTCAAACGAGGTAATAATCTTTTTTCTAATAACACGAAACACACACAGGCACACACACACAAATCGACGTTTCGAATAAAAGGCTTTTGTCAAGGATCACAAACACAGATAAATCAAAGACGACAAGTAAGGACGACACAACTTGTGTTCACATCTAACAGGGTGGTGGTCGACATGATCAATGTAGCCACACAATTTTAAGTAGGCCTTATCATGACAAGTAGTCCATATCATGACAAGTAGTCCTTATCATGACAAGTAGTCCTTAGCATGACAAGTAGTCCTAGCATGACAAGTAGTCCTTATCATGACAAGTAGTTCTTATCATGACAAGTATTCCTTAGCATGACAAGTAGTCTTTAGCATGACAAGTAGTCCTTAGCATGACAAGTAGTCTTTAGCATGACAAGTAGTCTTTAGCATGACAAGTAGTTCTTATCATGACAAGTAGTCCTTATCATGACAAGTATTCCTTAGCATGACAAGTAGTCTTTAGCATGACAAGTAGTCCTTATCATGATAAGAAGTCATTATCATGACAAGTATTCCTTAGCATGACAAGTAGTCCTTAGCATGACAAGTAGTCCTTATCATGAAAAAAGTCCTTATCATGACTAGTAGTCCTTATCATGACAAGTAGTCCTTAGCATGACAAGTAGTCCTTAGCGTCTCTTGAGTGACAGTCAATTGTTTTAGTTTATCCAATAGCAAGTCTCCAGTTTAAATATGATGAACGTTAATGTCATTGCACATTGCAGGTGTCAGTCTCCTAATTTGTGATGTAGAACCTTCAACAGGAACGCTTCTCCGGACATCTTTTCTCAGGGAAATTCGTGTAGGTAAATTCAATGAAGACAATCTGCTCAGGTGGTGGTTGATCAGCCACAAAAAGATAGATATAAACGATGTCCAACAATGCAGGCGATGTTTGACAAATATAAACACAGCAATAAGCCAACTTTGACACATATAAACACATCAATAAGCCAACTTTGACACTCAATGATCATTGGTTACCACAAAATATCTCGTCTTGAAGACCAGCTCTCCATTGACTGCTTGTATACTGTCAAAATATCAATTCAGAAAACTGGGAAGGGAGTCAGTGCAATCAAAATCATGGCATCTGCAGAGATGCCGCAGCGAACCCATTTTCAGATGATGCAGGCAGTGGTATTATCTGTGTTGGACTATGGTTTAGGTTTATTCACACTGTCGCAAATACAGGTGGATAGATTGGAGAGAGTTCAAAATGAAGCCAAGAGATACACCTATCGTGGCCATGAGGTTTCTCCTAGACATACCTAGCATCAAATCAAGACATAAAATAGCCCAGGTTAAAGAATACTTCAAGGTCGCCAATAATGATCATCACGTCTTACACCAATCTCTAGACCGCACAGAAGGAAAGTGAATCAAGAGAGGAAGTTCCTGGATAGCAGAAGAAGAAGATACCCTAGTCAGAGTTTGTGAGCTGGAGGATGTGGGAATTGGGAAGTGTGAAGAGAAGTCGGCTGCCTACCCCACTACAACATCGAATATGAGAATGGAAATAGAAGTGGTGACAGCAGCTCTCACTTGGCTGGCGACACAACCACCAACACACTCAGTTATTATATCGGACTCTTAAAGTATGCTGCGCAAGATAGAAAAGTGTATGATCAGAACTGAATGGGTCACTCTTCTCGACCATGCCCAGAGCATTACATGGATCTACTGTCCTGGTCATACTGGGGTCAGGGAAAACGAAAGAGCCGATGTGTTGATTGATAAAGCTTTGGTGAACGGCACTGAGATAAGAAGAGACATGATTTAATTGATTAGAGCAGTCATGGATACCCTACGAGAAGACGAGGAGGAAGTCGAACGTGACAATGTACATATTCAGAGAATGGTAGAAATGTGAGTGACTAGAGGTGATTGGAGAAAGTGCTCCCTCTCTGGAAAGATCAGAAGAACGCGTAATCAACAACTGACTGGGACACTGAGCGTATACACTTTTAGATGGCTGACGGAACGGCAAGGAGAGCATATATGGGAATACCCCCCAGCGCTGTGACGCTTGTTCCTAATAAAGAATCAAGAATACTGTCAAAATCATATTTCATCGTTCAGATAATTTCTAAGCTCATTTAACCACAACCCCCTTCCCGATTCTAATTTGATTATGTAGATAATATATCAAATATAACATTTAACTTCCCTATTAAGTTTCTCAGTAGTAACTAACGCTGACCAGACACACTGTAGTTATCTTGAATAAATGTTCAATTAATTTTTTTATAGGCATGACGGGGATTTCTCGCGGATTTCCCACGTTTATCATGTAGAGGGCGACAACGTGAGAAAATATTAGACAGCTCGACAACCTGGCACGGCAGGAAAACAAAACGATTTTGATACATAACGCTGGAGATAAAGAGCTGTGGAGAGTCATGACCGCCTACGCCAGCCGGCATGGCACCTGATAATCATGTATGTTGTGACGTGTACACATGTTTACCAAGAAACACTTGATGTAGTAGATTCGTGTTTGTTGTGTGTATACAGAATGTTAGCAGAATAATAACTGAGCTTTGGAAAACTATCCATGTCAGATCTAGTGTCTTTCTTACCATGGGAAGACATCAGCGTTAGTGGGCAAACATGATAGCACAGGCGGCAGTCCTCTACCTCATGTCTAGAGAGTGTGGGTGTGTGAGTGCTTGCATTGATTTTTATCGCAAACACTTTCATTGTGCGAGATTACTTGAAGGGCTTGACATAGTGGTGAAGCGCAGGGAATGAGTCTAAACACATGTGTCCAAGGACTCAGACATGAACAATTCGTGTTCGGGGCCTATACAAACAATGTGTTAACACCTCGGTGGAAGGGGGGGGGGGATTTGATTCATTAATCGATATTTGTTTTATACGGAAATTACTTTCCTGCCGATGTTTTAAATGCCCCACCGAAGACGCATGTATTGGTCCATTGGAGCAAATTAAATAGCGATAAAACGCATTCCCATTATCTGGACTACATCAACATCTAGTAGAATCATGGTCCTGCTACAAGAGTGACCCAGTGGGAGTTTGAGAATGCGTCCTGCTACAAGAGTGACCCAGTGGGAGTTTGAGAATGTGTCCTGCTACAAGAGAGACCCAGTGGGAGTTTGAGAATGTGTCCTGCTACAAGAGTGACCCAGTGGGAGTTTGAGAATTTGTCCTGCTACAAGAGAGACCCAGTGGGAGTTTGAGAATGTGTCCTGCTACAAGAGTGACCCAGTGGGAGTTTGAGAATGTGTCCTGCTACAAGAGAGACCCAGTGGGAGTTTGAGAATGTGTCCTGCTACAAGAGTGACCCAGTGGGAGTTTGAGAATGTGTCCTGCTAAAAGAGAGATCCAGTGGGAGTTTGAGAATGTGTCCTGCTAAAAGAGAGATCCAGTGGGAGTTTGAGAATGTGTCCTGCTAAAAGAGAGATCCAGTGGGAGTTTGAGAATGTGTCCTGCTAAAAGAGAGATCCAGTGGGAGTTTGAGAATGTGTCCTGCTAAAAGAGAGATCCAGTGGGAGTTTGAGAATGTACGTTGAAGTTAATGCTATAAATGCCAATTGTTCTTCCACGCGCACAGTCTGCACACGGAATTTGCAACGAGGAACAGTGAGAGATAGAGAGTGAAAGAGAGAGAGAGATAGAGATAGAGAGAGAGTGAAAGAGAGAGATAGAGAGAGTGAAAGAGAGAGAGATAGAGAGAGGGAAAGAGAGAGATAGAGAGAGATAGAGAGAGAGAGATAGTGAAAGAGAGAGATAGAGAGATAGAGAGTGAAAGAGAGAGATAGAGATAGAGAGTGAAAGAGAGAGATAGCGAGAGAGAGAGAGTGAAAGAGAGAGATAGAGAGAGAGTGAAAGAGAGAGATAGAGAGAGAAAGTATAGAGAGAGATAGAGAGTGAAAGAGATAGAGAGAGAGAGTGAAAGAGAGATAGAGAGAGAGTGAAAGAGAGAGATAGAGAGAGATAGATAGAGAGAGATAGAGAGATAGACAGAAAGAGAGAGATATAGATAGAGAGATAGAGAAAGTGAAAGAGCGAGATAGAGAGATAGAGAGAGCTAGAGAGAGATAGAGAGAGAGTGAAAGAGAGAGATAGAGAGATAGAGAGATATAGAGATAGAGAGATAGAGAGAGTGAAAGTGAGAGATAGAGAGAGAGTGAAAGAGAGAGGGATAGAGAGAAATAGAGAGAGTGAAAGAGAGAGATAGAGAGATAGAGAGAGATAGAGAGAGTGAAAGAGAGAGATAGACAGAGAGAGTGAAAGAGAGAGATAGAGAGAGATAGAGAGAATGAAAGAGAGAGAGAGATAGATATAGATAGAGAGAGTGAAAGAGAGAGATAGAGAAAGAGAGAGTGACAGAGAGAGAAAGAGAGAGATAGAGAGAGTGAAAGAGAGAGATAGATATAGAGAGAGTGAAAGAGAGAGATAGAGAGAGATAGAAAGAGAGAGATAGAGAGATATAGAGAGAGTGAAAGAGAGAGATAGAGAGAGATAGAAAGAGAGAGATAGAGATAGAGAGTGACAGAGAGTGAAAGAGAGAGATAGAGAGAGTGAAAGAGAGAGATAGATATAGAGTGAAAGAGAGAGATAGAGAGAGATAGAAAGAGAGAGATAGAGAGATATAGAGAGAGTGAAAGAGAGAGATAGAGAGAGATAGAAAGAGAGAGATAGAGATAGAGAGAGTGACAGAGAGTGAAAGAGAGAGATAGAGATAGAGAGAGTGACAGAGAGTGAAAGAGAGAGATAGAGATAGAGAGAGTGATAGAGAGAGATAGAGAGAGATAGAGAGAGTGAAAGAGAGAGAGATAGATATAGAGAGAGTGAAAGAGAGAGATAGAGAGAGATAGAAAGAGAGAGATAGAAAGAGAGAGATAGAAAGAGAGAGATAGAAAGAGAGAGATAGAAAGAGAGAGATAGAGAGCGCTCCGAATTGATCATCCCTCTTTGATACTAGAAATTCCAAAGTGTCACGTTTATTATTTCATGAGTCACAGATGGTTAGAAACATACAGACAGACTGTCACAGATGGTTAGAAACATACAGACAGACAGTCACAGATGGTTAGAAACATACAGACAGACAGTCACAGATGGTTAGAAACATACAGAAAGACAGTCACAGATGGTTAGAAACATACAGACAGACAGTCACAGATGGTTAGAAACATACAGACAGACAGTCACAGATGGTTAGAAACATACAGACAGACAGTCACAGATGGTTAGAAACATACAGACAGACAGTCACAGATGGTTATAAACATACAGACAGACAGTCACAGATGGTTAGAAACATACAGACAGACAGTCACAGATGGTTAGAAACATACAGACAGACTGTCACAGATGGTTAGAAACATACAGACAGACAGTCACAGATGGTTAGAAACATACAGACAGACTGTCACAGATGGTTAGAAACATACAGACAGACAGTCACAGATGGTTAGAAACATACAGACAGACTGTCACAGATGGTTAGAAACATACAGACAGACAGTCACAGATGGTTAGAAACATACAGACAGACTGTCACAGATGGTTAGAAACATACAGACAGACTGTCACAGATGGTTAGAAACATACAGACAGACAGTCACAGATGGTTAGAAACATACAGACAGACTGTCACAGATGGTTAGAAACATACAGACAGACTGTCACAGATGGTTAGAAACATACAGACAGACTGTCACAGATGGTTAGAAACATACAGACAGACTGTCACAGATGGTTAGAAACATACAGACAGACAGTCACAGATGGTTAGAAACATACAGACAGACAGTCACAGATGGTTAGAAACATACAGACAGACTGTCACAGATGGTTAGAAACATACAGACAGACAGTCACAGATGGTTAGAAACATACAGACAGACTGTCACAGATGGTTAGAAACATACAGACAGACTGTCACAGATGGTTAGAAACATACAGACAGACTGTCACAGATGGTTAGAAACATACAGACAGACAGTCACAGATGCTTAGAAACATACAGACAGACTGTCACAGATGGTTAGAAACATACAGACAGACTGTCACAGATGGTTAGAAACATACAGACAGACAGTCACAGATGGTTAGAAACATACAGACAGACAGTCGCAGATGGTTAGAAACATACAGACAGACTGTCACAGATGGTTAGAAACATACAGACAGACTGTCACAGATGGTTAGAAACATACAGACAGACAGTCACAGATGGTTAGAAACATACAGACAGACTGTCACAGATGGTTAGAAACATACAGACAGACTGTCACAGATGGTTAGAAACATACAGACAGACTGTCACAGATGGTTAGAAACATACAGACAGACAGTCACAGATGGTTAGAAACATACAGACAGACAGTCACAGATGGTTAGAAACATACAGACAGACAGTCACAGATGGTTAGAAACATACAGACAGACTGTCACAGATGGTTAGAAACATACAGACAGACAGTCACAGATGGTTAGAAACATACAGACAGACAGTCACAGATGGTTAGAAACATACAGACAGACTGTCACAGATGGTTAGAAACATACAGACAGACAGTCACAGATGGTTAGAAACATACAGGCAGACTGTCACAGATGGTTAGAAACATACAGACATACTGTCACAGATGGTTAGAAACATACAGACAGACAGTCACAGATGGTTAGAAACATACAGACAGACTGTCACAGATGGTTAGAAACATACAGACAGACTGTCACAGATGGTTAGAAACATACAGACAGACTGTCACAGATGGTTAGAAACATACAGACAGACTGTCACAGATGGTTAGAAACATACAGACAGACAGTCACAGATGGTTAGAAACATACAGACAGACAGTCACAGATGGTTAGATACATACAGACAGACTGTCACAGATGGTTAGAAACATACAGACAGACTGTCACAGATGGTTAGAAACATACAGACAGACAGTCACAGATGGTTAGAAACATACAGACAGACTGTCACAGATGGTTAGAAACATACAGACAGACAGTCACAGATGGTTAGAAACATACAGACAGACTGTCACAGATGGTTAGAAACATACAGACAGACAGTCACAGATGGTTAGAAACATACAGACAGACTGTCACAGATGGTTAGAAACATACAGACAGACTGTCACAGATGGTTAGAAACATACAGACAGACAGTCACAGATGGTTAGAAACATACAGACAGACTGTCACAGATGGTTAGAAACATACAGACAGACAGTCACAGATGGTTAGAAACATACAGACAGACTGTCACAGATGGTTAGAAACATACAGACAGACAGTCACAAATGGTTAGAAACATACAGACAGACTGTCACAGATGGTTAGAAACATACAGACAGACAGTCACAGATGGTTAGAAACATACAGACAGACTGTCACAGATGGTTAGAAACATACAGACAGACAGTCACAGATGGTTAGAAACATACAGACAGACAGTCACAGATGGTTAGAAACATACAGACAGACAGTCACAGATGGTTAGAAACATACAGACAGACAGTCACAGATGGTTAGAAACATACAGATAGACAGTCACAGATGGTTAGAAACATACAGACAGACAGTCACAGATGGTTAGAAACATACAGAAAGCCAGTCACAGATGGTTAGAAACATACAGACAGACAGTCACAGATGGTTAGAAACATACAGACAGACAGTCACAGATGGTTAGAAACATACAGACAGACAGTCACAGATGGTTAGAAACATACAGACAGACAGTCACAGATGGTTATAAACATACAGACAGACAGTCACAGATGGTTAGAAACATACAGACAGACAGTCACATATGGTTAGAAACATACAGACAGACAGTCACAGATGGTTAGAAACATACAGACAGACAGTCACAGATGGTTAGAAACATACAGAAAGACAGTCACAGATGGTTAGAAACATACAGACAGACAGTCACAGATGGTTAGAAACATACAGACAGACAGTCACAGATGGTTATAAACATACAGACAGACAGTCACAGATGGTTAGAAACATACAGACAGACAGTCACAGATGGTTAGAAACATACAGACAGACAGTCACAGATGGTTAGAAACATACAGACAGACTGTCACAGATGGTTAGAGACATACAGACAGTCACAGATGGTTAGAGACATACAGACAGACAGTCACAGATGGTTAGAAACATACAGACAGACAGTCACAGATGGTTAGAAACATACAGATAGACAGTCACAGATGGTTAGAAACATACAGACAGTCACAGATGGTTAGAGACATACAGACAGACAGTCACAGATGGTTAGAAACATACAGACAGACAGTCACAGATGGTTAGAAACATACAGACAGACAGTCACAGATGGCTAGAAACATACAGACAGACAGTCACAGATGGTTAGAAACATACAGACAGACAGTCACAGATGGCTAGAAACAAACAGACAGACAGTCACATATGGTTAGAAACATACAGACAGACAGTCACATATGGTTAGAAACATACAGACAGACAGTCACAGATGGTTAGAAACATACAGACAGACAGTCACAGATGGTTAGAAACATACAGACAGACAATCACAGATGGTTAGAAACATACAGACAGACAGTCACAGATGGTTAGAAACATACAGACAGACAGTCACAGATGGTTAGAAACATACAGACAGACAGTCACAGATGGTTAGAAACATACAGACAGACAGTCACAGATGGCTAGAAACATACAGACAGACAGTCACAGATGGTTAGAAACATACAGACAGACAGTCACAGATGGTTAGAAACATACAGACAGACAATCACAGATGGCTAGAAACATACAGACAGACAGTCACAGATGGTTAGAAACATACAGACAGACAGTCACAGATGGTTAGAAACATACAGACAGACAGTCACAGATGGTTAGAAACATACAGACAGACAGTCAGAGATGGCTAGAAACATACAGACAGACAGTCATATATGGCTAGAAACATACAGACAGACAGTCACAGATGGTTAGAAACATACATACAGACAGTCACAGATGGTTAGAAACATACAGACAGAAAGTCACAGATGGCTAGAAACATACAGACAGACAGTCACATATGGTTAGAAACATACAGACAGACAGTCACATATGGTTAGAAACATACAGACAGACAATCACAGATGGCTAGAAACATACAGACAGACGACGTTTCGCTGTCTCGTTGATTGGTTGTCTGTTCGATTTATTTTGGTAACACGTCTATTTTTGTTCATTTTGATACTTGTCCTGTGTTACCTCAGCCACCCATTTCTTGTTTTGGGTCGTTACCTGACACTGCAACTTTTATTCCTAGAACCATAGACATCTTAGATAGCAAGAGCACATTATGTGATTTATATAATGCCGCGGAATGTATAACTAGTTGTATGCTACTTCAACTATTTGTAGCACTACTTACTTGGTGTACATAATACGTATAGTTTTCTGTACATATCTATGACAATTTAAACATCAGTTTTCTGTATATTCTATGACAATTTAACAATCAAATTTCGATATATATCTATGACAATTTAAAATCATAGTTTTCTGTACTTATCTATAGCAGTTTAATCAAACACACGACAGAGAAAATAACAACGGCGGATATCTTACCGGAACAATCAGCTGTTTGTACTCAGGTTATCAGCCAATAACATCAAGTGGATACGAAAACTAAGAGATAGTTATCCAGTAACTCACTTAAGGGATGGCTTACACAATTGTAGAATGTCGTTATACAACCTGCACGTATGAAGTCCTGAGAAGAAAATAAGGTCAGTTGCTGATAGTCTGATCACGCAATACTTTCAAGGTCTTCGGGAAAACCCGTTGCTTGTAACAGGAACTCAGGTTTCACTTTCTATTCGAGTAATGGTTGTTACGACCAATCACCGAATAATGCATCCTAACAGTACAATCCAAAGTACAATCAGCCTTCTTACATGATGTTTTTGATTATTTCTGTGATTTTTCTTGGTCACAATGTACTCCGTATCGTAAGTTCGCCGCCTGCCAAAGCTGAACAATGACATCAGGTAGGTCTTATGCCATTGCAACCTATGCGGCCGCAGTGGGCCCCGCACTTCATAGGCCCATAAATTCATATTAGAATTTATTTTATTATCCTCTTCCCTACACATACTGGGTCCCGCGCAATCCGTTTCGCTTTGGGCCCCGCAATTGTTAGGGCAGGCCCTGAATGACATGCACGGGAAAATCCCACAAATGACCCACAACGTTTGTTTGAATTTGGTGGTAGTTCTTCTATGGTCAAAGTCACGGCTGATCTGTGCTCATGGTCGGGTTAATATTGCAGCAGTGACCTTCATTCATAAGAAAACTGCATGCAAGATATGCACTTTACAGACACTTTATAGGCACTTTATAGACACTTTACAGACACTTTACAGACACTTTATATACACTTTATAGACACTTTATAGGCACTTTACAGACACTTTACAGTCCAACCGCCATATCATTCCTTAGTCGCCTCCTTCGACACACCTAGAAAGAAATCAGTTGCAATATTATTTGTACACTTAACTATAAGACCAGGCCTTGGTTTTCACACAGGTGACTATATACTCATAAACTACTTTATATTTCAAAGAGCAGCTTTATCACCCATGTTGCAAGGAGCGCCACCTGACCTCGGAACAGCACCTGGCATCGGGAAGGCACCTGTCGTCGAGCCAGCACTTGGCTTGGGATGGCACATGGCGTCGGACCAGCAGCTAACGTCGGACGGCACCTCGCGGCTGATCAGCAGCCAGCGTCGGACCCAGCATTTGACTGCGGCCCGGCTTTCAAGAATTATCTTTAAGATATCAACTCACCTGTGTCGGGTGTAACCTAACAAATCTATAAGATATCAACTCACCTGTGTCGGGTGTAACCTAACAAATCTATAAGATATCAACTCACCTGTGTCGGGTGTAACCTAACATTATCTTTAAGATATCAACTCACCTGTGCCGGGTGTAACCTAACATTATCTTTAAGATATCAACTCACCTGTGTCGGGTGTAACCTAACAAATCTATAAGATATCAACTCACCTGTGTCGGGTGTAACCTAACAAATCTTTAAGATATCAACTCACCTGTGTCGGGTGTAACCTAACAAATCTTTAAGATATCAACTCACCTGTGTCGGGTGTAACCTAACAAATCTATAAGATATCAACTCACCTGTGTCGGGTGTAACCTAACAAATCTTTAAGATATCAACTCACCTGTGTCGGGTGTAACCTAACATTATCTTTAAGATATCAACTCACCTGTGTCGGGTGTAACCTAATAAATCTATGTCCTGCGAGTCACGCGTAATTTTTGCTACCCTATATTCAGTTGAATCCAGCACCAACAAGGCTGTTGTTCTATCTGTTTGTCATTATCTGGATGCAATATTTTATTCGAAACGCCAGTTTGTAATATGTTGTAACTGCTCTACGCTAAACTGTTTTAAAACATTTTATATATTTTAAATTATATTTATTCAGGATATACATAAAGACATTCACCAGGACATACATCAGGACATTCACCAGGACATACATCAGGACATTCGCCAGGACATACACCAGGACATTCACCAGGACATACATAAGGAAATTCACCAGGACATACATCAGGAAATTCACCAGGACATTCACCAGGACATACACCAGGACATACATCAGGACATTCACCAGGACATACATCAGGACATTCACCAGGACATACACCAGGACATACACCAGGACATTCACCAGGACATACACCAGGACATTCACCAGGACATACATCAGGACATACACCAGGACATACATCAGGACATACATCAGGACATTCACCAGGACATACATCAGGACATACATCAGGACATTCACCAGGACATTCACCAGGACATACATCAGGACATTCACCATGACATACATCAGGACATACATCATGACATTCACCAGGACATACACCAGGACATACACCAGGACAATCACCAGGACATACATCAGGACATACATCAGAACATACATCAGGACATTCACCAGGACATACACCAGGACCTCTGCGTTAGTTTTCTTATCTGTTCTTTGTATTTTCTTAGTTTTTCTTTGTATTATTTTAGTTGTCCTTTGTATTATTTTAGTTGTCCTTTGTATTATTTTAGTTGTCCTTTGTATTATTTTAGTTGTCCTTTGTATTATTTTAGTTGTCCTTTGTATAATCTTGGTTGTCCTTTGTATTTTCTTATCTTTTCTTAATATTGTAACTACTCTTTAAAAGAAAACAAATCCAATTCTCAATAACTTGCAAATGATTTTGAACTGTTGTTTACTGACCATGTTTGACAACCGTAGAAACGAATTGGTTTGAATGAACAGCACGACACTCGAGTTAGCAGATGTATTGATAGTAAACCTTGCATAGAATGTTTGTCAATTGTTGAAGCAGAAATTCAGATTGTGCTCTCCAGTTAGTTGTCTCAATAAATCATCAGACATCTGATGTACAAATGTTGTCAGGATACTCGACTTGATCCACTTCATTTAATGTTGTGCATCTTGATTTAATGTTGTATATTTGATCTGTGAACTGCATCTTGATTTAATGTTGTATGGCTGATCTGTGAACTGCATCTTGATTTAATGTTGTATATTTGATCTGTGAACTGCATCTTGATTTAATGTTGTATATTTGATCTGTGAACTGCATCTTGATTTAATGTTGTATATTTGATCTGTGAACTGCATCTTGATTTAATGTTGTATGGCTGATCTGTGAACTGCATCTTGATTTAATGTTGTATGGCTGATCTGTGAACTGCATCTTGATTTAATGTTGTATATTTGATCTGTGAACTGCATCTTGATTTAATGTTGTATATTTGATCTGTGAACTGCATCTTGATTTAATGTTGTATGGCTGATCTGTGAACTGCATCTTGATTTAATGTTGTATGGCTGATCTGTGAACTGCATCTTGATTTAATGTTGTATGGCTGATCTGTGAACTGCATCTTGATTTAATGTTGTATGGCTGATATGTGAACTGCATCTTGATTTAATGTTGTATGGCTGATCTGTGAACTGCATCTTGATTTAATGTTGTATATTTGATCTGTGAACTGCATCTTGAGAGTGTTATGTTTATTTGAGGCAGTCATTACCTGTGCTTCATTAGTGTTCTTTAGTCGGAAGCCATAGTTCTTATGACTTTTACTCTCATGTTTACACTGTAGTAGTGTTCAAGTAGGTGTCTTACCTGTCTCATTAACAATGCACGTTTTAAGCTATCGCCCTATCAATGCACATATTCACCTGACTGCCTAACAATGCACCCGTTCACCTATCTCTCTATCAATGCATATTTTCACCTCTCAATCTATCAATGAATATACTCACATGTTTCCCAATCAATGCATCTACTCACCTGTTTCCCAATCAATGCATCTACTTACCTATCTCCCTATCACATGAATCTACTCACCTGTCTCCCTATCACATGAATCTACTCACCTGTCTCCCTATCACATACATCTACTCACCTGTCTCTCTATCACATACATCTACTCACCTGTCTCCCTATCACATACATCTACTCACCTGTCTCTCTATCACATACATCTACTCACCTGTCTCTCTATCACATACGTCTACTCACCTGTCTCCCTATCACATACATCTACTCACCTGTCTCCCTATCACATACATCTACTCACCTGTCTCCCTATTAATGTATCTGTTCATGTGTTTAAGTAACGATGCATATATTTACCTGTATATGTATATTGTATATGTTTGCCTGCATGACATAAACTGGTCTTGTTTACCTGTATAACTTAAACTGTACTTGTTTACCTGTATGACGTAAACTGCTCTTGTTTACCTGTATGAAATAAACTGTTCTTGTTTACCTGTATAATTTAAACTGTATATGATTACCTGTATGACTTAAACTGTTCTTGTTTACCAGTATAAATTAAACTGTACTTGTTTAACTGTACGACTTAAACTTTATATGTTTACCCGTATGACTTGAACTGTTCTTTTTTACCTGTATAGCTAAAATATATTTGGCTACCTGTTCATATATCAATATACCTGTTTAAGAGTATTCTAATTATCACGATTGTTAACAGTGAGAGGATGGGAACCGATTGACATCAACATCACATGTTTCACCAATCTTGAGATGATTACCTGCAAACAGGTGAGTACATGGCATAATTGTAATACAACATTCATAAGGTGTGTACAAAATGCATTTAATATTACATTTAAAGAGGTATGTAGAAGGTGTCATTATAATGACACAATGTAACAGGTGTCCTCAAGCTGTCATTGCATTTGTGTGTGTACACGGTGCATTTAATATTAGATGTACACGTGGACCACATACTTATTAGATGTACACGTGGACCACATACTTATTAGATGTACACGTGGACCACATACTTATTAGATGTACACGTGAGCCCTTCACTTATTACATATGTACGTTGTTTGAAATCTTCACACACAAGAGTTCATGCCAACACTGTGTTACCAACCCCAGGCCTGGACCCTGATAGAGGAACTTCCAGAACAAAAATTTGCTGTATACAAAATGAAGTGCCTGAGACCAACTCTGGGGACAACAAAAAGAGATAAACAATGACACTATAGGAAATCTGGTGAAAACAACTTGATACAAAGAATACATAGGAAATCTGGTGAAAACAACTTGATACAAAGAATACATAGGAAATCTGGTGAAAACAACTTGATACAAAGAATACATAGGAAATCTGGTGAAAACAACTTGATACAAAGAATACATAGGAAATCTAGTGAAAACAACTTGATACAAAGAATACATAGGAAATCTGGTGAAAACAACTTGATACAAAGAATACATAGGAAATCTGGTGAAAACAACTTGATACAAAGAATACATAGGAAATCTGGTGAAAACAACTTGATACAAAGAATACATAGGAAATCTGGTGAAAACAACTTGATACAAAGAATACATAGGAAATCTGGTGAAAACAACTTGATACAAAGAATACATAGGAAATCTGGTGAAAACAACGTGATACAAAGAATACATAGGAAATCTGGTGAAAACAACTTGATACAAAGAATACATAGGAAATCTGGTGAAAACAACTTGATACAAAGAATACATAGGAAATCTGGTGAAAACAACTTGATACAAAGAATACATAGGAAATCTGGTGAAAACAACTTGATACAAAGAATACATAGGGAATCTGGTGAAAACAACTTGATACAAAGAATACATAGGAAATCTGGTGAAAACAACTTGATACAAAGAATACATAGGAAATCTGGTGAAAACAACTTGATACAAAGAATACATAGGAAATCTGGTGAAAACAACTTGATACAAAGAATACATAGGAAATCTGGTGAAAACAACTTGATACAAAGAATACATAGGAAATCTGGTGAAAACAACTTGATACAAAGAATACATAGGAAATCTGGTGAAAACAACTTGATACAAAGAATACATAGGAAATCTGGTGAAAACAACTTGATACAAAGAATACATAGGAAATCTGGTGAAAACAACTTGATACAAAGAATACATAGGAAATCTGGTGAAAACAACTTGATACAAAGAATACATAGGAAATCTGGTGAAAACAACTTGATACAAAGAATACATAGGAAATCTGGTGAAAACAACTTGATACAAAGAATACATAGGAAATCTGGTGAAAACAACTTGATACAAAGAATACATAGGAAATCTGGTGAAAACAACGTGATACAAAGAATACATAGGAAATCTGGTGAAAACAACTTGATACAAAGAATACATAGGAAATCTGGTGAAAACAACTTGATACAAAGAATACATAGGAAATCTGGTGAAAACAACTTGATACAAAGAATACATAGGAAATCTGGTGAAAACAACTTGATACAAAGAATACATAGGAAATCTGGTGAAAACAACTTGATACAAAGAATACATAGGAAATCTGGTGAAAACAACTTGATACAAAGAATACATAGGAAATCTGGTGAAAACAACTTGATACAAAGAATACATAGGAAATCTGGTGAAAACAACTTGATACAAAGAATACATAGGAAATCTGGTGAAAACAACTTGATACAAAGAATACATAGGAAATCTGGTGAAAACAACTTGATACAAAGAATACATAGGAAATCTGGTGAAAACAACTTGATACAAAGAATACATAGGAAATCTGGTGAAAACAACTTGATACAAAGAATACATAGGAAATCTGGTGAAAACAACTTGATACAAAGAATACATAGGAAATCTGGTGAAAACAACTTGATACAAAGAATACATAGGAAATCTGGTGAAAACAACTTGATACAAAGAATACATAGGAAATCTGGTGAAAACAACTTGATACAAAGAATACATAGGAAATCTGGTGAAAACAACTTGATACAAAGAATACATAGGAAATCTGGTGAAAACAACTTGATACAAAGAATACATAGGAAATCTGGTGAAAACAACTTGATACAAAGAATACATAGGAAATCTGGTGAAAACAACTTGATACAAAGAATACATAGGAAATCTGGTGAAAACAACTTGATACAAAGAATACATAGGAAATCTGGTGAAAACAACTTGATACAAAGAATACATAGGAAATCTGGTGAAAACAACTTGATACAAAGAATACATAGGAAATCTGGTGAAAACAACTTGATACAAAGAATACATAGGGAATCTGGTGAAAACAACTTGATACAAAGAATACATAGGAAATCTGGTGAAAACAACTTGATACAAAGAATACATAGGAAATCTGGTGAAAACAACTTGATACAAAGAATACATAGGAAATCTGGTGAAAACAACTTGATACAAAGAATACACAGGAAATCTGGTGAAAACAACTTGATACAAAGAATACATAGGAAATCTGGTGAAAACAACTTGATACAAAGAATACATAGGAAATCTGGTGAAAACAACTTGATACAAAGAATACATAGGAAATCTGGTGAAAACAACTTGATACAAAGAATACATAGGAAATCTGGTGAAAACAACTTGATACAAAGAATACATAGGAAATCTGGTGAAAACAACTTGATACAAAGAATACATAGGAAATCTGGTGAAAACAACTTGATACAAAGAATACATAGACATACACACAAGATTAAATGGTTCAGATGGAAACAGATCACATCCCATCGATAGCCTTCAATAAAAGATCAGCTGAAAGAGAAACGGGAATAACGAGACGAATATGCATCGATGTTATCAGAGAAATACTAGAGCACAAAGACTGCACTTTGGCAGTGGCATCACAGTTAGTTAAAGAAAGAAGACTTTGACTCTCGTGACGCCTATCGGCACACATGGTTAGTACAATACTTCGGCTCCCCATGATGTCTATCGGCACACATGGTTATTACAAGACTTCGGCTCCCCATGATGTCTATCGGCACACATGGTTAGTACAAGACAAGGCAAGAACAGATTCACAAGACACACCAGATTTAATCATTGTCTGCAAGCGTCACATACAAGAGACACAAGCTTCAATCAATGCTTGAATCACTCACACATCAGAGACACAAGCTTCAATCAATGCTTGAATCACTCACACATCAAAGACACAAGCTCCAATCAATGCTTGAATCACTCACACATCAGAGACACAAGCTTCAATCAATGATTGAATCACTCATACATCAGAGACACAAGCTTCAATCAATGCTTGAATCACTCACACATCAGAGAATCAAGCTTCAATCAATGCTTGAACCCCTCACACATCAGAGACACAAACTTCAATCAATGCTTGAATCACTCACACATCAGAGACGTAAACTTGGATCAATACTTGCAATCCTCACACATCTTAGACGCAGGCTTCCGACCACAGATCGCATCACTCACACAATAGTTCTGACCACAGATCGCATCACTCACACATTAGTTCTGACCACAGATCGCATCACTCACACAATAGTTCCGACCACAGATCGCTTCACTCACACATTAGTTCCGACCACAGATTGCATCACTCACACATTAGTTCCGACCACAGATCGCATCACTCACACATTAGTTCCGACCACAGATCGCATCACTCACACATTAGTTCCGACCACAGATCGCATAACTCACACATTAGTTCCGACCACAGATCGCATCACTCACACAATAGTTGCAACCATAGATCGCATAACTCACACATTAGTTCCGACCACAGATCGCATCACTCACACAATAGTTGCGACCACAGATCGCATAACTCACACAATAGTTTCGACCACAGATCGCATCACTCACACATTAGTTCCGACCACAGATCGCATCACTCACACAATAGTTGCAACCATAGATCGCATCACTCACACAATAGTTTCGACCACAGATCGCATCACTCACCAGTAACACAAAATCTGGTCAATATTTGGAATCTTCAGATATGTGCTACCAAAGCGGTCATCCTTCAATGTCCTTTCTCGCCTTGTCCTGCACATGTCCTTCCTCGCATTGTCCTGCACATGTCCTTCCTCGCCGTCCAGCCCTTGACATTTCTATTATCAAAATAACATGAAGGAATCAAGTGACAGATTCAGTTACCATGGAAACACAGATGTATCACACGACGAGTCTTTGTTTACTACAGGAATTAATCAATCTAAACAAAAACATAAATAGAATCAAGATGATGGATCTAGCCTCGAAGATGAAGGGGTCAGCAGCAAATCTCTGACTAAAGATGTCACATGCCAACATTAGTATGGGCTGGATTTGTTGTAAGATGTAGATGAGGCATTACTTAATCTCAGCTTTTGCTGTAGATTGCATTAGGTCTAGAGCAGTGTTTCCCAACCTTTTTTGTACCACGCCCCCACCAAAGTCTTTCTAAAAGTCTGATGCCCCACCCCCTTTCTTATGTGACATATACATAATTTTTTATATTAAAACAATTAATTATTCCCTAAATGAAGCCTAATTACAACTTGTTCAGAACACAAGAATTGGGTTTTAGGACGAAATCACTAGGAAATCATTAAGATAAAAACAGTAGGTTGTAAATAAATTTTCAAAACATATAATAGACAACTAAAACATTCAATGTGAGGTCACATCTAGATAAATGTACTAAATTTAGTGAGATCCTTGTGCTTGATGCAGAGATTTTATATTGGGCTCCAAATTAGTTAGCTTCAGTCTCAAGTCTCCCCGTTCTGTGATATCCAGTAGATTTTAATAACAAATCATTTACGGCACTAAATCCAAAATTCAGCTAAATTTGAAGATGGAAATGGCAACAATATATCTCTTGCAAAGTTGGTTAAATTTGGGTATTTAATTCTGCTTTTATCACAAAGCCATGCCATCGCTCCTTTTATATTGAATAATGTTTTAACTGACCCATCATTTTGCATTTCTAAGGGTTCTTCTTGATACTGCATTTATCATCATCATCAGGTGCCATGCCGGCTGGCGTAGGAGCTTATGGCTCTCCACAGCTCTCTGTCCACATTATTATGTATCACGATCGTTGTTGTTTCCCTGCCGTGCCAAGTTGTCAAACTGTCTAATATTTCCTCACGTTGTCACCCTCTGTCTCTGTTGCCTTCAATTTTGCCTGTTGTGACTATGTTCTCCAAACCTGCCTGTCTCATGATCTGGCCAAAAAATGAAGATTGTCTTTTTCTTATATTATTGATTAAGGTCTGTTTCGCATTTGACTCAACACCTGTACATTAGTTTTTCTGGCAGCCCATGGTATTCTCAGCATTCTTCTGTAGAACCACATCTCTGTTGCCTCTAATTTCCCACTCTCCAGTTGTTTATTGTCCAAGACTCACACCCATATGTTAGTATAGGGGTTATATAGCACGGCAGAACTCTCTTTCTCACCTCTAATGACAAGGTCATATTACACAATACATTTTTTATATTGATGCATCAGACAAATCCACTAACATTGGATGCATCATCTAGATTGGAAAATCAATTTGTTTTAAATCAGAGAATCTTTCTTTTAAATCAGCGGACTGAATTTTCAGAAGATCGACATTAACAAGTACATCCATTTGCACTGAGAATTTTCCTGTTTTCAGCTTTCCAACAAGTTGTAGTCATTATCTTCACTATTTTATGAAGTATTTAATTATTTTTCTGCTAACAGTAGTGTTACTGAGTGGCATTTCTTCTTCTTCTTTCGTTCACTTGAAACATGTCTATATCTGAAATTCTGTCTGAGTGTTGAATTAATTCTTCTGCTAACAGTATTGTTACTGAGTGGCATGACTTTCACGTCTGTGTCATCTTTTTTTTCCCCCGAACTGTTTTAAGAGATGCTGATATTGATGGCTTGATTACACTCTCTCCTATAGTATGATTTTATAACTAGCATCTAGAGTATGATTAACCGTTGCAGTTTGAGTAATTAACAAAGACTTGAATGTTGCTCTTTTTTCCAAATTCTTCTTTAAAAGTTTGAAAGTAATTTAAATCTGAATTAACATAAGCATTATTATTTGCCTTCAAATGCGTCTCAAGACAACTTCGCTTCATTGATTCATTGGTCAAGCATTGTTGGCATAATAGAAAAAAAGATGACCTTTGATCACGGATAGCGGGTATGAACCCAAATTTCAGGTATTCATCTGAATACTGACAAACTTTTATTTTGCTTGAACTACTCATTTGACTGTGCGACTGAAAACAATAAATATAAGATAAATCGAAAACTAAAAATAAACTATGTATCAAAGTTTATTTAATTTAATGTTAATATATCAAAATTAATTATTAGTATGCTTTTTTAATAAATAAATCACAAAAATTACTTCTTTTCGTTCGATGTGTGACATGTATACACAGCAAGTTCGGTTTTCTTAATGAATCCTGCTATATTTGGAAACTCTTCAGTGCTCCCATACAGATTTCTGTGGATATCCGTCTCTGTGGGACTGTGTTTCTGGTTTAGTACAATGTAATGCAGTCTTGCATGATATGTTCAACGGTCTATGCTGCCCGCTCACACATAAATACAGAGGTGATGGAACCACTCTTAGTCTATTTAAGTGACTATTTAGTAACAATAACATATTTATTATTTACTATTATGTAACATGCTGATATCTTTGTTGTTGTTTTGGCGTGTGTAATAAATATTTCATGATATTTGTATATTCAAATATAATGCATATTTATATGAGAGCGTAAAGTTTTATTTTCATCTCATGCAAATTCCAGTTTTTGGAATTAATTGCTTATTTACTGAGACCACAGAAATAAACATATACAACACATACATACCATACACTGTGTATCACGGTTTACCATTAACAATAATTGTGATCGCAAACAGTATTATAACCTCATCCGTTCTTCGACTAATGTCATCGTATCTAATGCCATCTGGCCCTGGCGCTGTGTTTTTTGTACTTTTCAGTGCCTTCCTGATTTCTTCAACTGTGATTAGCATATGGTTTTCCATGCTCAAGTTCTTACACGTGTCTGTGATCGTTTTCCTGATTTCTTGATGTGCCTCCACATTTCTCTGACCAATTTGTGCGGTGTAGTGTGCCAGCAACGCCGCACCTTTAGTCTCGTCCATCTTCTGCCATACGGTATCGTCGCTCTGGAAATCGGCAATAGTCACGCGTCTTGTCAGACCATTCATTTACTTGTGTAACCGCCAGAACAATTTTAGTGACTTTTCGCGTGTGATCTCCTTGCAAAATTCTTCCCATTTTGACACCTTTGCTGACTTTGCAATATCTTTGAATGTTTGGACTAAGATATCTTTCTTCTGTTTCCATTGTGCGACCTCCATGGGCTGAGCCGCAACACGTTTCCGTGCCCTTTGCCATAGTGATACTGCTTTCATTTTCTCGCTCCATGCCCTTTGAACCTCTTCGTTCCACCAGGGGGGCCTATCCCACACCTGATTTCCCACTACTTGAGCCTTACGTTTGTCTTAACGAGCTCTGCTCACAACATCCACTCCTCTGCGATCATACTTAAAGGATCTTACCTTTGGCCTTATCTGCTTACTTTTGTCATTTTTCAAGAGAACAACACATGGATCGTGGTCACTGCGATGATGCCACAGCACGTCCAATTTGCAGATAGCCACAGAAGCTGATGACAACAATGCCAGGTCGATAGCGCTATCATCATCACCATCCCTGCTTGCCATCCTTGTTATACGGCCATCGTTAAGACACACCAGGTCCGTATCTGTCAGGGCCTCCTCAAGTTCTCTTCCCTGTTTGTTCGAAGCACTATTGCCCCATGATGTACCTTTCGCATTGAAGTCTGAGGAGTTGGGAGAGTTGGCGGACATGTTCAATAATAGCCTTCTAAAGGGCACAGTGAAAGAAGACTGGTTGCACAGCTATTTAGTTCCACTACCCAAACCTGGGAAGGACCACACCAGGATACAAGGCTACAGAATAATAACAATGCAGAATACGATAGGCAAGCTTTTGGAAAAAATTGTGGCCTGGCAGGTATCGTGTTATCTTGAAAGAAATAAGTGTTTACCAACATTGTTAGGAGGATATCGCCCAGGAAAGAAGACATGGCAGAATGCAGCCATATTTGCGCAGGATGTTTTTGAGGGGTTCCATTCGCGCATGGAGACATGTGCGGTCGCAATAGACCTTGAGGATGCGTACAATAGGGTGTCCTTGGATATCTTGATGCACCAGCTGTTAAATCTTGCAGTTAATCCTTTTGTTGTGCGTTGGGTTGGCGCCGCCCTGATGCACAGGGTTGTAGTTCTTAAGTGTGGTAACTGGATATCTACACCAACGGTTATTAGCCCTGGCCTGCCACAGGGATCGCCTCTATCTCCTGTACTTTTCAATGTATACACAGTACATATCTCTGGCAATCAAATCACAGCTGTTGGCAGAACCATGTCATATGCCGATGATATCCTGGTGTACAGACAGGGCAGAAATCGAGAAGAGTGCTTCATGGAACTACAGAAGGAGCTGGACAGACTGGCAAATTGGTGTCGAGATACGGGAGCAGTGGTTAATCCGTCTAAGGCATTCGTGATGTGGTTTTCCTTGAACAATCACATGGTAAAGACACCCATGCCACAAGTTTCGTTGTCCGGGAAAAGTTTAGAAAGAACTAGCACAATGAGATATCTGGGTGTGTTTTTTGACAGAAGCCTGAGTTTCAGGGAACATGTTGACCACATTATCATAAGTGCAGGCAAAGGCTTAGCAGCAATGAAGGTTATGGCTGCTGCGCAGTGTGATCAAAGATTGTTATTTCTTTTGTACCAGGGTTTGGTTGTGGCTGTGGTGGAATATGCACTGGCAATTCTGACTCTTAGCCAAACTCAGATCGAAAGACTGGATAGAATCCAGAATGCAGCAATGCGTATCATTCTGGGATGCACAAGAGACACATCGACAAGAGCTATGCGATACCTACTTGACTGCCCAACAGCTGAGCATAGATTACAGTATTGCCGTGCACGGGCGTACCTTCAAATACATGCAGATAAGGAACACCCGTTGCATTCCGAAATACAGAAAGTTAAAGGCAGCAGACTCAAGAGAGGAAGGTCGTGGATGGGACGTGCTGAGGATGTAATACAAAGCGTGTGCAGATTACAGGATGTGGCAGCAGGTGCGGAATGGATAGGTCTACCCACAGATTTCGAGACTTGTTTGAGAGTAGTAATATCACTTAGCAGGGAATGCAGAGAATGGTGTCCCACAGCTATGGAGAAAGAAGTGCAGGTTTTGGTCAGTGAGAATACCAACGAGGTGGATGTGATTATATACACTGGATCGGTAATTGGGCATGTTCGCAGTGTTGGGCCTTTACAGCTCAGTGCGCAGGTGAAACGATCAAGGAGGAAAATGGTGCCTTTGCGGTCACTAAGAGTAGTATGACCATGGAGACTATGGCGGTGACCAAGGCATTTGAGTGGCTACGCACACAGAAGGTAACGCAGGTCTGCATCTATTGTGACTCTATGAGTATGATTAAGAAGGTACAAGTGGGTCTCGTTCGCGAACAGTGGATTGAGGCCTTGAGAAATGCGAGCTTGAAAGTGGTTACATTTATTTTCGTGCCGGGACATGTGGGCGTTCGAGGCAATGAAAGAGCGGATCAACTGGCATCTTTTCTATTGTGGCCCAGGGCGATGGGGCAATGGATATCGCTGACGTTTTGAACTCCTTAAGATATATAACACGCGAGAGTGAGACTAATGTGGATGATGATTCTTTTTTCAATGGCTAGGATTAAAGATCAGGGATTGAAATGCGGTGTTGCTAGAGGTGAACATTTTGGAGGGCGCAGAAGAATGATGGTCAACCAGCATAGGACCGGTACTGTCAGCAGAAGTGTGATGGCGGATACACTCAAGGAGAGATCGGAGCAACTATGGATGTGTCCAGTTTGCAGTGATGATGATCCGACGACTAACTAACTAACTAGTATTATAACCAAAATATTGCCACCAAAACATACTGACGCGCAATAACAGTTATCACTCCTGTAGCAAGAAAACAACATCCGGCCCTAGTGGGACATTCCTTATGAAGCAAGCTGTTTGGAGACATGTTACTAACCCCCCCCCCCCATTTCTCAGCCTTTTAAAGGGTTAACGAACGCTTATTTTATATTGATATACTAACAATCCTTATTTTTATACAAGTAAAGTCACAGGAGGTGATGGTTTTTTTATACAAGTAAAGTCACAGGAGGTGATGGTTTTTTTATACAAGTAAAGTCACAGGAGGTGATGGTTTTTTTATACAAGTAAAGTCACAGGAGGTGATGCTTTTTTTATACAAGTAAAGTGACAGGAGGTGATGGTTTTTTTTATACAAGTAAAGTCACAGGAGGTGATGCTTTTTTTATACAAGTAAAGTGACAGGAGGTGATGGTTTTTAACTTTAGACAAGCGAATTTTCAAATTGCCCCCCTCCTGAATCATCAAATTGCCCCTCTGTGGGGCGTGCGCCCCACGTTGGGAAACACGGGAGAATCGGTCTCCAAAATAATCCCGTGCGCAGATTCAGAACGTTGTCATTTATCTTGAATATTGCAACTGATATTTCGTCACTGCGCATACCGTGTGGGTGATGTTGCAGATCAGTGGTCACTGCGCATACCGTGTGGGTGAAGTTGCAGATCTGTGGTCACTGCGCATACCGTGTGGGTGAAGTTGCAGATCAGTGGTCACTGCGCATACCGTGTGGGTGATGTTGCAGATCAGTGGTCACTGCGCATACCGTGTGGGTGAAGTTGCAGATCTGTGGTCACTGCGCATACCGTGTGGGTGAAGTTGCAGATCTGTGGTCACTGCGCATACCGTGTGGGTGATGTTGCAGATCTGTGGTCACTGCGCATACCGCGTGGGTGAAGTTGCAGATCAGTGGTCACTGCGCATACCGTGTGGGTGAAGTTGCAGATCTGTGGTCACTGCACATACCGCGTGGGTGATGAAGCGAATCAGTGGTCACTGCGCATACCGTGTGGGTGAAGTTGCAGATCTGTGGTCACTGCGCATACCGTGTGGGTGAAGTTGCAGATCTGTGGTCACTGCGCATACCGTGTGGGTGAAGTTGCAGATCTGTGGTCACTGCGCATACCGTGTGGGTGAAGTTGCAGATTAGTGGTCAGTAGGTATATTTTGTGTGATCATCCAATGAAAAGCATGGAGAATTGTTGGATAGACCACGTGACACTATTTAAATTCTGTGGGGCAGGACTGTTCTCGGAAAGAACTTGACTGTAGACTAACAGTCGTAGACCGTGATTTAGTTGTAGATGTTCAGTCACATCGTAGTCGATCGTAGTCTGTGGGACCTGAGTTCACTTGTTGTGCTTACATAAAATACAAAGCTCAATCGACTTTACAGTGAACGAACAATGTATCAGTCTATTGAGTACAGTCTCAGTACAGCACAGAGTCAGTGGCGTAGCGAGGGGGGTGGCGAAAGTGCGGACCGCCCAGGGTTGTATCATCCGGAGAACGGCAAATTTTCAAAAACTAAGTAACCAGCTATTAAATTAACAATTCCTTACTTGACAATGATAATTATGAAAACATAACATTTGCAAATAATAGTCTTCAACGGATAAAGCAATACATTTGACCCGGAAAAGTGCAGATGGTTGCTGTTTATGGTGTTATTTACGTTTATATTTAAAATAATTTCTATGCGGTAAAATGTACAAATATTAAGTTATATGAGAAATAAAACTGAAAAACCTACCCGTAACCATATACGATACAGTTTCAACGTTTTAACCTTAAAGTCTTTTCCACACAAAAATCAAAGAAAAACGGTGAACACACAATTAAAACTGAAAAAAGACTCATAAAAGCATTAGACAGTTTGATTGATTGACACTTTAATAAGTAATGTAAGCCTGTTTGAATACCTACATATGTAAGTATAATACGTAATGTAAGCCTGTTTGAATACCTACATATGTAAGTATAATACGTAATGTAAGCCTGTTTGAATACCTACATATGTAAGTATAATACGTAATGTAAGCCTGTTTGAATAACAACATATGTAGGTAAAATTGACAAGATACACATGTGGTCGTTACTAAAATCACAGCATGAATGCCCACGTAATGACACAAGACCCGTAGCATGAAATTCAGGTCTGACACACAAGACACACGATCACTTGAATGTTTAACCTCACAATTCACACAAATGATAAAGTGATTGTTTGACGTCATATATCACACAAATTTATAACATGAATGTTAGACCTAACATATCACACAAATGATAACTTGAATAGTAAATCTCACATATCACACAAATGATAACTTGAATGTTAGACCTCATATATGACACACATGATAACTTGGATCTTAGATTTGCCTATCACACACATGATAACTTGGATGTGAGACCTAGAATATCCCACACATGATAACTTGGATGTGAGACCTAGAATATCCCACACATGGTAACCTGTATGTACATATATCACCAAAAATACATATTATCACACACAAAGACATACATCACATTGTACATATTATGTATTTGGTATAACAAATTGTATAACGTTGCCATGGCAACAAAAACAACAGCATGGAAGTCTAGTGGTCATTATCCGATAAAGTGAATAAAATGCAATGGGAACAAGTCAGTCAGATAATAAACATTGTGACAGTTAATGTTGCCTTCCGCGCAACAGATAAATATGGCATCAATATGATTAGCGGGCAATGGAGACGTTTGAGCAAATGTGTACACAACATAGTCTAACAATAGCAATGACAGCTGGAATGTGGCAAAGTTACGTGACAAAAACATTGAATAATATTTACATATTCATGTGTTTTTTTTATTTGGTTACGTAGAACATATATGAGGAAAAATGAAGTCGTCAGGGTATGCATGTAGAATAATGAAGTCGTCAGGGTATGCATGTAGAATAATGAAGTCGTCAGGGTATGCATGTAGAATAATGAAGTCACTTTAAAGTACATGAAGAATACTGATGTCACATGAGGGGAAGTAACAATTAAAGTCTCTGCAGTGTTGAGGATTGAGGACAAGAGTTGAAGATGTGCGTTGTTTAACTGAATGCAATGGAGGCTATAAGCCATTCTTTGAAGATCGCTTAGGTTCTCTGTAGATGCATGTAGTGAAGGATAAAATGCACATGCTAATGGAGGTGGGTTCTTCACTGTTCCCACTAAGCTGTGCTGCTGTTCGCTAGTAGACATACATTTGTATCAAGTAGCGCAGAGTGTGGAGATGTCGCACAACAAGACTTTGTTGTAAATGTGCGTACAACTTCCTATAACAACACCTGTAACTGGGGTCAATAGAACAAGCTGAACAACACCTGTAACTGGGGTCAATAGAACAAGCTGAACACCACCTGTAACTGGGGTCAATAGAACAAGCTGAACACCACCTGTAACTGGGGTAATAGAACAAGCTGAACAACACCTGTAACTGGGGTCAATAGAACAAGCTGAACAACACCTGTAACTGGGGTCAATAGAACAAGCTGAACACCACATGTAACTGGGGTCAATAGAACAAGCTGAACACCACCTGTAACTGGGGTCAATAGAACAAGCTGAACAACACCTGTAACTGGGGTCAATAGAACAAGCTGAACAACACCTGTAACTGGGGTCAATAGAACAAGCTGAACACCACCTGTAACTGGGGTCAATAGAACAAGCTGAACACCACCTGTAACTGGGGTCAATAGAACAAGCTGAACACCACCTGCAACTGGGGTCAATAGAACAAGCTGAACAACACCTGTAACTGGGGTCAATAGAACAAGCTGAACACCACCTGTAACTGGGGTCAATAGAACAAGCTGAATAACACCTGTAACTGGGGTCAATAGAACAAGCTGAACAACACCTGTAACTGGGGTCAATAGAACAAGCTGAACAACACCTGTAACTGGGGTCAATAGAACAAGCTGAACAACACCTGTAACTGGGGTCAATAGAACTAGCTGAACAACTATAGCACGTTTTATGTTTAATTAAAACAGGTAGAAACGATAGAAATATCACAGAAACAGTGGTGTTAAAAATTGTTCAGCCCACGGAGATGGATGTTTCAGGCCACAGAGATGGATGTTTCAGGCCACAGAGATGGATGTTTCAGGCCACAGAGATGGATGTTTCAGCCCACTGAGATGGATGTTTCAGCCCACTGAGATGGATGTTTCAGCCCACTGAGATGGATGTTTCAGGCGACAGAGATGGATGTTTCAGCCCACTGAGATGGATGTTTCAGCCCACTGAGATGGACGTTTCAGGTCACGGAGTTTGACGTTTCAGACCACAGAAATGGATGTTTCATGCCACAGAGATTGATGTTTCAGGCCACAGAGATGGATGTTTCAGGCCAAAGAGATGGACGTTTCAGCCCACTGAGATGGACGTTTCAAGCCACGGAGATAGATTTTTCAGGCCACGGAGATGGACGTTTCAGGCCACAGACGTCGATGTGTGAGCCCACGGAGATGGGTTTTTGTCCACATACACTTTTGTCTTACCATTGGAAACATTGACACAGTGACAATATAATAATCAACTTCCCTTTCTGTCCTCCTATGTCTCCCCCCCCCCAACCCTGATTTTTCCGGCTGGTTACTAAATGCTCAAGTTTTTACTCTTCCCATCATGTGCCCTAAAAACATATATGTCTGGTTCCAATTTTATTATAATTAATCTTTTATCAGATTTTATCAGATTTTATCAGATTTTATCAGAGCTGGACCCAGCTTCTCTGATCACGTCTACATTAGTTTTCTTGACCCTCCATGAAATTTGATGAAAACTAAACGCTGAATATATTACATTTTCCACAAAAACAAACAATACTAACTAGCTATTATTGCGACATTTCACATTATATTCTACTTCACATATTTGTACATTATATTCTACTTCACATATTTGTACATATTATGCTACTTCACATATTTGTACATATTATGCTACTTCACATATTTGTACATATTATGCTACTTCACATATTTGTACATATTATGCTACTTCACATATTTAAAAAAAATATTTTACATTATCATTATATTTAATTTACATATTATCCTGGTATCCATGTCAGGAAACCGACTTGTTGCTGAAACATAGCGTAGCCTTCACCTTGATACCAAACCGGCTTGTTGCTGAAACATAGCGTAGCCTTCACCTTGATATCAAACCGGCTTGTTGCATGAACATAGCATAGCCTTCACCTTGATATCAAATATATGGAGGGATGAATTTTGTGGATTTATATTTTTAAGTTATATTTATATTGACATTGAAGGTGTCAGAGTAAAACAGTGTACTGGGAATGGGCTATCATGATTTGTGAGGGTGCTATGTACTGGGAACGGGCTATCATGGTATGTGAGGGCGCTATGCATTGGGAACGGGCTATCATGGTATGTGAGGGCGCTATGCATTGGGAACGGGCTATCATGGTATGTGAGGGCGCTGTGCACTGGGAACAGGCTATCTACCGTATGTTAGGGACATTGACATTAGTCTCCCCTCCAAAGTTTTTGCTGTTTAAGCGGCCAAGTCGGAATGCACAGTTGCCTTGCATGTGTTGGGTGTAATGGCGTACAGGTTTCGGAGATATTTCCTGTCTCTTTGCAGGCAGTTCTCATTCCATCTACAGCCTCCACATCCACGGACACGAACCTAAAAGTGTTAGCCAGGAATACAGCAAGAGAAGCAATATATCTGTTTCCAGGGTGCATCACGAGGGGGTACTTTAGGATTTTGATTATCTGCTAACCCTGGGCTCGCAAGAGAGCAATGCGAGACCCTTTGCACCCCGTCCCTCCCAGTATCAAGAAATATAACCTGATTCATGTACTAGCTGACTCATATACCGACTGGTTCATGCGTCTTTTCTTATACTCGTTTTTAAAAAATCTAGTGGACCAGTTAAAACGGTTTTGTGGGCTGTATATTTCCCACGTCTGAAGTATAGGAACATCAGAAAGCAGATAAAGGGGTTAGAACATTAAAAGTGTTTCTGACACTCCAGGGAACACCAAGGTTTGTGTAAGTGTAGGTTTATAGAAAGTATATCGAGTAGCGTCAGCAGCATCAACATCCACACATCAGAAGCATCAACATCCACACATCAGAAGAATCAATATCCACACATCAGAAGCATCAACATCCACACATCAGAAGCATCAACATCCACACATCAGAAGAATCAACATCCACACATCAGAAGCATCAACATCCACACATCAGAAGCATCAACATCCACACATCAGCAGCATTGCAGTCAGTTGTCGTAAATACTTTTGCATAATTTTGTTAATACACACTGTCTCACACACAATATCATATCTCACACACACTGTTTCTCACACACACTGTCTCACACACACTGTTTCTCACACACACTGTCTCACATTTGCACACAATATCTCACACGTAAAACTATCTTTCACACACGTTCACACACTTACAGACATGTTGGAAGGCACACACCTAAAGGTTCTCCAGAAGGTTTGTCTGCATTTCTCTCCTACAAGAGATCAGCTAATTCTAGATGATGCTAATTCTCGCAAGCATGACTGGACTCCTAAGTCTGGAGCATCCCGGACTCTGGACCGCTACATCGATGAGACTAAACGTGAAATCGAGTGCTTCACTTCACCCGGAGTACCAACGTCTCTCTGGCCGAGTCCCATAAGTAAGTAAGTACAGTAACACATAACATTTATTAATGCCGTAAGAGTCCCGTGCTCTTAAGCAACTTCGCAGCCGTGACGACATTGTCATCAAGCCAGCTGACAAGGGGGGCGCTGCTGTTGTCTGGCGCAAGGACCTCTAGCAGCGGGTCAGGCTCAGCTATCTAATTCCATGTTCTACAGGGCCAACACGTGCACGCAAGACCCGATGGTTGCCCTCAACGACACAGTATTTACCACCATCAACGGTTTAATAGCTGAAACCTTCTGCCCACTTCGCCCGCCCCTCTATGTCTCAAGGGCAGCAGTGTGGGTACGCCAGCATTATATATGCTGCCTAAATTTCACAAACCTTTCAAACCGGACAGACCCATTGTCTTTGCGTGTTCCTGCCCTACTGAACACATCTCTGACTTCCTGGATAGTGTCTTCCAACCATTAGTGGAGCAACTTCCTACATTCCTGAAAGATACTAACCATGCCCTGTCCATTTTTGCCTCTATTTCATTGTCCCCCGTTCACACTTATCGTCTCTTTCTGCTGGACGTCTGCTCCCTTTACACCTCAATACCGCACTCTGAGGGTCTCAAGGCTGTGAAGTTCTTTCTCGACCAACATCCTCACCCCTCTGTGTCTACGTCTACCCTCATCCGTCTTGCTGAACTCATGCTTACTCTCAATTCCTTCGGGCTCGATGGGCACTTCTTTGATGAAATCAATGGTGTCGCAATGGGCACCAAGATGGGGCCTAGCTATGCCTGCTTGTTCATGGGCCACTTTGAGCACCAGGTATGGGAATCCTATGGGGGACCCTTCTCATCGGTGTTCCATAGGTACATCGATGATGGGATCGGTATCACTGAGATGTCTGAGGCAGATCTGGCACGCTTCATACAATCCATTGACAATTTTCACCCGGTGATAAAGTTCACACCGGAGATCTCCACTTCCCATGTGAACTTTATTCACATATCCATCACTATCCAACCCTTATATCTTAGCACCTCTGTATACTATAATATATCCGACTGATGCTGATAGCTTTCTTCTATACACCTCCTCTCATCCCCTCTGCATGTCGTGATTCCCTCCAAATATCCCAACGTCATCGTCTTCAGCGCTTGTGCAGTTGTGAGGACGACTTCCTCGAGAAGGCCTATGAAATGATAGCTTTCTTCCGCTGTCGCCTGTACCCTGAGACTGTACTCAAGTCTTCCTTTCTTCGAGTGTGCAGTCTCTCCCGTCAGGACACCCTCTCGACTACTCGGAAGTCTTCCTCTTCTGACAGGGCCAAGCTTGTTCTCACTTTTCACCCCCATAGAGCTTCCGTTCGCCATGCCCTGCTTCGTCACCTTCTCCTTCTCCAGTCTGCCCCCGAGACAGGGGACGTATTCTGTGGCTCCCCTCTTGTTGCATACAGACGTAACAAGAGCCTCAGGGATCTACTGGTCCGGAGTCACCTGCATTCTGACGTTCCTAATCATTTTGGCACCATCAGATGCAAACGCAGTAAATGCTACACTTGTGCATATGTCGCCTAGATCCGGTCTGTCTCATTCCCTAAAGGCACATTCACCATTAAGGAGAGCTTCACAAGTGTGTCCCGCAACATCATCTATGCCATCATATGCAAGCGTTGCGCCATGGCATATATAGGTGAAACTGGAAGGAGGCTCGCAGACCGATTCTGCGAACATCTGTATAGCATAAAAAACCATTCGGGTTTGCCTGTAGACGCCCACTTTAATGGCACGGGCCATCGGGGCGCCCAGGACATTCAGGTTACGGCCATTAAGTCGTGCTTCTCTGACCCGTCTGGAGCTTGAGAACCGTTACATTTATAAATATTGCACTCTTAATTCCGACGGCATTAATGAGCGCCTGTCTCAAGTATGACTTTAGTCAATCCATATTGTCTGTTAGTTTCGTGTCACATGTTTGTGGTTATTTTTGTATTTTCCTTGTCCGGTGTCATTTCACCTCTTCCGGTCAATCCATACTACAAATACCAACGTGACCGTCGATGTCATTACTAATTCGTTTTCTGTTATATGCTTTAATTGTTTCAATTGTTGTCTTGATAAAGACCTTTTGGTCGAAAAGTTGATTTGTGTGTGTTATTATGTTTTTCTCTAACTATCAAAACTGTATTATCCTATTCATGGATCTACCTGTTGGATTTCAGCTTTGCGGCAGTGAGTAAATATTATTACTCTAGATGATAGGTTGCTGATTGTTTGTGCAGTGGCAACATGTAACAATGTCTGTGACATAATCTCATAGAAGCGCTTGACTTGACGTGTGTCGTCATGCTGTCAGTTTGTCTGTGACATAATCTCATACAAGCGCTTGAGTTGACGTGTGTCGTCATGCTGTCAGTTTGTCTGTGACATAATCTCATAGAAGCGCTTGACTTGACGTATGTCGTCATGCTGTCAGTTTGTCTGTGACATAATCTCATACAAGCGCTAGACTTGACGTGTGTCGTCATGCTGTTAGTTTGTCTGTGACATAATCTCATACAAGCGCTAGACTTGACGTGTGTCGTCATGCTGTCAGTTTGTCTGTGACATAATCTCATACAAGCGCTTGAGTTGACGTGTGTCGTCATGCTGTCAGTTTGTCTGTGACATAATCTCATACAAGCGCTTGAGTTGACGTGTGTCGTCATGCTGTCAGTTTGTCTGTGACATAATCTCATACAAGCGCTAGACTTGACGTGTGTCGTCATGCTGTTAGTTTTACAGTGTTCTTCGACCTGGTTGAATTCTCTCCTTCAGATGAACATAATCTAGCATAGATAGTAAAATGTGTATTTACATGGTTTGCAGCTTGACTACGATGACCACCTTTTGACTAGACACAACCGACTTAAGCATGCCTTTTATGTTACGTTGACATTTATCTTTTTACATGGAACAGCTAAACTCACAACAAAACTCACATTAGTCAACTCTTAGGACATACATGTCACTGCGCTGCTGCTACTTGTTAAACTTACGACATTCATATGACTGCGCTGCTACTGCTTGCTAAACTTGCGGCGCTTGAGAATACTCGGGTGGAAAGTTTATGTAGGCTGTGAATATGTAAGTATCACATAATGACACAGAATGTCACATTTTATAAGCTGACAATACTTATTATATACAATTAAATTTTTGACATCTCACGAGGTATCACAACAGAACATGGACATATGTTACAACATAACTCGGTGATGCATAATGTATACTTTGTAAAACCTAGACAATTATTTCTTATTATCACGCAGTTAATGTGTGAAATCTTTGTTTCATGGAACAGTTTTATGTGTGAAATCTTTGTTTCATGGAACAGTTTTATGTGTGAAATCTTTGTTTCATGGAACAGTTTTATGTGTGAAATCTTTGTTTCATGGAACAGTTTTATGTGTGAAATCTTTGTTTCATGGAACAGTTTTATGTGTGAAATCTTTGTTTCATGGAACAGTTTTATGTGTGAAATCTTTATTTCATGGAACAGTTTTATGTGTGAAATCTTTGTTTCATGAAACAGTTTTATATGCGATATACTTCTGGTATTGTACACTTTATGTGTGATATATTTGTTGTATGTTACTGTGGTATGTGTGATATTTATTTTATTTATTACAGTATTATGTGCGATATCTATTTTTTTGTATGGTGCAGTGTTCTCTTTACATATCTTATTGTACAGTTTTTCAGTTAATATGTTGAACAGGTAAAGGGAACATTCTGAAAGTAAATAGCTGCCAACATAAATATGAACTAGTATAATTGTACAGTATCGTATATGACCGTGCATAAGCCGAAACGTTATGGAACTGAATAACGACGAGCAGCAGTTTATAAAAAGCCTACATCGTTTATAAAACAAAATAATAATTTATAACCTCAAAAACGTATTCAAAATTGTGGAAACATGAACCAAATAAACCCGTATGTATATTTCAACGGCTCCTGTATTTAAACTCATAATTCTGTACACAAAAAATCACATGGAAGCGAGAAATAGTTTCTTTATTTCAATTCTGTTTACATAATCTGTGATCTCGGCTTAATATATTTGTCCTCTCCAAATAGTGCAAGAAAGACGGATAATTTCTGATTGGAAGGTCAAGCTTCGCCCTTTTAATCCTCTCCATGATCATGGCAAATTTAACATTTACTCAATTTAATTAGTCAATAGGCGGTGACCTTTCACGGTTTCGTGTATTTTAAACCATGTATATATTTTACCGCTAAGTACCGCAGAAACACATTCTGAAATGGGCGGAAATGTGTACAGTGGCACGTTTTCATCGAATTGATATTGCTGATTTTATTGTACATTATTTTAACTCTACTTATGTACGGTCTAAGATATTTAGAGCAATTTGTTCTAGAAAGGTACCATACTTGACTATGCACGGATCGGCTTATACGCGGTATATACCGGTAGTTGTGAATTTGACTTTCACTGCAGTTCCAGCTTGACATTGTTGTCTGAACATGTCTTCAGCTGTCTGAACTTGTCTTCTGCAGTCTGAACTTATTTTCTCTGCTGTCTCAACTTGTATAGCATGTACAGATACCTCTACGAAGTGATGTGGTAGCTAACAACGAAATAACATGCCTCGTTGGAGCATGGGGAGATGTCAAGAGTCATTTGCCTCAGGGATAGTATTCTTGTGGACGCACTGCACATAACGGGTCTTAGTATCCACCATTTCACACAATAGAGGACTGTCCTTGAGGACATCTTGAAATAAGGCACTTTTATGAGCTCTCATCGCGATATCTGTCAGTGTCCTGTTAGATTCCAGAAATAACACAAGTCAGCATTACAGAATTCTCCTCACTGGAATATTCTATGAATAGATTCATGAAGTAATAAATAAATGAGCTAATTATTCGATAGTTGAATCAATCATTGGATGGATGAATTATTGAATGCGTGAACAAATTATTGGATGCATGGATAATTATTGGATGGATTAATTCATTAATGTATGCATGGATGGCTGAATGAATGATAGGTTGGATTAACTAATTAATGGATGGATGAAATGTTTATTGAATGTATGAATGAATTAATGAATGAATGCATGAATTAATGAATGGATGAATTAATTAATGTATGGGTGGATGCATTAAAGAATTACTGGATAGTTTAGTTTAATACTGGATGGATGCATGAATGAATAATTGGATGGATGAAATACTTAATGGATGTATGGATGAAAGAAGGAATAAATGGACGGATGAATTAATTAGTGTATGGATGTGCTAATGAATTATTGTGTTAATAAATAAATTAATGAATAAATGCATTTTAAATGGATGTGTAAAATAATAAATGTATGGATGAATTAATTTATGGGTGTATGGATTATTTAATGAATTGATTAATTAATTAATTAATCGATGAATTAGATAATGGTTGGATGAATAAATTAATATATGGATAGATATTTGTATGAATTATTGGATGAATGAATTAATTAATGGATGGAGGTACGCATAATACATTTTTGGATGGATTAATTAGTTAACGCATGCATTAATTCAAGAATGTATTAATGGATAAATTAATTAATTAATTAATGGGTGATTAAACAAGTGGTGGATGAATGAATTAATGTATGGGTGGTTGCATAAATGAATTATTGAATGGGTGATTTCATTAATGGATGTGTGAATACATTAATCGATTATTTAATGAATAATTCGATGGGTGAGTAAATTAATGTATGGATGTATGCATGAATGAATTAATGCATGGATGAATTAATTAATGAATGGGCGAATTACGTAATGTATGGGTGGATACATGGACGAATGATTGGATGGATGAATTAATTAATGTATTGGTGAACTAACTGATGAATGAATGAATGCGTTATTGGATCGATAAACTAATTAATGGATTGGTGAATGAGTTATTGGATTGTTGAATGCATTATTAGATTAATGAATTAACTAATCGAAAGCATTATATCAAGAAAGATTAAGATGTTCGGGCTGGTAAAGCGACATTATAATTTACAGCATTGAACAACTGAGATGTTTTGGCTATGTAAAGAGATATAGCATTGAACAACTGAGATGTTTTGGCTATGTAAAGAGATATTACAGCATTGAACAACTGAGATGTTTTGGCTATGTAAAGATATATTATAGCATGGAATAACTAGTGATAAAGACATGGCTGTGGTCAATAGAGTAAAAGGTCGTCAAAGACAACGATTGGCAATCAGTGACATGCAGTCATTAGACTAGTTGGACTGGACTAGTCCGTATGACTTATTATTTTAATAAAGCTATTTTGAAGTTAAGCGATCAACAACCGCCCTAGAAATAACACCACAGATGAAAAATCTATGGGTGACACAATCTATGGGCGAAAATAAAAAGAAAGTTGGAACTATTAATAAGCTATATTTTTCCAGTGACAATATATAGTTGTGAGATGTGAGCAATGATGTCTGTAATGGAAAAGAAAATATCGTCATTCAAAATGAAATGTTATAGAAAGTTTCTAAGAATATCATGGACAGAAAGACAAAACAACGCTAACGTTCGCATAGACCCGGATATAGAAGAAGTCTGGCTCCTAAAATAAACTATAGAAATGCAAGCTAACAGATTTTGGAGATATCATCATCATCATCAAGTGCCGTCTCCGCAACGAAGGTTGGCTGCAACGTATCTCCAACATCTCCTGTCTCTTGTCTTGGTGGTGCACTCTGCTAGACTGTAACCTGTCCATCGTGTAATGTTACTCTCCCACTTGTATCTCTGCCTACCTCTTGCTCGCTTCCCTTTGACTTTACCCTCAAGTAAGGTCTTCAATAGGGTGTCATGTCTTTTAATGTGTACAAAGTATTTTATTTGCCTGATCTTTATTTCTCTTAGTAGTTCTTTCTTCATATTAAGTGTCTTTAGCACCTCTTTATTTGTTTTCTTCTCTTTCCATGATGTTCTCCTTATTCTTCTATATACCCACATCTCAAAGGCATCAATTTTGTCTTCTAATTGTTTATTTAGTGTCCATGTTTCCGAGCCATACATTAATATGGAATAGATGTAGCATTTTATAATTCTCATTTTTAACTTGTTTGTAATTTGTTTAGATATTAATAATTTCCTCATGCCATTCAAGGTACTTTTAGCCATTCCTATTCTCCTTTTAACTTGTTTCACATCTGCCATCATTTGTGACTATGTGTCCAAGATATTGATAATGTTTTACTTGTTGTAGTTTCTCTCCCTGTATGTTTATGTTTACCTCCTGTTCTTCTGTGTCTTTGCTGATTATCATGGTTTTTGTTTTTTGAATGTTTATATCCAGTCCATATTCTTTACTTGATTTATTGACTTGATCTATTAGTCTTTGTAGTTCATGTTCACTTTCTGCTAAAAGAACAGTGTCATCTGCATATCTAATGTTGTTTGTTATTTTCCCATTGATCTTGAGTCCTGGTATTTCTTCTATATTTTTAAAGATATTCTCTGTGTAGATATTAAATAGGCTTGGTGATAAAATACATCCTTGTCTTACCCCTCTTCTTATTTCTATGTATGGAGAGTAGCTGTTTTCACACCTTATTGATGCAGTTTGTTCCCAATATATATTTCTAATCAGTCTGATGTCTTTTCCATCTATGTCTATTTCTTGAAGACATTTGATTAATTTTTCATGTTGGACTCTGTCAAAGGCCTTGCTGTAGTCTATGAAGCAAATATAGATACTTTTTTGGACTTCTATATATTTATCTATCACTAGCCGGATACTCAGTATAGCTTCTCTGGTTCCTTTGTTTTTCCTAAAACCGAATTGATCTTCACCGACCTCCATGTCTATCTTGTTCTTAATTCTTTCATGTTTTATCTTGAGAAGTATTTTAGTTAGATGGCTCATTAGACTTATTGTTCTATATTCTGTACAGTCCACAGCCCTGGGCTTCTTAGGTAGTGGTATGAATATTGATGATGTTAGGTCTTTAGGTATATGGCCTGTTTCGTATATGTTATTGCAAATTTCTGTGATATTATCTACACCAAATTCATTTAGAGTTTTTATTATGTCTGCTGTTATGTTGTCAGAGCCTGCAGCTTTTCCACATTTTATTGAATTTATTGCATGTTCCACTTCTGATTTCAGTATTGCTGGTCCATCATTGTTGTGTATTGTTGGTTTTTTGTTCCGTTGGTCGTCAAACAGTTCTGTTACATAATCTGCCCATCTTGTGAGTGCTTCTGTTTTATCAAATATTATTTTACCATTTTTATCTTTTATGCAGCCACTCCCATTTATAGGATTTTTCATATTTGTGATCAGCCTTATCTCCTTATGCATTAGTTTTGTCTTCTTTTGTATGGACATCTCCTCTATTTCACTGCATTTTGTTTCTAGCCATTGTTTTTTCGCTGTTCTGCATATGTTACGTATCTCCTTGTCTATACTTGAGTATTTTGGTGTATTTTTAGCTTTCTTTCTGTCATTTTCTCTAATATTTCATCTGTCATCCATGTTTGTTTGTTCTTGGTATTTCTTGTTGGTAAATTTTTACTTGATGTTTGAATACTTTTCTTTAGGCTTTCCCATTTATTGTCTATTTTCTCTTCTGGAAATATAAAAGTCATATAAAAACATATAAAAAGACATAAAACATTGGACAAATGGTTTAGCAAGACTAATCATGGAGGGATAAGTTCCAGGAAAGAAAACAAGAGACACACCAAGACTACAATGGACACAAGACCTTCTGAACATGCCCGTTAAAGAGGCTGGGTATCGTGCATATAACCGAAAGGCTTACAGAGAGGCTGGGTATCTTGCATAGAACCGAAAGGCTTACAGAGAGGCTGGTATCTTGCATAGAACCGAAAGGCGTACAGAGAGGCCGTGTACACAACGAGGTGCATGTGGCAGATACAGATAGATAAGCTTATATTTCGAGTTTAATCTTCAGTCAACATCAATGACTTGAAATAAAAGTCAGCAAACATGCACAACTGTTCTTCTGTCTACTTAGATTTCAGTAACAATATCCTTTCATTCCGCTTACCAATGACATCATAATCGCATTGGAAGGTGCTGGGGTATTATCGCCTAGAACTAGACCAGATTATCGAGCCAGCTAATATCGGTGACAACAATGATGAGATTGGTATACCGTCGTTAGTAAATATAACTGACATTTTATTCTTATGTGTGGTAATGTTGTAATATTAAACTTATGAAATTGCTCAGGTAATACGCAAGTCTTGTGAACAGATAAAATGTTTGATTGCCAATATAGTTTGATAGCATTTCAAAGTGAGAAATATGGAAATAGACTAGGTGGAAGAAATTTGTTCCCCAAAAACGTTACACAGAATTGAATTTATCTACACATACAGCATCGAATGCGGAGCATGCGGCAGAAGTCAGAGCTCTCCAGTTGGAGTGATATGATGCTACTGTTTGTAATTCTTGCATGTTGTTGAGATATTCATACAATCTTTAGTGGTTGTTGTTTTGGAAAATCACTCTAAAAATATTTCTTCCAGAGATGGCGTAATGTGGGGTAGTATCTGGAAGAATTTCCTTTTAATTTGTACTCGCAAAATTGAGTCTGCTTTGGTCAGGGAAGTCGACAGAAGTCGACTTTCTTTCAACTGTGGATGATGTTAATTTTCGTTATAACATGGTCATTTCAAAAATGGATGTTGCAGTTCAAGTAATACTGTCATCTAAAAGTTCCCATATTCCTTTTATAACGTCATAGATCATATTAAAAATAATATAGATGCAATTGAGAAAAATCACAACACATAACTGTTGACACGTAGACTGTAGACAAGTAGACTGTTGACACGTAGACTATAGACAAGTAGACTGTAGACACGTAGACTATAGACAAATAGACTGTTGACACGTAGACTATAGACAAGTAGACTGTAGACACGTAGACTATAGAAAAGTAGACTGTAGACACGTAGACTATAGACAAGCAGGACTGTAGACAAGCAGGACTGTAGATAGTGGATAATGTATTCGATGAATGATTAAACAATGGATAATTTTTACGATAGATGGTTGAACAGTTGATCGACGGTGATGATGTGTTCGATAGATGGTTGAACAGTGGATCGACGGTGATGATGTGTTCGATAGATGGTTGAACAGTGGATCGACGGTGATGATGTGTTCGATAGATGGTTGAACAGTGGATCGACGGTGATGATGTGTTTGATAGATGATTGAACAGTGATTGGACGGTGATGATGTGTTCGATAGATGGTTGAACAGTGGGTCGAAGGTGATGATGTGTTCGATAGATGGTTGAAAAGTGGATCGACGGTGATGATGTGTTCGATAGATGGTTGAACAGTGTATCGACGGTGATGATGTGTTCAATAGATGGTTGAACAGTGGATCGACGGTGATGATGTGTTCGATAGATGGTTGAACAGTGGATCGACGGTGATGATGTGTTCGATAGATGGTTGAACAGTGGATCGACGGTGATGATGTGTTCGATAGATGGTTGAACAGTGGATCGACGGTGATGATGTGTTCGATAGATGGTTGAACAGTGGATCGACGGAGATGATGTGCTCGATTGATGGTTGAACAGTGGATCGACGGTGATGATGTGTTCGATAGATGGTTGAACAGTGGGTCGACGGTGATGATGTGTTCGATAGATGGTTGAACAGTGGGTCGACGGTGATGATGTGTTCGATAGCTGGTTTAACAGTGGATCGACAGTGATGATGTGTTCGATAGATGGTTGAACAGTGGATCGACGGTGATGATGTGTTCGATAGATGGTTGAACAGTGGATCGACGGTGATGATGTGTTCGATAGATCGTTGAACAGTGGATCGACGGTGATGATGTGTTCGATAGATGGTTGAACAGTGGATCGACGGTGATGATGTGCTCGATATATGGTTGAACAGTGGATCGACGGTGATGATGTGTTCGATAGATGGTTGAACAGTGGATCGACGGTGATGATGTGTTCGATAGATGGTTGAACAGTGGATCGACGGTGATGATGTGTTCGATAGATGGTTGAACAGTGGTTCGACGGTGATGATGTGTTCGATAGATGGTTGAACAGTGGATCGACGGTGATGATGTGTTCGATAGATGGTTGAACAGTGGATCGACGGTGATGATGTGTTCGATAGATGGTTGAACAGTGGATCGACGGTGATGATGTGTTCGATAGATGGTTGAACAGTGGATCGACGGTGATGATGTGTTCGATAGATGGTTGAACAGTGGATCGACGGTGATGATGTGTTCGATAGATGGTTGAACAGTGGATCGACGGTGATGATGTGTTCGATAGATGGTTGAACAGTGGATCGACGGTAATGATGTGTTCGATAGATGGTTGAACAGTGGATCGACGGTGATGATGTGTTCGATAGATGGTTGAACAGTGCATCGACGGTGATGATGTGTTCGATAGATGGTTGAACAGTGGATCGACGGTGATGATGTGTTCGATAAATGGTTGACCAGTGGATCGACGGTGATGATGTGTTCGATAGATGGTTGAACAGTGGATCGACGGTGATGATGTGTTCGATAGATGGTTGAACAGTGGATCGACGGTGATGATGTGTTCGATGTGTGGTTGAACAGTGGATCGACGGTGATGATGTGTTCGATAGATGGTTGAACAGTGGATCGACGGTGATGATGTGTTCGATAGATGGTTGAACAGTGGATCGACGGTGATGATGTGTTCGATAGATGGTTGAACAGTGGATCGACGGTGATGATGTGTTCGATAGATGGATGAACAGTGGATCGACGGTGATGATGTGTTCGATAGATGGTTGAACAGTGGATCGACGGTGATGATGTGTTCGATAGATGGTTGAACAGTGGATCGACGATGATGATGTGTTCGATATATGGTTGAACAGTTGATCGACGGTGATGATGTGTTTGATAGATGATTGAACAGTGGGTCGACGGTGATGATGTGTTCGATAGATGGTTGAACAGTGGGTCGAAGGTGATGATGTGTTCGATAGATGGTTGAAAAGTGGATCGACGGTGATGATGTGTTCGATAGATGGTTGAACAGTGGATCGACGGTGATGATGTGTTCGATAGATGGTTGAACAGTTGATCGACGGTGACGATGTGTTCGATAGATTGTTGAACAGTGGATCGACGGTGATGATGTGTTCGATAGATGGTTGAACAGTGGATCGACGGTGATGATGTGTTCGATAGATGGTTGAACAGTGGATCGACGGTGATGATGTGTTCGATGTGTGGTTGAACAGTGGATCGACGGTGATGATGTGTTCGATAGATGGTTGAACAGTGGATCGACGGTGATGATGTTTTCGATAGATGGTTGAACAGTGGATCGACGGTGATGATGTGTTCGATAGATGGTTGAACAGTGGATCGACGGTGATGATGTGTTCGATAGATGGATGAACAGTGGATCGACGGTGATGATGTGTTCGATAGATGGTTGAACAGTGGATCGACGGTGATGATGTGTTCGATAGATGGTTGAACAGTGGATCGACGATGATGATGTGTTCGATATATGGTTGAACAGTTGATCGACGGTGATGATGTGTTCGATAGATGGTTGAACAGTGGATCGACGGTGATGATGTGTTCGATAGATGGTTGAACAGTGGATCGACGGTGATGATGTGTTCGATAGATGGTTGAACAGTGGATCGACGGTGATGATGTGTTCGATGTGTGGTTGAACAGTGGATCGACGGTGATGATGTGTTCGATAGATGGTTGAACAGTGGATCGACGGTGATGATGTGTTCGATAGATGGTTGAACAGTGGATCGACGGTGATGATGTGTTCGATAGATGGTTGAACAGTGCATCGACGGTGATGATGTGTTCGATAGATGGTTGAACAGTGGATCGACGGTGATGATGTGTTCGATAGATGGTTGAACAGTGGATCGACGGTGATGATGTGTTCGATAGATGGTTGAACAGTGGATCGACGGTGATGATGTGTTCGATAGATGGTTGAACAGTGGATCGACGGTGATGATGTGTTCGATAGATGGTTGAACAGTGGATCGACGGTGATGATGTGTTCGATAGATGGTTGAACAGTGGATCGACGGTGATGATGTGTTCGATGTGTGGTTTAACAGAAAATTGGTGGATGATTTGTTTTTTGATGGTTGAACAGTAAATTGATGGATGAATTGGTCCGTTGATGGTTGAATAATGAAGTGATGAATGATTTTTTCCATGGGTACTGAACAGTGGTTTGATGAATGATTTCGATGAATGAATATGAATTGCTTCTTCTATTGCGTTGAGTTTTGATGGATAAAATATGTTAAAAAGATAATGGTTTGATTAACGAATAGAATGATACATAGCATAAATAAATGAAAGAATGGATGGATTGGCTAGATATAGAGAGATATATGAATACAGAGATGGAAAGATATGCAGGTAGACATACAGGCGGGATAGATAGATAGACAGACAGACAGACAGACAGACAGACAGACAGACAGACAGACAGACAGACAGACAGACAGACAGACAGACAGACAGACAGACAGACAGACAGACAGACAGACAGACAGACAGACAGACAGACAGACAGACAGACAGACAGACAGACAGACAGACAGACAGACAGACAGACAGACAGACAGACAGACAGACAGACAGACAGACAGACAGACAGACAGACAGACAGACAGACAGACAGACAGACAGACAGACAGACAGACAGACAGACAGACAGACAGACAGACAGACAGACAGACAGACAGACAGACAGACAGACAGACAGACAGACAGACAGACAGACAGACAGACAGACAGACAGACAGACAGACAGACAGACAGACAGACAGACAGACAGACAGACAGACAGACAGACAGACAGACAGACAGACAGACAGACAGACAGACAGACAGACAGACAGACAGACAGACAGACAGACAGACAGACAGACAGACAGACAGACAGACAGACAGACAGACAGACAGACAGACAGACAGACAGACAGACAGACAGACAGACAGACAGACAGACAGACAGACAGACAGACAGACAGACAGACAGACAGACAGACAGACAGACAGACAGACAGACAGACAGACAGACAGACAGACAGACAGACAGACAGACAGACAGACAGACAGACAGACAGACAGACAGACAGACAGACAGACAGACAGACAGACAGACAGACAGACAGACAGACAGACAGACAGAGATAGATAGATAGATAGATAGATAGATAGATAGATAGATAGATAGATAGATAGATAGATAGATAGATAGATAGATAGATAGATAGATAGATAGATAGATAGATAGATAGATAGATAGATAGATAGATAGATAGATAGATAGATAGATAGATAGATAGATAGATAGATAGATAGATAGATAGATAGATAGATAGATAGATAGATAGATAGATAGATAGATAGATAGATAGATAGATAGATAGATAGATAGATAGATAGATAGATAGATAGATAGATAGATAGATAGATAGATAGATAGATAGATAGATAGATAGATAGATAGATAGATAGATAGATAGATAGATAGATAGATAGATAGATAGATAGATAGATAGATAGATAGATAGATAGATAGAAACATGTAGGCAGGTAGATACTTTACACATGTTGCGATTCCTGCTTACCGAAGTTCCACCAACTTGCTGACAACTAATGGGAAACTAGCGCTTCCCCCAGACTGGATGTTCTCCAAAGTGTGAAGCAGACACGTTACCATTGACCAGTGCATCTTATCTACAGCACTTTTGTTGTCTAGTGGGGTTCTGTCCGGAAAAGTCAAGCACACAGTTTTAATCAGTACCATGATCTCTGGTGTGACGTCGAGAGATCTCATCCTGTCTGCGAGATAGAACGAGAAATCGGTGTACTCTTGACCAAAGACTTTATTGATTTCCTGTCTATGAAAACACCTGCCGTTCGGGTACGCCACTACTTGTAGATTATTGTTGTACCCACGAAAAGCCCCCAAAAACCAAAACTCGAACCATGACCCTCTGACTAAGGATGCTTGGTCAGACAGAGCTAGTTCCTTAAAGCCTGGGACATTTTTAGCGTAATTGATGTAATTTCTCAGCCACTGCTCCGTCATTTCGGCGTCGTGCATGGTGAGAGACAGATCCTCTTTGGCCATGGTCCAGTCAGCAAGCAATTGTTTGTTCTGCAATGCAGTTTTCAGTGGAGGGTGCCGCTGCTCATGTTCTCTCTGGGTATGATACAGCTCCAGGTAAGCTCTTTGATTTCTCTCTAGTTCCTCATCAGGAACTCGTGTTGTGACCTTAACATATTTGTCGTGATACTTGACTAGGTCAGAAAGAAGCACGTGATATTTTTCCATCTCTGCTCGGTTGACCTCTCTCAGTTTAACCTTCTCGACCTCCATGGCATACTCTGTCCTGGTCTTGTGTGAATAGCGTCCTGTCTTGATGGCGTCCCTGGACATACCCATGTCTACACATCTTTGATAACGACAATAGCTACAGGCGTTGCGTTTTTTACCATAGACCTGGCATTCTCGATTCTTGCTGCAGTAGTAGGTTGCTCCTCGTTTCAAACTTCGGCGGAAGAATTCATTGCAGGCCTCGCAAGTATTGACCCCGAAGTGAAGCCCGGACGCCATATTGCCACATACTCGACAAGGCGGAAGATTCTGTGCTCCCCTAGGCTTGAATCCACCTTTATCTTTGACCTTATCCCCTTTAACCTTGTAAGCTGTTTCCTGGCTGTTGAGCTGTTCAGACTGATTGTATTCTGTGCCCACAGGTGAGTTTTGTCTGCTGTCGTATGGTGTTTGAGATAAGGAAGAAGGCGATGGTGTTGAGCTAGACATGATTGAACCTGGTTTTGATATAGAATGATATTTTAAGTTGTCGAAGTTGTTGCTACGCGGATTCTGGCTTATATGAGACGCAGAAGACGATGGTCGACTGGTGCTGAAGTCAGTGCTGGCGTTACTGTAATCTGAGTCGTCGAATTTGCTGCTGTTGTTGTCAGTAACCATATCAAAGCTGTCAACAGAATTGGACAAACTGTGTGCATCGTGTATTATTGCTTCCCTTCGCATGCCTGGATGAGGCCAGAGTGATCCATCTTGCTGTTGAAGAGTGTGAATAGATCTATTCAAGTAAAGATACGACGCATCGGCGATCTGATGGTCAGTTTCCAAGTGAATATCTGATAAGTGATCTTCTTGATCTAAATAATCAGGTGGAAAGAATGTTTCTAAATTATTGGACCTTTCTATGTTGTGGTCCTTCAGCAGCTGTCCGTCGAACATGGGCATACCATCTCCAACAAAGTGTTTCACATGTGAAATATGATGGTCTGGTGCTGGAGACCTGCTGTTGGTAGTGTTGGGCAGTGCTGTAGGCGAGCTCGTGCGTGGTAAGTTATACCTAAGATCAGGCATTGTGACGTCCATCTGATTTCTTGTAGACGGCATTCGAGAGTTTTCTGATGCAATTAAATTCGCTATTCGTGAGTAGACAACCGGCATGCTATCTATCACTTGGGAGACATCATTGTCATGGTCAGTGAAAATCAGTGATGGACAGTTCATGTTCGCTGTTGAACCAGGAGATGGCAAGTTCGATCTTCGCCCATGCTGATCTGTAGTAGCTTCATATTTATCAGACGACAGCTGAAAATCTAGATTTGGCTGTTTCCTGCTGACCGAATCATAAAATTGAAAACTATCTCCGTTCAGGGAGAATGTATCCTGAGGAGAAATCACATTACACGGAGAAAGGCGGCGTTCAGTATTGTGTGAGGGCATATATCCAGAACTAGCAGACATAATATGTTCCTGAAAAGAATTTTCTTCAATCTTTGACGGTGTCCAAGATTGATTAGCCATCAAGCTCTTATTTGCCTCTCGAAGAACTGATGACATCATGGTGTCCATAGTAACCAATGGCATGGCACGTTCTGTTTGAGATTTATCCAGATTATACAATGGAAACCTAACTGATCTGGAGCAATGGTATAGCTGCACATGTACATAGGTTATTGTATGGAAGTATAGCAGACTCGCAACATATGCTTTATGCTAGCATCTCTACTGACAATGTACTTCTATGCGAAGGTATTCGCGAATATTTTACTGTCCAAAAACTAACAGACAGTAAGAGCTGTTTTTCCATGAAAGAGAGGTGTAGATCATGGTTGCAGATAAATGTGAGACATCTCAAAATTATAGTAATATCATTCGCATCGTATAACAAACACTAAAACTAGTCTCTCGCTTGCTCTCGGGAGATTTCGAGGATTGAAATTCTTGAGCGATGCTCAAGCCCGTCAGTCATGCAACGTGATTGTACGTGTGTAGGTAGGTGTGCTGGTCTTTATAACGTGATTGTACGTATGTGGGTAGGTGTGTTGGTCTTTTCAAATCGTTGAGTGGTTCTTTTAGTCGCTAGTTTCCGATTCAAGCAGACACATCGATCCATGCACGCACAAGCAACTGTATGTATGCACCGAAACGAGGTTCCAATTCCCCAATGTGTCATAAAACATATTCTCAAGCAGATTTTCTGTGTCCAAACTGTTTCTTGATTGCCAGGCATGCGGCGTAATGCATTGAACAAGTTCAATAGTGAAGGAGGAATGACTTAATGTAATCACACGTGAATGAAAGACGAAAAAAAAACCAGTTCGTGGATTCACGTTACTTGACTGATCAGTTTTGCTTAAAATGTGCCTCTACGAATCAAAGTTACTTGACTGGTCATTTTTGCTTAAGCTGTGCCATCACGAAGTACCTGAAAATGAGAAAAAAAGTATTACAAATGATTAGGATTACAAATGATAATAAGTATTAAACGATAATAAGTATTACAAATGATAATAAGTATTACAAATGATAATAAGTATTACAAATGATAATTAGTATTACAAATGATAATTAGTATTACAAATGATAATAAGTATTACAAATGATAATTAGTATTACAAATGATAATAAGTATTACAAATGATAATTAGTATTACAAATGATAATAAGTATTATTAAGTATTAATAAGTATTACAAGATCAATACACAAAAGACAGAAACTATGAAAATGTGCAGAACACCGAGTCCACTAAACATACAGATAGACAATATAGGAGTAAAATAAATAACAGAGTTCAAATATCTCGGTAGTATTTTTACAGAAAATGGAAGCCTCGATAGAGAAATAGAGATGAGATGTCAAAAGGCAAATGCAGTAACATACCAACTGTCACCATTACTTCTTTACCCCAAGATCGAGATGGAAGTTAAGAGACAAATGATCTACAGTATATTCCTACCAACACTGTGTTACCAGTGCCAAACCTGGTCTCTCTCATCTTCACATTACAGAAAGATAGTGACATGTGAGATGAAATGCTTGAGGAAAGCTGTTGGGGTCACCAGGCTTGATAGATTATGAAATGAATATATCAGGGAAAGAATAGGTATAATATCTTGTACAGATTACATAGAGAGAGAACAGATCAAGTGGTTTCGCCACATTATGAGAATGGTTCACGAAAAGTTGCCCGTACAAGCATATAACCAAATGAGATCAGGGTACAAAGACAGAGGAAGACCACGGAAAAGATGGATAGAAAACGTCAGGGACATCCGGAACAAACGCGGTCATGCACAGCCGAGGCCACACATCTGGCTTTAGAACGCAAGCTCGAGCTCCAATCACCCCTACGCTTAACGGCAATAGTGGATAACAAACCACCTGGGGAAAGACAATAGACAATAAGTATTACAAATGGTAATAAGTATTACAAACAAATAACTGATGATAAAGAGGACTATCATCACGTGACATATTCTTGTCTAGAACGTGGGTCTTCCTATTGGATTCTCTGAACACTACGTGATTCTGGGCGAGTTGACCTGCCTTATATGATTGAGTGTACATATATGTAAGCATATGGGTGCATGTGTATTTATGATTATGAGTGTACGTAAGTACCCAGTGCTCATGGAATGAAATAAAGTTTATACATCTAGTTAAACATTGATATTAAACTATATATTTTGTATAATTTACATTTATTTTATTTTTAAAAAAATTTTTAATAAATAAAATAAATAAAATATTAAAAAAAATATTCCCTGACAGATACTACAAGACCATTCAAACTTTAGCATGCCGAAGACGCAACAAAAGATTCAGAACCAATCCTTTCCAGGAGGAGAACGAAGATCAAAAGCACCAATTAAACAGTCAAATAGTCTTTCTTAGGACTATATCCTAATCCCACAATATGTTTTGTCCTTATCATAACAAGCAGACCAGACCCCAGGTCAAACCACCAGTCCCTAACAGGATAACTCAGGACATTCGGCCACAATATACGCCCTGATGTAACCACATGAAAACCACTCCAACGTTTTCTTCTTCTTCTTCTTTCGTTCACTTGAAACATGTCTATATCTGTAATTCTGTCTCCTTAATAAAACTCACTGTCTTTTGTAGTTCATACAGTGTCCCATAGAGTTTTGATTCCAGTGTTGTTTCCTCTGGCCAATATGTCTGCCTCAGCGTTTCATGTTCAGAACACTCTTGAAGAGTATGTTTGGCAATCTGTGCTGCCTGTCCACATGTACACATGGCCGTGTTGCCAATCTTGAACTTTGTATACATGTGACTGCGGAGTCGGTTGTGTCCTGTTCTGAGACGTACAATTATAACTTGTTCTGGTCTGTTCATAATATGATAGTCATCTTGTGTTGTTGTTTGTGGCTTTCTTATTGACTTGAACATCTGTTTTTTCTGATGGTAGGTGATTGGTATATCTGGCTGGTCTTCGGCAGCACCTTCCTTAGCCAGTTGGTCTGCTTTTTCATTTCCTGGTATTCCACAGTGAGAGGGTATCCACTGCATGGTTACCCTATACTGGTAAGACAATTCGCTAAGTAGTTTTTTCAAGTCTGTTAGTTTTTCAGACTGGAGAGCTTGAAGCACTGACCTTGCATCTGTCAGGAATACCACAGGCTGTAGGTCCGAGTTGGAGTTCAGCAGTTTTTTTTAGCTGCCACACTAATTGCCTGGATTTCTGAATCATAATTATTGCAGAATTTTCCTGTCGGTGTTCTGATTGTATCTCTAGGCTTGTGTGGATATTCTATATATACACCTGCACCTCCATTCCTCACGGCATTCTGTGCTGACCCATCTGTGTATACTCTGACCCATATATCTTGTGGATATTCCTCATCCAGGAAACTGAGGGTGACTGTCCTTCGCTGCACACTGTTCTGTTCGTCCTCGCTTAGTATTCCTTTCACATGGGTCTGAATGTATATTGGCATTCCATGCCTTTCACCCCACGGGGTTTGTTCTGGTACAGGCCTTAAGGGGCTGTCAACTTCAGGTAGGTCTGTAAGTTGTCTGCGGAGTCGTTTAGCTTGATGGATAAAGCTGCTTCTTTTCAGTCTTCCCATTGCTAGATTTTGGAATCTTTCCTTCATTGGATGACTTGGCATACACTGAAACTTTTCTGCCTGAATTAGTACTTTTGTGTCTCTGCGTTCGCCAAGTGTTTGCATTCTTCCCATTTTCTGCATCTCTGCTATGGGTGATGATTTCATTGCTCCCAACATTATTCTAAGTGCCTGGTTTTGCACTTTATCTAGATCTTGTAATGTGGTGTTTGATGCAGGACACCATGCTGCTGAACCATATTCCAGGTGTGGTCTTATGCCTTGCTGGTAAACTTTACTGAGTATATTCCCACTGGCTCCCCATGTGGTTCCACTTAGTTTTCTCAGGATAGCTAACTTCCTCCTGGCTTTTGTTGTTGCTTTGTTTATGTGCTGCTTCCATGTCAGTTTATCATCAAAAGTCAACTCCAACGTTGAAAGAGGATTGTCTTACTACAGCATGACAAACCCACCAACAAACAAATAGTTGACCTGCAGCAGCTAGAGACATGTTTAAATAATCTGATATCTCACTGCACCATCGTCGTCTTGGGAGTCCTCTTCACTTGTTGTCGTTAACTCTGCCTTCAGTGATTAATCATTCCATGCTGTTATGTATCTGTATATGATAACAAAACACTCAGTTGTCTCGTTATGATGTTGTTAAGCAGCCACCCATCTTCGTCGTTTATTGATCTTAACAAACTAACAACTGATGATAACGAGACGAACAAACTAACAACTGATGATAATGAAAATAATACATAGTATAGTCACGGCACGAGCAAGAAAACTATATGTCGGCAGTAAGATGTATAAACGTAGAGCCATTAGAATATCTGTATAGGCTGGACATCTATCATGTGTGTACAGTCAAATCTCCCATTAGAATATCTGTATAGGCTGGACATCTATCTATCATGTGTGTACAGTCAAATCTCCCATTAGAATATCTGTATAGGCTGGACATCTATCATGTGTGTACAGTCAAATCTCCCATTAGACAACTTGATCCGTATCGACCAAGTATATATGTAATAACAGAAGTTCGCTATATACAGTAGAAATAATTAAATTATCATTGGGAAATTTGTTATAAAAGGATGCGCTATAGAGGGACTCCATTGTATATAGGTATACATGAACATGTGCAGAGTTGGATATCTAGAAGTGAGTATATAAATCATCGTCATCATCTTGTAGCGTATCCGGGACATGATTTAGCAGTCATCGCAGCCTTTGACAATCTTGTCAATCTTGAGCAAATCTTCCTTCTTCTCTGTGTGTGTCATATTCAGGTGGTATTTGAAATCTTGAGCAAATCTTCCTACCTGTGTGTGTGTGTGTGATGTTCATCCTAGTTTTGCGAATCTCATGTTCAGGTGATCTTGAATACATTGTGCCCATCTTGTTCATAGTCTATTCAACTCTACATTGTATTGCCCTGACATCATTCCTTCGACTATGATCTTCTCTAGTCTGTCATGTCGCTTGCTATGGCCAAAATATTGTAATTTTTTTTAGAGAACCTTGTCGTTTATTCAGCTTAGTTTTACTTTCATATCTCTCAGAATGTCTCTATTGATCTTGTTTTGGCCCATGGTGTTCTGAGGATACTTCTGTAACATTTTGTTTCACATGCAAAAATGCCCTTATTAGTGACTGTGCAACACTTAACATTAATATATTGCAACACGGAATATGCTGGTTGTAATGAAAGCTAGTTTTAGTTAGTTAGTTAGTTAGTTAGTTAGTTAGTTAGTTAGTCGTTGTATCACGTCATTGCACTCTGGACAAGTCCATGGGTGCTCATATCTTTCCTTGAGTGTATCCACCAGTACACGTTGACTGACGGTCCCAGTACATCATTCTTACTCGCCCACGAAAACTCTCCTTTCTAGCGACACCACATTTCAAACCAAGCTTCTTTATTCTAATCATGGAACAAGAGTCATCGTCACTTGTACAGTCATCTGTTCGTTCGCATTCCCGTAGGGTGCTCATACTGGAAGGACTAGTTTTAGTATGTTATTGCAGGCCCATCAAGTCTATACGATTTTCCTTTGTATCAGTTTATTTGATGCAATGAGCATCCTCCGTGGTGATGTATTCTACCGTTGATGCTTGCAAGAGAAACAAATAAAAGTGTATATACATATATTATATTTGAATATCTACACAGTTGGATAATCACATGTTAGAATATTTGAATAGTAGGGTGTTTGAATATCTTCTTCTGTGTTAATTCTCAAACTCCAGCAGGATCTCCGTTGTAGCAGGACTATAATGTTATTAGATTTCCAGCAGGATGTGGTCCAGAGAATGAAAATGTGTTGTATTGCCTTTTTATTTGCGCCAATGGCCCGTACATCCATCTTCAGTGGATTACATATCTTTCGTGATATTTATGCAGCATGATATATGTTCCGGATGTTGCGAATGAGCTGCGTATTTGGTCGTTATTTTATCTAGAAATGTGATAATCTAGAAACGTTATTTTATCTAGAAATGTGATTATCAAAGATATCATTGTTTGAATATGCATAAGTGAAGCCGTGTTCCCTTTTCCGCTTCATGGCAAGGCGTCATGGCAATGCGTCATGGCAAGGCGTCATGACAATGCGTCATGGCAATGCGTCATGGCAATGCATCATGGCAAGGCGTCATGCTTGGATTTTTGGGAAGACGTCCCGTGGATTACAGTGCTAGGCCTGTATGTAAACTTTTATTTATTTATATATTTTATTTGTATGCTCGTATATTTAAATGAGTGAATATGAGACAAACGATAAATGAGTTAATATGAGACAAACGATAAATGAGTGAATATGAGACAAACGATAAATGAGTGAATATGAGACAAACGACTGATTTATTTACATGAGACCAAATAGATGTGTTAATATGAGAGAAATGCTAGATTTGTTGACAGGAGACAAATGTTATATGTGTTAATACGAAACAAATACACATGATTCACATGTCACAAATACACATAGTTGACATGTCACAAATATAAATAGTTCACATGTCACACAATCTATATTAGTGCATACTATATATTCGATTACATGATTATCCATTTTTCACTGTAGTGATTATCTAAGAAAAATTTACGTTAAACAGGCTGCCATTAATGTATGAAAATGTGCAATTGTAAAATTTCCTCCAACTAATAGCAATTATGTATGCTGGAATTATGAGCAACTAACAGTCAAATCAGAAAGTCGGATGGCCTGATATATAAAAAATCTAGAATTGAATGTACAAAATAAATATTGTAAAAATCTGCCAAGAAATCAATGTTGGATGTGTGTGTTTTGTGACGTCACAGATGTATTGTTTACCTGAGACGGCATGAGGCGGCCATGATTAAATGTGTACAGTGTGTTCTGTCACCAGCAGAATGTACACACGAACGAAGTAGCAATAATGTTCACTGATAACACAGAGATATAACTAACTGCACAATAATACTTCCCACGGCAGAAAATAGGTTACAAGGACAAAGATGTTATCCAGCGAGCGCGTGTTATCGCATCGTCTGTGACTGGGTTACATGCATTTGGTAACTATTGGCACATTGATATGATCCTTATTCACATAGAGATAATTTGAACACAACTGACGGTGATGTGTTTCTTAGTGTGTCCGTAAGTTGTGTTGAATTATTTGATTTACTTGAAGAGAAACACTTATCTACCTATCTACATTCCTTCAGCGCCGAACACGGTGTATACGGCAGAAATCAGAGCTCTCCAATTCGAGTGATGTAATGTGTGTAATTCTTGCTTGTTGAGACCCACAGTCATACACACTTTTCGGCGAAGAATTTCTCTCGATCTTGTTATTTTACTTTTTCCATCTGGTACCAGTTTAGAGACATCGCGACATGTCTGTTTGTGATCTTGTCTACCCACAGCGGTGTGTATGAGTTTAGATTCATAACGACAGGTCCGGTATGTGAACATGTCTACCCACAAGACATTATACCTGTTCAGTAAGGATACGTTTTTACCTCAAAATGGGAGTCATTAACCAGTTTTCCTGTGTAAAGCTCTACTTTTTGATGAGAAATGTGATGACATATTTGCTAATAATGGTTAAGGGACTACCTTTACCCCACAAATTTGCTACTTTTCAAGCAATTAAAGTCATGTTCGGATTGGCTAGGGGGAGGGGAGTGTTGACCAGTCCCTATCTACAAGCTTGTCTATCCGTGATTCTATGTCCTTATGATCTTTCCAACTTGAACGGTTCCCTGTAAAGTCGTTTGTGTCAACGGTTGCCTGTGGGGCCATTTGTGACATTCCTCTAGGGTCGTTTATGACATTCCTGTAGGGTCGTTTGTGACAAGGAATCATGCCAGCTTATATACTAGAAACATGTACTTTTCCTTATTGTACTGTTGAAAGTATCTGAATACACGCGTTTATTTGGTTATGTACACATGTGTCTAATCTCTCTGTGTCGGAAATCTACACACTTGCATTCAATGACCTGTATTCATTTCTCCATGTCTTCAGTGAAGGTTCACTTCACAAGAATTCTGTATGACACCACATGTACACCAATACGTAACATGTATACGTGACAACAATACTTTACCGCGAATCTGTGAACTCTGCGTGACAATAACAGATCACGTCGCGTGATTATAATAGTCACACTCTGTGACAAAGAGCAACTAATAATTATTTGTGAACTTATATAAATAAGCTCAATATCTTCAATATTTAAACTCATTCACAGTTTCTACACATTCAGGGTCTGCCGACACAATTTCACATTAACAAGACCTCACAATATGCGAACACAGTAATATGTACCAAACCTTCACAATATGCGAACACTGTAATATGTACCAAACCTTCACAATATGCGAACACAGTAATAGGCCTATGTATCAAACCTTACGAATATGTCAACACCATAAAACGTAAAAATAACCTACACAATATGTGAAAATATTTTACCAATGGAAATAATTATGTAATATCATGAGAAGAGTGCATGATGTGCGCAGTCAGTCACGTACTACTAGCTCTGTCACTGACTGATACGGTACTCACTCTGAAACACAGGAGCAGATTATCTGGGTTACAATGTCAACTCCGACAACTGAAATCCGCTAACGGCTAGATCATGTTCGAGATATATGTTCGCGTATAGTGTAGTACAAAGGATACTGATAGTACACACATATAACATATATGTCGACATGTAACATAACAGCCGGACTAGTACTAGTACACACATATATATGGCAGTGTTCACGTCATCCTTGATACTGATATGTCGTTGTGATTTATGCCAACACGGCCGCGAGGATCGGGGAGTTATTAAAGGACGAGTGAATCGACCTGGGGTCTATAGTAACTGGGCCAAGGTATTACTCTGTTGTGCAGACTTTAAGCTGGAACACGCGACCCAGTTTTATATCTCAAACAGTGCTGTCTCTAAAGTAGGAATGGTCGACTACTGCCCTGACTCACCCTACATACATCCGTTGATCTCAAAACCCATCATCTTAGTTCTAAGAGTCAGGGAATACATACTGCTTGTGGTGTCTTGTATCTCCAGTATGAGAACCCTCAGCAAAGAAACACGTCTTTGTTGAAACGAAATTGGAAAGAAAAACCATCTGAACTTCAGGGTAGCATTATCTCTTTAGATCTCTGCTCATAATTTGAAATGATAGCTTAACTGTATTACCAGCAGACATGTCTTGACTCTGAGAAAAGTAACTGTATTACCAGCAGGCAGGCGTTGAATCTGGGACCAGTGACTCTGGCACCAGTGCTATGAATTGTCAACGTTACATGCAAGTGCTGACTGGAGAATGCCTGGTCAACTTGACATGCACATGTTGACTGGGAAATGAGTAATCATCAGTGACTATGAAATAAGTTGTAAACTCTACATACAATTGTATACTGGGTAATATTTGACTGCTCAAAATACAAGTGTTGACTGGATAATATTTGACTGCTCAAAATACAAGTGTTGACTGGGTAATATTTTACTACTCCACATACAAGTGTTGACTGGGTAATATTTGACTACTCCACATACAGCTGTTGACTGGGTAATATTTGACTGCTTCACATACAAGTGTTGCCTTAGTAATATTTGACTACTCGACATACAAGTGTTGACTGGGAACAATTTTACTACACGACATACAAGTGTTGACTGGGTAATATTTGACTACTCGACATACAAGTGTTGACTGGGAACAATTTTACTACACGACATACAAGTGTTGACTGGGTAATATTTGACTACTCTACATGCAAGTGTTGACTGGGTAATATTTGACTACTCTACATGCAAGTGTTGACTGGGTAATATTTGACTACTCTACATGCAAGTGTTGACTGGGTAATATTTGACTGCTCCACATACAAGTGTTGCCTTAGTAATATTTGACTACTCCACATACAAGTGTTGACTGGGTAATATTTGACTACTCTACATGCAAGTGTTGACTGGGTAATATTTGACTACTCCACATACAAGTGTTGACTGGGTAATATTTGACTACTCCACATACAAGTGTTGACTGGGTAATATTTGACTACTCTACATGCAAGTGCTGACTGGGTAATATTTGACTACTCTACATGCAAGTGTTGACTGGGTAATATTTGACTACTCTATACTGTATTTGACTACTGTATTTGCTAGAATATATAGTCCCTAAATGTAGATGTAATATTCGTTCATGTCACTCCGCCATGCCTACACGTGCTTTAACCCCGACATATAGATAAAATATTAGTTAATGTCACGACTGCACGTACGTTTGCCCTCACATATAGATAAAATACTATGTGTGGGTTGTTTATAAATTTGGAATACTTACATCGGCCATGCTCTCAGAATGAACAGCCTTAGAATTCCCCATCAGTCACTATATTGTTTTTCTTCCTACTCGGAGTAAGAAGAAGAGGGAGACCTAGAGAAACTCTACGAAGAACCATTAATAGAGAAGGCATGTCAATGAACCTAAACAACACGCAACAATTGAAAGACCTGGCAACACAAAAACAGGAAGGAAATCTATGGTTTCTGCCCTATGCGACGCCTATGGCACTAGAGGAACATAACATAACATAACCTAACATAACATAATATTGGTTTCTTTTGTGTTCATATATCCACCCCCCACCCCGAAAATAACTAATATGTTGGCAAAGAAAACTCGCTTTACGATTCACCAGAAAGATTATAAACATTCCAATCCAATATTGAACTGTACATACGAAAACATTAACATTTCCATCCAATATTGAACTGTACATACGAAAACATTAACATTTCCATCCAATATTGAACTGTACATACGAAAACATTAACATTTCCATCCAATATTGAACTGTACATACGAAAACATTAACATTTCCATCCAATATTGAACTGTACATACGAAAACAGACGAATGATTTAAATTTGTAGATAATACCTCTTTTCTTTAACCATACACACGGCCCTGCATCATTCTCTTATCTCTCTTTCTCTCTAGCTTCTCGCTATCTCTATCAATCTTTATCTCTCTCTGTCTCATTCTCTCTCTCTTTCTCTTATCTCTCTCTCTGTCTCTCGGTATCTCTGGCTATGTTGAAGCTGTTTATGGTCATATTTTCTACATGAAAAAACTGATTTGGATTTTTAAATAATTGTGTTTACAGAGATGTCTGTAAATGTCATCACACACGCTTCACTGCAGTACAATATCGTTAAAAGTGTCATTATAACCGAATCATATAGAACAATGGATAGCCACATCATATAGAACAATGGATAACCGCATCTTATAGAACAATGGATAACCGCATCTTATAGAACAATGGATAACCACATCACATAGAACAATGGATAATCACATCACATAGAACAATGGATAATCACATCATATAGAACAATGGATAGCCACATCATATAGAACAATGGATAGCCACATCATATAGAACAATGGATTGCCACATCATATAGAACAATGGATTGCCACATCATATATAACAATGGATAACCGCATCTTATAGAATAATGGATAACCGCATCTTATAGAACAATGAATAACCACATCACATAGAACAATGGATAATCACATCACATAGAACAATGGATAATCACATCACATAGAACAATGGATAGCCACATCATATAGAACAATGGATAGCCACATCATATAGAACAATGGATTGCCACATCATATAGAACAATGGATTGCCACATCATATAGAACAATGGATTGCCACATCATATATAACAATGGATTGCCACCTCAAATAGAACAATGTATAACCGCATGTTATAGAACAATGGATAACCGCATGTTATAGAACAATGGATAACCGCATCAAATAGAACAATGGATAACCGCATCTTATAGAACAATGGATAACCACCTCATATAGAACAATGGATAACCACACCATATAGAACAATGGTTCACAACCGTATTGTACTGTTGTCCCCACAAACAACAGCAAACGTTTCACAGCGAGAATCAACCAGGAATCAGAGATTCAAGTACAATCACAAACAACAGCAAACGTTTCACCGCGAGAATCACTCAGGAATCAGAGATTGAAGTACAATCACAAACAACAGCAAACATTTCACAGCGAGAATCAACCAGGAATCAGAGATTGAAGTACAATCACAAATAACAGCAAACGTTTCACAGCGAGAATCATTCAGGAATCAGAGATTGAAGTACAATCACAAACAACAGCAAACGTTTCACCGCGAGAATCCATCAAGAATCAGAGATTGAAGTACAATCACAAACAACAGCAAACGTTTCACAGCAAGAATCACTCAGGAATCAGAGATTCAAGTACAATCACAAACAACAGCAAATATTTCACCGCGAGAATCAATCAGGAATCAGAGATTGAAGTACAATAACAAACAACAGCAAACGTTTCACAGCGAGAATCAATCAGGAATCAGAGATTGAAGTACAATAACAAACAACAGCAAACGTTTCACAGCGAGAATCAATCAGGAATCAGAGATTGAAGTACAATAACAAACAACAGCAAACGTTTCACAGCGAGAATCAATCAGGAATCAGAGATTCAAGTAACCAAGCATGACCAACAATCACGATCTGTAAGTAACAACTAGAAATATTCACACAGCCTCAAGTTGTGAACACGTTACATGGGAGGCAACAACTAGGAATATTCACACAGCCTCAAGTTGTGAACACGTTACATGGGAGGCAACAACTAGGAATATTCACACAGCCTCAAGTTGTGAACACGTTACATGGGAGGCAACAACTAGGAATATTCACACAGCCTCAAGTTGTGAACACGTTACATGGGAGGCAACAACTAGGAATTTTCACACAGCCTCAAGTTGTGAACACGTTACATGGGAGGCAACAACTAGGAATATTAACACAGCCTCAAGTTGTGAACACGTTACATGGGAGGCAACAACTAGGAATATTCACACAGCCTCAAGTTGTGAACACGTTACATGGGAGGCAACAACTAGGAATATTCACACAGCCTCAAGTTGTGAACACGTTACATGGGAGGCAACAACTAGGAATATTCACACAGCCTCAAGTTGTGAACACGTTACATGGGAGGCAACAACTAGGAATATTCACACAGCCTCAAGTTGTGAACACGTTACATGGGAGGCAACAACTAGGAATATTAACACAGCCTCAAGTTGTGAACACGTTACATGGGAGGCAACAACTAGGAATATTAACACAGCCTCAAGTTGTGAACACGTTACATGGGAGGCAACAACTAGGAATATTAACACAGCCTCAAGTTGTGAACATGTTACATGGGAGGCAACAACTAGGAATATTCACACAGCCTCAAGTTGTGAACACGTTACATGGGAGGCAACAACGAGGAATATTCACACAGCCTCAAGTTGTGAACACGTTACATGGGAGGCAACAACTAGGAATATTAACACAGCCTCAAGTTGTGAACACGTTACATGGGAGGCAACAACTAGGAATATTAACACAGCCTCAAGTTGTGAACACGTTACATGGGAGGCAACAACTAGGAATATTAACACAGCCTCAAGTTGTGAACATGTTACATGGGAGGCAACAACTAGGAATATTCACACAGCCTCAAGTTGTGAACACGTTACATGGGAGGCAACAACTAGGAATTTTCACACAGCCTCAAGTTGTGAACATGTTACATGGGAGGCAACAACTAGGAATATTCACACAGCCTCAAGTTGTGAACACGTTACATGGGAGGCAACAACTAGGAATTTTCACACAGCCTCAAGTTGTGAACACGTTACATGGGAGGCAACAACTATGAATTTTCACACAGCCTCAAGTTGTGAACACGTTACATGGGAGGCAACAACTAGGAATATTCACACAGCCTAAAGTTGTGAACACGTTACATGGGAGGCAACAACTAGGAATATTCACACAGCCTCAAGTTGTGAACACGTTACATGGGAGGCAACAACTAGGAATATTCACACAGCCTCAAGTTGGGAACATGTTACATGGGAGGCAACAACTAGGAATATTAACACAGCCTCAAGTTGTGAACACGTTACATGGGAGGCAACAACTAGGAATATTCACACAGCCTCAAGTTGTGAACACCTTACATGGGAGGCAACAACTAGGAATATTAACACAGCCTCAAGTTGTGAACACGTTACATGGGAGGCAACAACTAGGAATATTCACACAGCCTAAAGTTGTGAACACGTTACATGGGAGGCAACAACTAGGAATATTAACACAGCCTCAAGTTGTGAACATGTTACATGGGAGGCAACAACTAGGAATATTCACACAGCCTCAAGTTGTGAACACGTTACATGGGAGGCAACAACTAGGAATTTTCACACAGCCTCAAGTTGTGAACACGTTACATGGGAGGCAACAACTAGGAATATTCACACAGCCTCAAGTTGTGAACACGTTACATGGGAGGCAACAACTAGGAATTTTCACACAGCCTCAAGTTGTGAACACGTTACATGGGAGGCAACAACTAGGAATTTTCACAGCCTCAAGTTGTGAACACGTTACATGGGAGGCAACAACTAGGACTATTCACACAGCCTCAAGTTGTGAACACGTTACATGGGAGGCAACAACTAGGAATATTCACACAGCCTCAAGTTGTGAACACGTTACATGGGAGGCAACAACTAGGAATATTCACACAGCCTCAAGTTGTGAACACGTTACATGGGAGGCAACAACTAGGAATATTCACACAGCCTCAAGTTGTGAACACGTTACATGGGAGGCAACAACTAGGAATATTAACACAGCCTCAAGTTGTGAACACGTTACATGGGAGGCAACAACTAGGAATATTCACACAGCCTCAAGTTGTGAACACGTTACATGGGAGGCAACAACTAGGAATATTCACACAGCCTCAAGTTGTGAACATGTTACATGGGAGGCAACAACTAGGAATATTAACACAGCCTCAAGTTGGGAACATGTTACATGGGAGGCAACAACTAGGAATATTCACACAGCCTCAAGTTGTGAACATGTTACATGGGAGGCAACAACTAGGAATATTAACACAGCCTCAAGTTGGGAACATGTTACATGGGAGGCAACAACTAGGAATATTCACACAGCCTCAAGTTGTGAACACGTTACATGGGAGGCAACAACTAGGAATATTCACACAGCCTCAAGTTGTGAACACGTTACATGGGAGGCAACAACTAGGAATTTTCACACAGCCTCCAGTTGTGAACACGTTACATGGGAGGCAATAACTAGGAATATTCACACAGCCTCAAGTTGTGAACACGTTACATGGGAGGCAACAACTAGGAATATTCACACAGCCTCAAGTTGTGAACATGTTACATGGGTGGCAACAACTAGGAATATTCACACAGCCTCATGTTGTGAACACGTTACATGGGAGGCAACAACTAGGAATATTAACAGCCTCAAGTTGTGAACACGTTACATGGGAGGCAACAACTAGGAATATTCACACAGCCTCAAGTTGGGAACACGTTACATGGGAGGCAACAACTAGGAATATTCACACAGCCTCAAGTTGTGAACACGTTACATGGGAGGCAACAACTAGGAATTTTCACACAGCCTCAAGTTGTGAACACGTTACATGGGAGGCAACAACTAGGAATATTCACACAGCCTCAAGTTGTGAACACGTTACATGGGAGGCAACAACTAGGAATATTCACACAGCCTCAAGTTGTGAACACGTTACATGGGAGGCAACACAGATGAATAATGAAATAGGTTTATAATTTGTGTTGTCTTGTCTTTAAGCGCACTGTAGTACTAGCGATGTGCATAGGTTTGTCTTTGCTGTAGGACTTTTCTTGAAGAACGGATGTTGATCCTTGCTATGACAGCAGTAGCACACACTCAGCACCGAGATATTGAAGTAACACCCCCCTCCCCCCCACCAACATTTACCATAGTTAGCAACTCATGACATTATTTGCCAAGTAGTCAGACAGACCAAACCTCGTGCCAACAGGACTGATAATTGTACATACCTCCGAGTCCGACCAGTTGGTCAGTATCACAGAGCAAGACTACCAACTTGCGATCAAGTATCCGATACTAAACAATTATTACGATAATCCTTTGCTTGTACTGGCGTCACGTGACCGATGTCATAAACCACCAAAAGCCCAGCTAATCTTACATAAGCACGTGCCATATTCTCACGTTTCGCCTAGCCGGCCCAGCAGTTGTTTATCAATAATATTAGCCTAAAACTGATGGTATGAACACTGTATCGGCTGTTGGTATGTCTTATATGTACACCCCCATTGATGTATTACACGTAGGCAACGTTGTATGCATTACACGTAAGCATCGTTGTATGCATTACACGTAGGCATCGTTGTATGCAATACACATAGACATAGTTGTATTAATTACACGTAGACAGAGTTGTATTATTTACAATTAATCCCCTCTGTATTAACATGTATTACACGTAGGCACAGCTATATGTATGTATGACCCACACAGTTGTATATTTTGCTTACACGTATTTCCTATTGATTGTATTTCTTACACGTAAACAGTGATGCATGTAATACTTACACGTAGTCTCCATTATTTGTATTACCTGTATTACACGTAGTTTCCATTATTTGTATTACCTGTATCACACGTAGTCTCCATTATTTTTATTACCTGTATTACACGTAGTTTCCATTATTTGTATTACCTGTATCACAGGTAGTCTCCATTATTTCTATTACCTGTATCACAGGTAGTCTCCATTATTTGTATTACCTGTGTTACTTACACGTAGTCTCCATTATTTGTATTACCTGTGTTACTTACACGTAGTCTCCATTATTTGTATTACCTGTGTTAATTAAATGTTGACAGCTATGACTCAGAGTTCTCACATATGGAATGACGTGTACTTGCTTCGTGACCATGCAACACCATCTGTTTCGCAGGTGCGCATACATCATGACACGACGAAGTAGCCATGCTGATGGTAGCTGATACTGGCTGATCAAATAACATCCTTCTGCCATGTCTCTACTTGTTGAATACTTTAAGACAACCTCCTCGACAGCATCATAGATACCTCACCACCCCGTTGCCGTGTTTCATCCATCATTGTACCGCTACAACTGTTGTAAACAACAGAAACACTACTATTTCTCAGAAGGAAACACGATTATTTTTTATGAGAAAGAAATACCATTATTCTAATCGATGACCAACAAGTTAAACAGGTGAAAGAATTCACTTATCTTGGAAACATCATATCATCAAATGGGAAAAAATACCAAAGAAATCCAACATAGATGCAATAAAAAATATCAGATGTTAGAGCAGATGTCGTGTATTTTCAACAACAAACATGTGAACAAGAACACAAAAACTCTACTTTATATATATATATAAACGCTCATTGTACCATTACTACGCTACCAATGACTAACGTGGACACTAACAGCAAAAAAAACTTGTCACAACAGAAATGCCTTGTCTACGTAGAATGTCTCTCGGATAACAGTCTATCTATCTATCTATTCGCTAAACCCTTTAATGCCTTCTCCGCGTCAGGGGTAGAAGAGTTCTCTGGAGATGGCCCTATTGTGTGCTGAGTATGTGGAATTTGTCGCCTCTCTTATTTCAGTGGTCCATCTTTTTTGTGATCGGCCTCTAGGTCTGTCTTCACTGTATCTGTGTAGCATAGCTTGCTGTGATATGCTGTCTGATGGTAGTCTACTCATGTGTACAAACCATTTTATCTGTTGGCTCTTAATATATTCCAGGATTGAGACGGTGCCGGTTCTTTGTCTAATGTCCTCATTTCTCACAACGATATTCCTAGGATTCTGCGCAAGCATGCCATTTGAGCTGTCACAAGTTTACATTTGTCGTTGTCCATGTTTGACATTGGAATAACAGAAAGAGACAGAATCAGAAATGAAAACATCAGAAGACTAACAAACACAATGCCAATCCTGGGTTACATCAGAAGATAGTAGATTAAGTGGTTTTCACATGCTTCCAGACAACCATTAGATAGTGCCCCTAACAAAGTATTACTATACAGACACGATTGATACAAAGCCAGGGGCAGACCTTGCAGAAAATGGATTACAGGAAAAAAAGTCAACGAAAACAAACATATATGAAGCAAACAAAAAGGCCGATCTGACGCTGCAGTCATAAAAGCAACAATAAAGATAAAAGACAACAGCAACCAACAACTAAATAACTATATTCAACAACAACCCATAAATTTAGATTTCAATGTAAGGAAAAGTCACAGGAAACAAATTCACGGTAAAAAATCACAGGAAAAAAGTCACAAAAGAAAATACTAATAGGCTGTAAAAAGTCACAGTACAAAAAACAAGCAGGGAAAAAGTCACACAAACAAAAGATATTAGTCCTTTCTTTGCGTTATTCTTTAGTTGTCGGGGTCGAAAGGGAAGCAAATAATAGACACAATGCAACCTTCCATGTATGTGGTCAGAGGCGACTAAGGAGATTTTTGAGAATTGAATTGATTGTCCAAGTCTCAACAAAATGGGTCAAAGTGTCTCACAAGAAACGTTGAAGTCGGATGCATACGGTACAAATGCGCAAATATCGCAACCAATCTCAATCTCGCAACCCAGGTACAGCGCATTCCGTTCTCTGGGGTTTACTGGAGAAGTATGAGAAGTAGTTCAGTTCTCAAATGCATATACATAATGAAAATGTGTTCTGTCGGCTCTGTGATAGAGTGGTTAGCTTGTCCCACTACACGAACCCCAACTGATGTCCCTCCTTAGCTGATGAAGTTGTGCATGGCTTTGAGATAGTTAATTAGGCTTTAAATTTGAGTCCTCAGATCGTCTATGGAACAAATAATCAACTCCAACCATTAACATCCGTGCCGTCTCCCATGACGTGTATGGCAGGAAACAGTGCTGCTATTCTTTGCTCCCATTTTGGGCCCCGGTTTCACACGGTAGTACAAAGTGTTCAGCTACTATGTATGATTAGCAAAGACAATGCAAGATTCAGCTATATAGATTGTGTAAGAACGACTGCACGTTAGACATCCAGTTTGTGTGTCCAGACTCAGACCTCGACAGTAATGTACAAATGCAGCGTCGTGATCAGCCTCCATGAAGACATGAATAGTGGAATTCTCGTGAAATGTGACCGGCGTATTAAAGGAAAAATGAAATCCTTAAATTGAAAGTTCTTATTGAAAGTCTGAAGTAAAATGTATTCAGATTTCCGAGTCAAATGTTGTTTTTAAAATCCTACGCAGCCCATTTGACGCAATATCCAGGTACTGGGATTGGAAGTCAAATATAAATCCGATTTAACTTTCGCTTTTTTCTGGCATAATTGATGCTCTATTTTCTTTTGCCACCAGAAGACATCAATAAAGGTATGTAATATCTTAAAACTGTCATCCCACACGATCCACCTGGAGCAGAGGAGTTGCTTACGTGTTTCGATTGTAATGTTAGTGGCTCCTTTCGAGTGATTCAGCAGTACGTTACAACACCGCCCATGATGCATCTGAAAATGCATCAGGTTCCACCAATGTTCCCTCCTCACCTTTGGAACGTGCATGATGCCACTTTGAGCAACAATGCCCGTACCAACAACATCTGTGAAGGCTGGAATAAGACATTTTTCAACCTTGTTTGTCACTATCATCCTTTGGTTTTTCGTATCATTGAATGGTTTCAACAGAGGAAGCAACATTTACCACTGTTGTCCAACAGGAATCTGTTGGCAATCCTAGGAGAAAAAAGAGTAGTGATTGGAAGATACATGCATCTCTAAGAACTAATTCGCAACTTATGTGTTGCGCGCCGTGAAGATACATGCAACTTATGTGTTGCGCGCCGTGAAGATACATGCAACTTGTGTGTAGCTCGCCGTGAAGATACATGCAACTTGTGTGTAGCTCGCCGTGAAGATACATGCAACTTGTGTGTAGCTCACCGTGAAGATAAATGCAACTTGTGTGTAGCTCACCGTGAAGATACATGCAACTTGTGTGTAGCTCGCCGTGAAGATACATGCAACTTGTGTGTAGCTCACCGTGAAGATACATGCAACTTGTGTGTAGCTCGCCGTGAAGATACATGCAACTTGTGTGCTGCTCGCCGTGAAGATACATGCAACTTGTGTGTAGCTCGCCGTGAAGACCATGAGACTGTGGCAGAAGTTTTCTTTGTTGTGTTGGTTGAAATATTCGTTTATATTTTGTAAACATGAACTATAAATAGAATGTCAAAATATCGCGACAGTTGTTTTATATATGTGCATATGACCTACTTAATACTGAAACTTCACTATCTTTGCTAGTCAAACATATGACCTACTTAATACTGAAACTTCACTATCTTTGCTAGTCAAACATATGACCTACTTAATACTGAAACTTCACTATCTTTGCTAGTCAAACATATGACCTACTTAATACTGAAACTTCACTATCTTTGCTAGTCAAACATATGACCTACTTAATACTGAAACTTCACTATCTTTGCTAGTCAAACATATGACCTACTTAATACTGAAACTTCACTATCTTTGCTAGTCAAACATATGACCTACTTAATACTGAAACTTCACTATCTTTGCTAGTCACACATATGACCTACTTAATACTGAAACTTCACTATCTTTGCTAGTCAAACATATGACCTACTTAATACTGAAACTTCACTATCTTTGCTAGTCAAACATATGACCTACTTAATACTGAAACTTCACTATCGTTGCTAGTCAAACATATGACCTACTTAATACTGAAACTTCACTATCTTTGCTAGTCAAACATATGACCTACTTAATACTGAAACTTCACTATCTTTGCTAGTCAAACATATGACCTACTTAATACTGAAACTTCACTATCTTTGCTAGTCAAACATATGACCTACTTAATACTGAAACTTCACTATCTTTGCTAGTCAAACATATGACCTACTTAATACTGAAACTTCACTATCTTTGCTAGTCAAACATATGACCTACTTAATACTGAAACTTCACTATCTTTGCTAGTCAAACATATGACCTACTTAATACTGAAACTTCACTATCTTTGCTAGTCAAACATATGACCTACTTAATACTGAAACTTCACTATCTTTGCTAGTCAAACATATGACCTACTTAATACTGAAACTTCACTATCTTTGCTAGTCACACATATGACCTACTTAATACTGAAACTTCACTATCTTTGCTAGTCAAACATATGACCTACTTAATACTGAAACTTCACTATCTTTGCTAGTCAAACATATGACCTACTTAATACTGAAACTTCACTATCGTTGCTAGTCAAACATATGACCTACTTAATACTGAAACTTCACTATCTTTGCTAGTCAAACATATGACTTACTTATTACTGAAACTTCACTATCTTTGCTAGTCAAACATATGACTTACTTATTACTGAAACTTCACTATCTTTGCTAGTCAAACATATGACTTACTTATTACTGAAACTTCACTATCTTTGCTAGTCAAACATATGACTTACTTATTACTGAAACTTCACTATCTTTGCTAGTCAAACATATGACCTACTTAATACTGAAACTTCACTATCTTTGCTAGTCAAACATATGACCTACTTAATACTGAAACTTCACTATCTTTGCTAGTCAAACATATGACCTACTTAATACTGAAACTTCACTATCGTTGCTAGTCAAACATATGACCTACTTAATACTGAAACTTCACTATCTTTGCTAGTCAAACATATGACCTACTTAATACTGAAACTTCACTATCTTTGCTAGTCAAACATATGACCTACTTAATACTGAAACTTCACTATCGTTGCTAGTCAAACATATGACCTACTTAATACTGAAACTTCACTATCTTTGCTAGTCAAACATATGACTTACTTATTACTGAAACTTCACTATCTTTGCTAGTCAAACATATGACTTACTTATTACTGAAACTTCACTATCTTTGCTAGTCAAACATATGACTTACTTATTACTGAAACTTCACTATCTTTGCTAGTCAAACATATGACTTACTTATTACTGAAACTTCACTATCTTTGCTAGTCAAACATATGACCTACTTAATACTGAAACTTCACTATCTTTGCTAGTCAAACATATGACCTACTTAATACTGAAACTTCACTATCTTTGCTAGTCAAACATATGACCTACTTAATACTGAAACTTCACTATCGTTGCTAGTCAAACATATGACCTACTTAATACTGAAACTTCACTATCTTTGCTAGTCAAACATATGACTTACTTATTACTGAAACTTCACTATCTTTGCTAGTCAAACATATGACTTACTTATTACTGAAACTTCACTATCTTTGCTAGTCAAACATATGACTTACTTATTACTGAAACTTCACTATCTTTGCTAGTCAAACATATGACTTACTTATTACTGAAACTTCACTATCTTTGCTAGTCAAACATATGACCTACTTAATACTGAAACTTCACTATCTTTGCTAGTCAAACATATGACCTACTTAATACTGAAACTTCACTATCTTTGCTAGTCAAACATATGACCTACTTAATACTGAAACTTCACTATCTTTGCTAGTCAAACATATGACCTACTTAATACTGAAGCTTCACTATCGTTGCTAGTCAAACATATGACTTACTTAATACTGAAACTTCACTATCTTTGCTAGTCAAACATATGACCTACTTAATACTGAAGCTTCACTATCTTTGCTAGTCAAACATATGACCTACTTAATACTGAAACTTCACTATCTTTGCTAGTCAAACATGTCACTTTCTTTATGTGAGTTTTTCCCTACCAAAATTCTTTTTAAGTGACTTTATTTCCTACCACCATAAAAAATTGTGACTATTCCCTGTGACTTTTGTTTCCTAGTCAAATGTGTGACTGTTTTTCCGTAAGCTTTTTTTCCTGTGACTTCATAAGAGATATTGTTTTAAATATTAACAGGTGATGTGTTAACTTTGTTGAAATGTTAACATCAGATAATGTGTTATTATTTTCTATATCGCAGCAATATGGTCTCTGACGTTATCAGCTATTGGTTGATTAACTGCCAAGTTGTACCCAATCTCCACCATTCATATTCTCAAGTGTAACGCTAACGATCTTGTCGTGTGCAACTGTTTTATCGTATGCCTGTTTCAAGGGAAGGAGAGAATATACAGATTGTATTATATCTGAGTCGACAGATTGGGGAAAGGAAGGGGGATTTCTTGGACATGTGTTGTGTATTACACAAGTTCATAACTTATCTATACCTATCTCGGTATAGTTACCTGTGCGATTACCTGTATGAGTTACCTGTGTTATTAGCCTGGTAAAGTCAAATCATGAGATAGCCATCATACACATACACACGCACACACACAAGACATATTGATAGACATTATTGTGATGATATAATCACACACACTTGGTCAGTTTATGGTTTTGTTCTTGAACTCAGACACGGGTTCACTCTATCAAACATCTCATATTGACTTCCATTATTGACCGACGCGTGTGTCGACGTGATTTGAGGTGAACTATAACAGTCATAGATTGTCTTCGATAACATATACTAATACTACAGCAACAACTACTACAACAACCACTGTTCCCGCATTGCTGCGCTACCGTGTGCTAGCGCACACAATTTTATACACTGGCGCACAGAGTTTCGACTGGACACACTAGACTTAAGTATATATATATATGTGTAAAAGATCATATAATGTGTAAATAGAGCGCGATGAAAGAGTTAGCGTTTTTAGGTAGAAAAAACGTGTGAAAAGTTAGAAAAAAAGTTCGAAACACCCACAAAATGAAGAGCTCGCAATTGATCAAATAAATATTTACCCACATGCACTTCTGTCTTAGAAATATTTACCTACATGTACTTCTGTCTTAGAAATATTTACCCACATGCAATTCTGTCTTAGAAATATTTACCCACAGGCACTTCTGTCTTAGATGGGATATTGGCAACAACTACTACCATTATTCATTTACAAAAACAACAGCTATTACTACCACAACTTCTACTACTACTGTAGCAAATACTACTTATGCTATTATTACTAATACAATTACTACAACTATTACTAGTACTATTGCTACAATTATTACTACTACTGCTATAACTACTATTACTGTTACTAATACTAATAGTACTACTACAACTAACACTATTACTACTATCACTAATATTACTACTACTGATACTAATAATATCACTACTGTCATTACTATTACTATGTTATTACTACAATTACTGTTATTATTACTACTACTACTACTACTACTGCTGCTGCTGCTGCTACTAATACAATCACTACTATCACTACCATCACTCTTACTACTATTACTACTACTACCACTACTGTTACTACTAATACTACTACTACTATTGCTACTACTACTACTGTTCGTTCGTCCATCACAAGTGATGATGACAATTTTTTTACATTCATTTTTGAATATTTAGTTAGAATTATGACCATGCATAATAGTTCGTAGATGGCTAATGACCCCTATTCGAGCTGTAAATGTTCTTGGACAGTTCGGGCATGGAATGACCACTGTAAGCAGATTTTGGTCTATCCGTGACTTTCTAGCTATTCTCCACTGCAGCATTTCTCCTCTCTTTACAAGATGATGTGCTCTTTTTGACTGTAGAGCGCCATGTAGATCTATTTTGTGCAAGTTCTTCCCATGTATCGTGGTCTATTTCAAAGGCTTTCATGGAGGTCTTTAACGAGTCCTTGCAGCTATTCTTTTTGGCCACCTTGAGATCGTTTACCCTTCTCAAGATCACCATAGAGAAGTATCTTTGGCAGGCGATGGTCTGGCATACATACCAAATGACCTGCCCAACGAATCTGTGTCTGCATCAGGATAGTGTCAATGCTGGGGATACCTGATATGTCACAGTGATATCTGGAATCTTGTGTTGCCATCTGATGTTCTTGATTTTAAAGTGATTGAGTTTCCTCACATGACGTCTATACACAGTCCATGTTTCGCTAGCGTACAACAATACTGGAAGTACCACTGCTCTGTAGACTTTCAGCTTAGTCTGTAGGTTAATACCAGTTCTACGGCACCCATTTGCGTACAGTCTGCCAAAAGTGCTGCTTGTCTTGGCGATCCTTGTATACAATTCATCATTAACGTTGACATCGTGTAATACCGTACTCTCTATTCACAACTTTCAGTGCTACACCATTTACCTTTATGCAGGGCTCGAGATAGCTTTTGCCAGGTGCTGGTTGTAACATGACTTCTGTTTTCTCTGTGTTAGTAGTAAGTCTACAGTTGGTACAGGCTTTGGAGAATCTGTGTATAATACATTGTAGATCAGCCACAGTGTTGGTATTTAGGGCACAGTCATCAGCAAATAAGAGATCCCTGATTGTGTGTGATTTTACTTTGGTTTTTGCTCGGAGCCGTCGATGGTTGAACAATTTTCTACTACTACTACTGCTACTACTACTTCTGCTACTAATACAATTACTACAATCACTACTATAAATACTAATACTGTTACTACTACTACAACAACTGCTGCTGTTAATATTATTAGTACAATAACTATATAAATATTACTGCTACTGCTGTCACTACAATCACTGCTGTTGCTACTACTACTGTTATTACTACTACTACTACTACTACTACTACTACTACTACTATTAATATTAATACTATCACTACTACTACTGCTACTACTACTACTACTACTACTACTATTAATATTAATACTATCACTACTATTACTTCTAAAACTGTTACTAATATTACTACTACTAATACTGTCACTAATATAACTATTGCTACTGTTACTAATACTATTACTACAATCACTACTATTACTACTACTACTACTATTACTACTACTACTACTACTACTACTACTACTACTACTGTTAATATGACTACACCTACTATTACTACTTCTATTACAATTACTCAACTTCAGAGACCGCATTCACTGAGTGAAACACACTCCAAATAATGGTGTGGACATCGAAGTTGTCAACAATAGTAGTAGTAGTAGTAGTAGCAGTAGTAGCAGTAGCAGTAACAGCAGCAGCAGCAGGAGGATTAGTAGTAGTAGTAGTAGTAGTAGTAGTAGTAGTAGTACAGGTCTTGACTTATCAACAATAGTAGTAGTAGTAGTAGTAGTAGTAGCAGTAGTAGCAGTAGCAGTAACAGCAGCAGCAGCAGGAGGATTAGTAGTAGTAGTAGTAGTAGTAGTACAGGTCTTGACCTATCAACAATAGTAGCAGTACAAGTCTTGACTTATCAACAGTAGTAGTAGTACAAGTCTTGACTTGTCAACAGTAGCAGTAGTACAAGTCCTGACTTGTCAACAGTAGTAGTAGTACAAGTCTTGACTTGTCAACAGTAGTAGTAGTACAAGTCTTGACTTGTCAACAGTAGTAGTAGTACAAGTCTTGACTTGTCAACAGTAGTAGTAGTACAAGTCTTGACTTGTCAACAGTAGTAGTAGTACAAGTCTTGACTTGTCAACAGTAGTAGTAGTACAAGTCTTGACTTGTCAACAGTAGTAGTAGTACAAGTCTTGACGTTTGCCATTAGAACACCTCTGTACATAATTCAATAAGACTTCATTCATTACGTGTTTTATTATTGTTATACTTTTCCTTGGTCTCCTATTTATATACTTGGAGTCGCATTCTAGACAATAATCAAGGTGGCTCCAATTATATAAATGGTGACCAACGAAAACACGACAATAATTTAAAAAACAGAAAATGAAATTCTTAATTTTGTAAGAATGTGATATTTCTTTCAACGAAAAATTAGTAAAACAGAACAGACTACAAACAGCAAATGAAAATTGCTTGAATAGAACAAGAGAAATCTTACAAGGAGAACTAGTCTGGAGTATTCTAGAAAATGCTGCAATAAAAGGAAAATTACTATAACATGTTTCAATAACTTTGCCAAACTACAAAATGATACAAATTTATCACACATATAAATGATATAAATATATCACACATATAAATGATATAAATATATCACACATATAAATGATACAAATATATCACACATATAAATGATATAAATATATCACACATATAAATGATATAAATATATCACACATATAAATGATACAAATATATCACACATATAAATGATACAAATATATCACACATATAAATGATACAAATATATCACACATATAAATGATACAAATATATCACACATATAAATGATACAAATATATCACACATATAAATGATATAAATATATCACACATATAAATGATATAAATATATCACACATATAAATGATATAAATATATCACACATATAAATGATATAAATATATCACACATATAAATGATATAAATATATCACACATATAAATGATACAAATATATCACACATATAAATGATACAAATATATCACACATATAAATGATACAAATATATCACACATATAAATGATACAAATATATCACACATATAAATGATACAAATATATCACACATATAAATGATATAAATATATCACACATATAAATGATATAAATATATCACACATATAAAAGATATAAATATATCACACATATAAATGAAATGTTGTATGTGAATTGGAAAATATTCTAGATTCTATGAATTACATTTTCCATTAAATGCAGTGACTGGTTTTAATTTTGGTTTATTTGTGGTATAGATCAAATGTCTAGAGTAAAGTAACAGACAAAGTAAAGAACAAGAAGTCGATATAAACATTTAAAAAACAATATCCCTGATAATCAGCAAAGACACAGAAGAACAAGAGCTAAACATAAATGTAGAGAAACTACAACAAGTAAAACAGTATCAATATCTTGGACACATAGTCACAAATGATGGCAGATGTGAAACAGAAGTTAAAAGGAGAATAGGGTGTATAGAAGAATAGAGAGAACATCATGGAAAGACAAGAAAACAAACAAAGAGATTCTAACAACACTTGAATTATTAAAGTAAATAAAATATTGTTAAAAAATATTGTGGATATGTTAAAAGACAATGTTAAACATGTTAAAATATGTTCATCTTGTTACAGACGTTACTTGAGGTTAATGTCAACGGGAAGCGAGCAAGAGGTAGACAAAGATACAAGTGCGAGAGTAACATCACAAGATGGACAGGTTACAGTCTAGCAGAGTGTACCACCAAGACAAAATACAATGGATTTTGGAGGTCTTTTGCAGTCAATCTTGGTTGCGGAGACGACAATTAATGATGATGCTGAATATGAGGTAAATGTGTGTAATATGAGATAAATGTGTGTAATATGAGATAAATGTGTGTAATATGAGGTAAATGTGTGTAATATGAGGTAAATGTGTGTAATATGAGATACATGTGTGTAATATGAGGTAAATGTGTGTAATATGAGATATTTGTGTGTAATATGAGATAAATGTGTGTAATATGAGATATTTGTGTGTAATATGAGGTACATGTGTGTAATATAGATAGTATGATAAGAAAGATCAGCCTGCACGATCAAAGCCAATGATAAAGTATTAAAACAGGTGCACCAGTTCAAGTAATTAGGTACAACAATTACAGCAGATGGAAGAAGTTCAACAGAAATAAGAAGCAGAATAGGACAGGCAAAAACAACATTCAGAAAATGGAAAAATATACTGTGTAATATGACCCGGTGAGAGAGTTCTACAGTGCAATATAACCCCTATACTAACATATGGGTGTGAGTCTTGGACAATAAACAAACAGGAAAGTGGGAATTTAGAGGCAATATAGATGTGATTCTTCAGAAGAATGTTGAGAATACCATGGGCTGCCAGAAAAACTAATGTAGAGGTGTTGAAATAGTCAAATGTTAAACAGACCCTAATCAATAAGAGAAAGACAATCTTCATTTTTTGGCCACGTTAGGAGACAAGGAGGTTTGGAGAACATAGTCACAACAGGCAAGATTGAAGGCACCAGAGACAGAGGGCGACAACGTGAGAAATATTAGACAATTCCATAACCTGGCACGGCATTTAAACAACAACGATTCTGATACATAATACAGGAGATAGAAAGCTGTGGAGAGCCATGTTCGCCTACTTGAGCCAGCATTGCACCTGATGATGAATATGTATTAGGTAAGTGTAATATGTATTAGATATATGTAATATGTATTCGATATGTGTAATATGTATTCGATATGTGTAATATGTATTCGATATGTGTAATATGTATTAGATATGTATTCCGACACATACGATGCCACATACAAACATGGTATAAATGGGACAACTTACTACAATCACCCCAAATTGATTTCATTCTGGTTAGACAAGGACAAAAGAGAGACATCACTGATGCAAGAGCTTTCCCAAATATAGACATTAATACAGATCACAGACCTGTTATACTCACCGAGAAAAGAGAACAAACAAGAACAATACAAAGAAAAGAATCAAGACAATGGCAGGAAAACGTACTAAACTTGAGAGCACACTAGGACACCGAAAAAAAATTGATGAACTGTATAAGGAAATAACTCAAATTTTTCGTAGCCTACCAAAAGAAACTGATAACATCCAAAAAGAATGGGACATTTTCAAAAATGTAATGTTGAAACAACTACAGAACGGGGTGCAAAGGGAACGCATTGCTCTAGGCGGACCCAGGGTTAGCAGATAACCAAGATCCCAAATGTACCTCCACGTGGTGCACCCTGGAAACAGAAATACAGCAGCTCGTGCTGATTCTGGCCAAATCATTTGGGGATCGTGTCCGAGAATGTGGAGGTAGCAGATGGAAAGAGATTTGACTGCACAAGAGACAGACAATATCTCCGACACCACCAGCATCACCACATATAGCAACACTGTCGACATACAGTGAAGCTAGTCAGTCCAGTCCGAACATTGGAGGGGCGGCCAATGTAAAATGCACGTAAAGGTAAATGCATGGCGAGAGACAAATATGTTTCACACAGAGTACAATGAAACAATGAAAGGGCAGAACAGCGCTAGAGGGCAGCGCGAACTGCAAATAGAAAGTGAAAAGTCCCTAGGAAAGGGAACTACAAGCTCCGTCAGCTCGAGACGGGCTTCTAGTTACCAGAGTTCCTAACAGGCAGAGACCCAGAACCATCCATCAGCGTTTGGTAAAGCAAAAGACCTAACCCAACTCTAATGTCGAGCCTTCCTAAACCGGAAATATGCTTGCAAAGAGAAAGGGTTCTGTACCCGATGGGTGTAGGCAAGAAAGGGACAACGATGGCAGTCCTGGCCCAACTCTACTGTCAAGGTTTCCTATACCGGAAGTAACTTGCAGAGAGAAAGGGTTCTGTACTCGATTCTGTGCTCAGGCACAAAAGGGACAACGATTTAGCCCTGGCCCAACTCTACTGTCAGGTTTTCCTACACCGGAAATACACTTGAAGAGAGAAAGGGTTCAGTACCTGATGGGCTCAGGCGCTATTGGGACAAGGACGCTCAGCTCGAGAACGCCTTGCTCTCAAACGCGTGGTGTGAGACTCGAACTTGGATAAGGGGTACACGATGTCGGTGAATGACACCTCGGCTAAGAGGGCGAAAGAGCCAGGGTCCAACTCCTCTGTTGAGTTCTTCCCCTTAAGGAACCAGGCTCACGGATGAGAAACGGTTCAGTACCCAATGGGCACAGGCACAGCACGTCCAATTACACGAGACAAGTTCATAGACAGTGGAACACCTCGTTTGAGTCAGACTAAGAGCAAGAAAATAGTCTGGGCGAAGAGTCTCCACTACGCGTGCCTGGAGACAGATATAGAGGCTGTCACAGGCTAAGGGTAGCCCACCCGAATTGTCAAGGCATGCCGAAATCGGATGTGCTAGGCCTACAAGGCGCATAACGGTGGCACAACGTAATCACGCTCCCGGCGGAAATCGCACGGATATCCGTGATGGTTACAATGGAGCGAACGAAAAACAAACAAACAAAAACTACAGAACATATGCGGCACAAGACATCCCAAGAAAGACAAGAAAACATCATGGTGGAGTGTAGAGATACAAAAAGTCATACAACAGAAAAAACAATGTTTCCAGAAATGGTTGAAATCCAAACATTATGACGAGTATCTACAATATCGACTTGCTAGAAAGAATGTCAGGATTGTAATCAAAGAAGCAAAAGTTAATTCATGGAACAAGTATGGAGAAAGTTTAACTGACAAACACAAGAGAATTTTTCAAAAATATTAAATCTATGCGAGTAAGAGAAGAGAGCTATAATCCCATAACAATCATCAATGATAAAAATGGCAAACCATTAGTGAAAAGCATGAATAGGAAAGCAAGATGGAAAGAATACTTCCAGGAATTATACAACCCAACAATAACAACAGAATATAGACCCACAAATGCTCAAAAAGATATAGAAGCCATAGAACCAAATATACTAAATCAAGAAATAGAAGAAGCCTTAAAACATAGCCCAAGTAATAAATCACCAGGAGAGGACGGTATACCAAGCAAAGCAATAAAAGCGTGTAGAAACACAGAATCCAATGGTTAGCCAGATTATTTACGATAGCCTGGTCAGAAAGAAAAGTACCAGACAACCGGCAAAAATCAGTAATTGTACCACTATGGAAAAACAAAGGTAGTAAGAGGGAGTGTGAATCATATAGAGGCATCTCCTTATTAAGTCACACAGGTAAAATCTACGCAAAAATAATAGAACAGAGAATGCGATACATTGCAGAACCACAGCTGAGTCCCTCTCAGGTTGGCTTCAGAAGGGGAGCAAGCTGTACAGACGCACTTTTCACACTGAGACAACTGAGTGAAAAAGCCATCGAATACAATCAAGATTTAAACACAGTATTTGTAGACCAGGAAACGGCATTCGACAGAGTAGATAGAAATATTCTATGGGAAACCTTAGAAATGTATAACATCAGAAGACAGCTGTTAGACAATATAAAAGCGATATATCAAAAATGCCAAAGCTCAGTAAGAACAACAGATGGAATGACTGAATCTTTTGAAACAAGATCTGGAGTAAGACAAGGATGCGTACTTTCACCCCTACTTTTCAACATATACATGGACAGAATAATAAAAGAAGCTCACATCAACAAAGAGGAAAACGTTGCAAATAAACCTGATGAGGAACTTAATAATGAAATCAATGAACTATTATTTGCCGATGATCAAAGTTTAATATGCAAAGATGAGGAAATTTTGCAAAAGCACATCAATGCATTGCTGTTAGCATTTCAGAAGTACAACATGACACATTAATGTACAAAAAACAGAAGTTAAAAGAATTAGAAAGTCTTCAACACCAAGGAATATAACAATAGATAACACCAAAGTGAAACAAGCCAAAGAATTTAAATATCTAGGCAGCCAAAGGTAAACCAAGAAAACGGAGGATAAAAAACAAGGTTGCTTTGAACAAAAATGGAATAAATGCAACCTCGGTGACACATCTGGCCTTAAAACGACAGTTTAAGCTCCCACCCCTACGCTTAACCTCAAGTGTGAATTCGATCAACAATCATTCACCTGGGGAAAGACAATAGACAATATGTATTCCATATGTGTAATATGAATTAGACACGTTTAATGTGAATTAGACAAATGTAATTTGTATTAGACATGTGCAACGTGAATTATATATGTGCAATATGTATTAGATATGTGTAATATGTATTAGATATGTATAATATGTATTAGATATGTGCAATATGTATTAGGTAAGTGCAATATGTATTAGATATGTGCAATATGTATTAGATATGTGTAATATGTATTAGATATGTGTAATATGTATTAGATATGTGCAATATGTATTAGGTAAGTGCAATATGTATTAGATATGTGCAATATGTATTAGATATGTGTAATATGTATTAGATATGTATAATATGTATTAGATATGTGCAATATGTATTAGGTAAGTGCAATATGTATTAGATATGTGCAATATGTATTAGATATGTGTAACATGTATTAGATATGTGTAATATGTATTAGATATGTGTAACATGTATTAGATATGTGTAACATGTATTAGATATGTGTAATATGTATTAGATATGTGTAATATGTATTAGATATGGGCAATATGTATTCATTCATTCATTTTCCTTTAGCGCTGAAGTTAGCGCGTAGGACAGAGGTCAGATCTCTCCAATTATGTCTGTTCAAAGCTATTCTGTGCAGTTCTTGAATAGTATGAATATTGGTTGTTTTACTTTCTCTTTACTTTCTACTGTTCTTCTGAGTGTTTCTTTTGGTCTACCCCTTGGTCTTTTGCCTGTATGTATCAATTCAAGAGATTGGTGGTGTATTCTGTTGGTGTCTGCGCGTAGGACATGCCCGATGTAGGACCAACAGCGTATTCTGATAACATCTGGGATGAAATTTTGATGTGTCTCTTCTCTGATTTTATCATTCGATTTGAATTCACTCCAATGGGTGTTAGTTATCCTACGAAGACATTTGTTCTCGAAACTCAGTCATTTCTTTTCTTCTTCTTCTTCAGCGTTCATTCTCAAACTCCCGCTGGATCTCCCTTACAGCAGGACCACGGCCCTACTATATTTCCAGCAGGGTGTAGTCCAGAGAATGGAAATGCGTTGTGTCGCCGGTTTTTTGCGCCAATGGCCCGACACATCCGTCGTCGGCGGGATTATTTTCTGAAGATAAAAAGCTTTTCCAGCTTTTCCAGCATCCATATGATAGAACCGGAATATTGCAGGATTAAATAAGCGCATTTTCGTGCGTGTGCTGATTGACTTTGACTTCCAAATATTAGACAGTCTGTTAAATGCACTTGATGCTAGGGCAATGCGAGTTGTAATTACTGACATGACATCACCGTCGAGTGTTAATTCGCTTCCACGATAGGAGATGATTCGTTGTATGACAATCTGGCAATGATGACGAAGAGAAATCACACGTGCTGTCTTGAATATCCGATGTTGTAACACAGTTTGACACAAAATAATTCATTTGAATGAAAAAAGAATTGAAATGAACTGACTTCTGTTACACAAATCGGCCTGGATTTTACGATGTTAGTTGATTAATCCAACGATCGACGGAATGACCCAATATGTATTAGGTTAGTGTAATATGAATTTGAATAATAATAATAAAAATAATAATATGAATTACATATGTGTAATATGATAGTGATATGTGTAATGTGAATTAGGTTACGGGTAGTGTTATGTGAATTAGGTTACGGGTAGTGTTATGTGAATTAGGTTACGGGTAGTGTTATGTGAATTAGGTTACGGGTAGTGTTATGTGAATTATGTTAGTGTAATATTATTTTGAATAATAATAATATGAATTCAACAGAAAACAAAATTTCCAGAGACGTGACATTTTACGAAGACAGTGAGAATTCCAAGGACAGCCAAGAAAACGAATGTAATGTAGTAGTTATCATAGATGTTAGATTAAAACTAATGTAATGTAGTAGTTCTCAGAGATGTTAGATTAAAACTAATGTAATGTAGTAGTTATCATAGATGTTAGATTAAAACTAATGTAATGTAGTAGTTATCATAGATGTTAGATTAAAACTAATGTAATGTAGTAGTTATCATAGATGTTAGATTAAAACTAATGTAATGTAGTAGTTATCATAGATGTTAGATTAAAACTAATGTAATGTAGTAGTTATCATAGATGTTAGATTAAAACTAATGTAATGTAGTAGTTATCATAGATGTTAGATTAAAACTAATGTAATGTAGTAGTTATCATAGATGTTAGATTAAAACTAATGTAATGTAGTAGTTATCATAGATGTTAGATTAAAACTAATGTAATGTAGTAGTTATCATAGATGCTAGATTAAAACTAATGTAATGTAGTAGTTATCATAGATGCTAGATTAAAACTAATGTAATGTAGTAGTTATCATAGATGCTAGATTAAAACTAATGTAATGTAGTAGTTATCATAGATGTTAGATTAAAACTAATGTAATGTAGTAGTTATCATAGATGTTAGATTAAAACTAATGTAATGTAGTAGTTATCATAGATGTTAGATTAAAACTAATGTAATGTAGTAGTTATCATAGATGTTAGATTAAAACTAATGTAATGTAGTAGTTATCATAGATGCTAGATTAAAACTAATGTAATGTAGTAGTTATCATAGATGTTAGATTAAAACTAATGTAATGTAGTAGTTATCATAGATGCTAGATTAAAACTAATGTAATGTAGTAGTTATCATAGATGTTAGATTAAAACTAATGTAATGTAGTAGTTATCATAGATGTTAGATTAAAACTAATGTAATGTAGTAGTTATCATAGATGTTAGATTAAAACTAATGTAATGTAGTAGTTATCATAGATGTTAGATTAAAACTAATGTAATGTAGTAGTTATCATAGATGTTAGATTAAAACTAATGTAATGTAGTAGTTATCATAGATGTTAGATTAAAACTAATGTAATGTAGTAGTTATCATAGATGCTAGATTAAAACTAATGTAATGTAGTAGTTATCATAGATGTTAGATTAAAACTAATGTAATGTAGTAGTTATCATAGATGTTAGATTAAAACTAATGTAATGTAGTAGTTATCATAGATGTTAGATTAAAACTAATGTAATGTAGTAGTTATCATAGATGTTAGATTAAAACTAATGTAATGTAGTAGTTATCATAGATGTTAGATTAAAACTAATGTAATGTAGTAGTTATCATAGATGTTAGATTAAAACTAATGTAATGTAGTAGTTATCATAGATGTTAGATTAAAACTAATGTAATGTAGTAGTTATCATAGATGCTAGATTAAAACTAATGTAATGTAGTAGTTATCATAGATGCTAGATTAAAACTAATGTAATGTAGTAGTTATCATAGATGCTAGATTAAAACTAATGTAATGTAGTAGTTATCATAGATGTTAGATTAAAACTAATGTAATGTAGTAGTTATCATAGATGTTAGATTAAAACTAATGTAATGTAGTAGTTATCATAGATGTTAGATTAAAACTAATGTAATGTAGTAGTTATCATAGATGCTAGATTAAAACTAATGTAATGTAGTAGTTATCATAGATGCTAGATTAAAACTAATGTAATGTAGTAGTTATCATAGATGCTAGATTAAAACTAATGTAATGTAGTAGTTATCATAGATGTTAGATTAAAACTAATGTAATGTAGTAGTTATCATAGATGCTAGATTAAAACTAATGTAATGTAGTAGTTATCATAGATGTTAGATTAAAACTAATGTAATGTAGTAGTTATCATAGATGTTAGATTAAAACTAATGTAATGTAGTAGTTATCATAGATGTTAGATTAAAACTAATGTAATGTAGTAGTTATCATAGATGCTAGATTAAAACTAATGTAATGTAGTAGTTATCATAGATGCTAGATTAAAACTAATGTAATGTAGTAGTTATCATAGATGTTAGATTAAAACTAATGTAATGTAGTAGTTATCATAGATGCTAGATTAAAACTAATGTAATGTAGTAGTTATCATAGATGTTAGATTAAAACTAATGTAATGTAGTAGTTATCATAGATGCTAGATTAAAACTAATGTAATGTAGTAGTTATCATAGATGCTAGATTAAAACTAATGTAATGTAGTAGTTATCATAGATGCTAGATTAAAACTAATGTAATGTAGTAGTTATCATAGATGCTAGATTAAAACTAATGTAATGTAGTAGTTATCATAGATGCTAGATTAAAACTAATGTAATGTAGTAGTTATCATAGATGCTAGATTAAAACTAATGTAATGTAGTAGTTCTCAGAGATGTTAGATTAAAACTAATGTAATGTAGTAGTTCTCAGAGATGTTAGATTAAAACGACAAATTATAGCAAAAATTAGAAACAGACAATCAAGATTTTTAGGCATGTGATGAGAAAAGTAAAACTTGAACATTTAGTAAACACTGGAAATATCAAGGGGAGAAGAGACAGAGGAAGACAAAGAGAGAATTTTCTGGATGGGTTGTCACTCGAACATATGAGCAACACAAGAGACAGAGAGTTGTAGAGAAGCATGATTGGCTACGTCACTCGGCGTAACACTTGATTGATTGAATATGAATTAGGTTAGTGTAATATGAAGCACTGTTGAGAAAACTGAATAAAAGGCACAAGAAAAAGAAGAAAATCAAAAAGAATCACAGAACCACTATCCCCGAGGTTTTGACTATGGGACACCACACACACACACACACACATGCAAGAATTACACAGTAGCAACACATCGCTCCAACTGCGCAGCTCCGGTATTTCTCCTGTGTATTGCATTCGGAACATAGTTCAATAGATATGCCGAATACGAGGCTCGTAATTGAATATTGTGCAGATGAGCATAACGGGAATTAGGTAATTACAACCGATATTAGACATGTAATCTGTGAGCTTATGACAACGATTATCCATCTAACAAACTACCTGGCCTAAACCGGAAACAGTATGTGATACTATTAGTCTACTACTTCCGTTTGCGTAATAAGTATTGGGCAATCAATCACGTGATTGCCGCGTATACCACACAGGGTAATTTGAGAACTGTGCACAAAACAGATCTTAGAATAATTTTAAAATACATTTGATATGCAGGCAGAAACACGTAACACGCTTAGGAAATGATAAATACCTGGACATTTGCTGTAATGTGTGCTGGATGTCAAAACACTGACCATGGCTGATAGTTCCGTCCAACATCACAGGCTTGCGTGCAGGTTTCTGTAGAGTAGCTATAAATATATCGGACTGTAATCAGATTCTAATATCGGTCATGCAGTCTGTGGACTTTTTCTTAAATCGAATTCCAGGCAGAATCTTTGAGAGGGCAACCTCCTGTTATAAGTGACATCCTAACGACAGTGTAGTTCAAAGTCGTATACTCGCAGAGCGATGTGCATAATGGCTGGGGTGTCCTCGGAGTATACTGGCGGGCAGGTGGGTAGTTGGAAGAACCAAGGTCTGCTTATCTCAGAACTATGGTCTAACTTGAGAAATCATGGAGGTCACGTGATGACCTGTGCCCCAGATAACGTTAACACACCAGAAAAAATGGGAGGGTGGGGGAGACTGATCTACTAGTACTACGTCTGTAACATCATTAGATGGGGGGAGGCGGGGAGGGGGAGGGGAAGGTTGATCTACTAGTACTGTCTTAAACAGCATTAGATTTCTCTAGATACAGCTGATGTCATTAGGGGAGAACTCACATGCACACGAGCATGTCATTAGGGGAGAACTCACGCACACACACACACACATGCATGTCATTAGGGGAGAACTCACACACATACACACGAGCATGTCATTAGGGGAGAACTCACGCACACACACGCACGGGCATATTATTAGGGGAGAACTCACGCACACACACACGATCATATCACTAGGGGAGAACTCATGCACACACGCACGGGCATATTATTAGGGGAGACCTCACGCACACACACACGAGCATGTCATTAGGGGAGAACTCATGCACACACGCACGGGCATATTATTAGGGGAGAACTCACGCACACACACACGATCATATCACTAGGGGAGAACTCACGCACACACACACGAACATATTATTAGGGGAGACCTCACGCACACACACACGAGCATATCATTAGGGGGGGGGGGCTCAAGCACACAAGCACGATCATATCATTAGGGGAGAACTCAAGCACACACACACACACACACGAGTATGTCATTAGGGGAGAACTCAAATCACACACACACGCGAGCATATCATTAGGGGAGAACTCAAGCACACACACACACGAGCATATCATTAGGGGAGAACTCATGCACACACACACACACGAGCATGTCATTAGGGGAGCACACACGCACACAAGGATGTCATTAAGGGAGAACTTACGCACACACGCACACAAGGATGTCATTAAGGGAGAACTTACGCACACAAGTATATCATTAGGTGAAAACACACGCACTAGCAATCTTGATTCTTGATTAGAAACTGACTTCACAGCACGCGGGAAATTCCCATAAGTACTCTGCCCTCCGCTCCAGCAGCCATCCCAGTGTATGTAGACTCAGAGTCCCGTTCAGGTGTTGATTGTGTGATCTTCGGGACTTTCCAAAAATTTACGTTTCCTCCCCTAATCTCTGAATACTCCCATTTCTAACATTCTCTGTATGTGTACGTTCTCAACCTCATTGACATCATCTGCATCTTGAAATGAATTTATTACTGCCTTTATTAAATCTGCTTTATCTCTTCTCAGCAATGTGCCGTCTATCGCCGCATTGCCTGCCAGTAAGTCGGCTCTCTCATTTCCTCTGACCCCAGCATGACCAGGGCAGTATATCCATGTAATGCTCTGGACAACTGAGTTTTTCAATAAGTCACACCATTCTTTTCTTATCATGAACTTTTCTATCTTGCGCAACATGCTTTGAGAGTCTGTGAGTATTACCGAGTGTGTTGATGTATCAGTTATCAAACAATTAAGTGCTGCTGTAACTCCCTCTATCTCCATCCTCATGCTCGATGTGACAGTAGAATATGCTGAAGATTTCTCAACCAACTTCACGCCGTTTCTGTAGGCAACAAAACCCCAACCGCTTTTATTTGTGTTTCTGTTAACGGAGCCATCTGTGTATATAATTCTGTCTTGTGGTTTCGAGTGTAGCTGGGCGAGTTCGTACACTGTAACCTAGGCCCTGACATCCATCCATTTTCGACACGCTTTATCTAGTTGTATTATTACTTTAGTAAGTGATTTCTTCTCAGTGTCTACCTCCACCCATTCACTGCCCTTTCCTATTTCTTCCAATTCACATACTCTTCGCAGTGTGTCTTCAGCCTCTGCCATCCATGATCTGCCACGCGTGATTCGTTTTCCCTTTGACTCATCTAGACGATGGTGTAATGGGTAGTGGTTGTATTCTGTCACTTTAAGGTACGACCTAACTTGTGCTACCTGATGTCGCACTCTAATGCTGGGGAGATCAAGCAGAAATCTCATAGCAGAAATGGGTGTATCCCTAGTACACCCCAGTACCACTCTCATTGCCTCATTTTGGACTTATTCCAAAATATCGACTTGTGTTTGTGACAAAGTTAGCAGGCCAAGGCCATAATCTATGACAGATAGCACCACCACTTGCACAAGCAGAAAAAGTACGCATATCATATGCATGATCATATCATTAGGGAAGAACTCACGCAGACACGCACGAGCTTGTCATTAGGAGGAAGTTACGCGCACACGCACGAGCATGTCATTAGGGAAGAACACACGAAACCACGCACGAATTTGTCATTAGGGAAGAACTCACGCACACACGCACGAGCATGTCATTAGGGGAGAACTCACGCACACACGCACGAGCATGTCATTAGGGAAGAGCTCACGACAACACGCACGAGCATGTCATTAGGGGAGAACTCACGCACACACGCACGAGCATGTCATTAGGGAAGAACTCACGAAAACACGCACGAGCATGTCATTAGGGGAGAACTCACGCACACACGCACGAGCATGTCATTAGGGAAGAACTCACGAAAACACGCACGAGCTTGTCATTAGGGGACAGCGGACACGCATACGCACGACCATGTCATTATGGGAGAACTCACGCACGAGCTTATAATTAGGGGAGAAGTTACGCACATACGCACGAGCATATACATGTATATACATGTAGGCTATATATGCGTGTACGTATGTATGTATGTTTGTGTGTGTGTGTCTGTCTGTGTGTGTCTGTGTGTGTGTGTGTCCGCGTGTGTGTGTGTGACTGTGTGTGTGTGTGTGCGTGCGTGTGTGCTTGTATGTACGTATATATAATTTATGTATGCATATGTATTTATGTATGTATTTATGTGTGTTTTATATATGTATTTATCTATATGTATTTGTCTTGGATATGTGGATGTATGTATGCGTGTCTGTATGTATGTGTGTCTGTATGTATGTGTGTCTGTATGTATGTGTGTCTGTATGTATGTGTGTCTGTATGTATGTGTGTCTATATGTATGTGTGTCTGTATGTATGTGTGTCTGTATGTATGTGTGTTGGTATATGTGTACCTTTTGCCTGTCTATTTTATGTCGGTGTACAGCGTGTCTGTGTAACTTGTGTTCTCAAACTATGTCTATATTATTTGTGTCTTTTTTGCATGTCTACGGTATGTCTGTCTATCTTGTTTGTCTTCAGTATTTCTGTCTTTCTTGTTGCATGTCTTGTCTGTTTTTCCTCTAACACACAAGCACGCATTCGGTGTTATGTTTAAACAGTACTTGTGCAATTGGTATGTCTACATTTCCTATAAAAATCGATTCCTGCAATGCTTTGTACGAGTAGATAGAGAACTAATAATTATATAATATCGATTTGCAAATTACATGGAGGCGAGTGTTGAAAGCCATCGATCTGACAAACTAGTTACACATACAGTGACCCTACTGAGTACGACCATTGAGTCATAAAGTGACCCTACTGAGTACGACCATTGAGAATGGACAATTGGCGACTGTTTAGTCATGACTCGGTGCATTCATTTAACTTTGACAAGATGCGACGATTAATTTGTACAGCATATGACAATGTATTCTGGGCAAAACACAACACGTAACATGGACAAAACACGTCCACTTAACATGGACAAAACACGTCCACTTAACATTGACAAAACACGTCTACTTAACATTGACAGCCCACGATCACTTAACATGGACAGCCCACGTCCACTTCACATGGACACAACACGTCCACTTAACATGGACAAAACACGTCCACTTAACATGGACAAAACACGTCCACTTAACATGGACAACACACGTCCAATTAACATGGATAAAACACACCCACTTAACATGGATAAAACACGTCCACTTAACATGGACAAAACACACCCACTTAACATGGATAAAACACGTCCACTTAACATGGACAAAACACACCCACTTAACATGGATAAAACACACCCACCTAACATGGGCAAAACACACCCACTTAACATGGATAAAACACGTCCACTTAACATGGGCAAAACTTGACCATCTACCCTTTATCAAACACGCTCAACTAACCGTGGCAAAATACTCGCACTTATCCTTAACAAATCATAAACACTTGAAGTGGAGAAGACACCCTCACTTAACCTGGACAATAAACGCACACTTATCCTCGATAACACACGCCGGCATAACCTGGACAACACATGCAAACTTAACATCGATAAAACATGTCCATTTAGCCTGATAACAAACGCCCACCTAAGCAGGGCAACACAAGCTCACTTCACCTGGACAACACACGCTCACTTAAACTGGACATTATACATCCACTTAACATGGACAACACATTCCCCACACAACCTGGACAGCACATTCCCCACATAACCTGGACAGCACATTCCCCACACAACCTGGACAGCACATTCCTCACACAACCTGGACAGCACATTCCCCACACAACCTGGACAACACATTCCCCACACAACCTGGACAGCACATTCCCCACATAACCTGGACAGCACATTCCCCACACAACCTGGACAGGACATTCCCCACACAACCCGGACAGGACATTCCCCACACAACCTGGACAGCATAAGACCGCGCATATACATGTATATGTATATATATACCAACATGAGACCTTGTGTGTATGTATATAAATAAATATAGCCGTTTAGCTTCTTGCAGACGATAATTTAACAATAACAAGAAGCATTCCATTGAACATTTTCTCAGGAGATGGTGACTTTTCAAACGATTATATCACAACACCGGAAGACGTATGGCCTGGGTCAATATATAATATATAATATATGTATAAAACAAGTGATACTTAGTCTGCATATTTTAGTCTGGGTATTCCCGGTTCCTTCTTCTCCGCAATACTAACACAGCATGGAAGGTGTTTCTTTTCCAAGAATTCACCCGGAACACGCAGCACAACATTAAAATGTCTGAATTGAACAGAGCATGTGTCTTTATTGTTCATTAGTTCTGCAACTTTTCTTCTTTTGTTGTAGCTCTCTTCTTTAACTCTTTACTCGATGTTCCAATCTCTACATGAATCTCTACTCGATTTTCCAATCTCTACATGAAGCTCTACTCGATGTTCCAATCTCTACATGAAGCTCTACACGATGTTCCAATCTCTACATGAAGCTCTACTCGATGTTCCAATCTCTACATGAATCTCTACTCGATTGTCCAATCTCTACATATAGCTCTACGTGTTGTTCCAATCTCTACATGACGTTCTACTCGATGTAGCGATGTTCCAAATCGTTGCTTAAATCTCTACTTGATGTCCGAGGTTTACTTGAATCTCTTCTAGATTTTTCAAGCTCTACATAAATCTCTATTCGATGTAGAGATGTTTCAAGCTGGTTTCTCAAAACATTATATCTTATACTATGTGTGCCTGGTAGCATTCTACTTATGATCTATTTCTCTCATCATTCAACGATATATAAATTGTATTCTAACAACGACTAAACTTTATTCTAACAACAATATATACACTTTATTCTTGTGTCTGTTTTGTTTGTTTTGCGTTCGCTCCGTTGTAACCATCACGGATATCCGTGCGATTTCCGCCGGGAGCGTGATTACGTTGTGCCACCGCTATGCGCCTTGTAGGCCTAGCACATCCGATTTCGGCATGCCTTGACAATTCGGGTGGGCTACCCTTAGCCTGTGACAGCCTCTATATCTGTCTCCAGGCACGCGTAGTGGCGACTCTTCGCCCAGACGATATTTGCTCTCGTCTGACTCGCACGAGGTGTTCCACTGTCTATGAACTTGCCTCGTGTAATTGGACGTGATGTGCCTGTGCCCATTGGATACTGAACCGTTTCTCATCCGTGAGCCTGGTTCCTTAAAGGGAAGAACTCAACAGAGGAGTTGGACCCTGGCTCTTTCGTCCTCTTAGCCGAGGTGTCGTTCACCGACATCGTGTACCCTTTATCCAAGTTCGAGTCTCACACCACGCGTTTGAGAGCAAGGCGTTCTCGAGCTGAGCGTCCTTGTCCCAATAGCGCCTGAGCCCATCAGGTACTGAACCCTTTCTCTCTTCAAGTGTATATCCGGTGTAGGAAAACCTGACAGTAGAGTTGGGCCAGGGCTAAATCGTTGTCCCTTTTGTGCCTGAGCCCATCAGGTACAGAACCCTTTCTCTCTGCAAGTGTACATCCGTTATAGGAAACTTTGACAGTAGAGTTGGGCCAGGACTACCATCGTTGTCCCTTTCTTGCCTAAGCCCATCGGGTACAGAACCCCTTCTCTTCGCGAGCATATTTCCGGTTTAGGAAGGCTCGACATAAGAGTTGGGTTAGGTCTTCTTGCTTTACCAAACGCCAATGGATGGGTCTGGGTCTCTGCCTGTAAGGAACACAGGTAACTAGAAGCTCGTCTCGAGCTGACGGAGCTTGTAGTTCCCCTTTCCTATGGAATTTTCACTTTCTATTTGCAGTTCGCACTGCCCTCTAGCGCTGTTCTGCCCTTTCATTGTTTCATTGTACTCGGTATGAAATATATTTGTCTCTCGCCATGCATCTACCTTTACGTGCATTTTACATGGCCGCCCCTCCAATGTTCGGACTGGACTGACTAGCTTCACTGTATGTCGACAGTGTCGCTATATGTGGTGCTGCTGGTGGTGTCGGAGATATTGTCTGTCTCTTGTGCAGTCAAATCTCTTTCCATCTGCTACCTCCACATTCTCGGACACGATCCCCAAATGATTTGGCCAGAATCAGCACGAGCTGCTGTATTTCTGTTTCCAGGGTGCACCGCGTGGAGGTACATTTGGGATCTTAGTTATCTGCTAACCCTGTGTCCGCCTAGAGCAATGCGTTCCCTTTGCACCCCCTTTGTGTCTGTGAATTGTACTTTAAAATGTGGACTTATTTGTACACAATATACAATCATACCAAATTTGGGCTATCATAACAAAATACTGTTTCCACTCTCTCTCTCTCTATCTCTTTCTTTCTCTTTCTCTCTCTCTCTCTCTCCAACTGTGCGCTCAGTCTTATATATTTACCTGGTTTAAGTAATATCGCATAGAGAAAAACCATAACGGAGGTGATGATGTCAGGAAGAAAATGGACGCAAGATAGATAGATATGTAGATAGATCTATTGGTAGATAGATCTATTGGTAGATAGATATGTAGATAGATCTATTGGTAGATAGATATGTAGATAGATCTATTGGTAGATAGATATGTAGATAGGTTGGAAGATAAATAGATAAGTATGTAGGTAGATATATAGATAGATAGACAGACAGACATACAGACAGGCAGACAGACAGACATATATATGATAGATAGATAGCAGATAGATAGATAGATATATAGATAGATAGATAGATAGATAGATAGATAGATAGATAGATAGAAAGATAGATAGATAGATAGATAGATAGATAGATAGATAGATAGATAGATTTTCAATCAAAGGGAAATTACTTGTAAATTGACTGTAGACAGAAAAGAAAGCGTTGTCTATTATCTTTCCCCAGGTGAATGATTGTTGATTACATTCACACTTGCCGTTAAGCGTAGGAGTGGGAGCTTAAACTGTCGTTCCAAGACCAGATGTGTCGCCGAGGTTGCATTTAGTCCATGTTTGTTCAAGGTTATCTTAATGTTTTCTATCCACCGTTTTCTTGGTCTACCTTTGGCTTTACACCCGGATATTCTTGTATTATATGCTCTTATTGGTATTTGGTTTGGCTTCATTCTAATAAGGTGACCGAACCATTTTACTTGCTGTCTCTCAATATGTTCGATACATGATATTATACCAACTCTTTTCCTAATTTCTTCATTTCTTATTTTATCTAGTTTGGTAACCATTGCAGCTTTTATCAGACACTTAATTTCACATGTGACGATTTTTCTTTGTTGCGAAGCTGTTAAAGACCATGTTTGACATTAGTAGCACAGTGTTGGTATAAAAATTGTAGATATTATTTGTGTTTTAATTTCCACCTTGATCTTTGGGTGAATGCGTTAACTGTCTTTAATTTACTCGACTTATTAGAATTTGACGTACAGTTAAAACCGGACATAGAAAAATCAAGGTTTTTAAGAATCACGAAAATCGCAGGAAGTTAGTTAACCTTGAGTCGGAACATCACATGGACAATCGCAGGAAGTGAGTTAACCTTGAGTCGGAACATCACATGGACAATCGCAGGAAGTGAGTTAACCTTGAGTCGGAACATCACATGGACAATCGCAGGAAGTGAGTTAACCTTGAGTCGGAACATCACATGGACAATCGCAGGAAGTGAGTTAACCTTGAGTCGGACCATCACATGGACAATCGCAGGAAGTGAGTTAACCTTGAGTCGGACCATCACATGGACAATCGCAGGAAGTGAGTTAACCTTGAGTCGGACCATCACATGGACATTTTAAATATGTTGCTTTTCAGTTTAGAGATTGTTGGTGAATATTTAGATAACCCTAAGAGAAATCCCGAAATTAGGTTGGGAAAATATCTTGTTTACTAGCGACACTGCTAGCTACAGGGTTTAATTGCTAGCTACAGGGTTTAATTGCTGACTACGCGGTTTAATTGCTGGCTACAAGGTTTAATTGTTGGCTACGCGGTTTAATTGCTGGCTACAGGGTTTAATTGTTGGCTACGCAATTTAATTGCTGGCTACAGGGTTTAATTGCTGGCTACAGGGTTTAATTGTTGGCTACGCGGTTTAATTGCTGGCTACAGGGTTTAATTGTTGGCTACGCGGTTTAATTGCTGGCTACAGGGTTTAATTGTTGGCTACGCGGTTTAATTGCTGGCTAGACGGTTTAATTGGATTTTACAAGATTGATGAATTAAAGTGGCAGAATGGAACTCGTGAAAAGATCAATTCGTATGCAAAATTCGTCACGTCTTGTGCAAAATTCGAGGAAAAGGTGACAAATGTTAGTGAGTGAAAATCTGTTATAATCTATCCATCGAAGGCATAAGCAGTATTAATCCAGACAATGTAGGAGTTGGATTAAAACGTTAGGACTGCCCACTTGGACACAAGTCCGTAACTGTTTCATGGGTGAATGGAATTATCTATTGTTCTATCAGTAAGGAGCTGTGATAGATTCTCAGGCAGATTATATAAATATAGCTAGGATGAAGTTTGTGTTACTTTCACTAAACGTTAGTTTGGGATAATTAGAGAAGCAAGTTATGACTTTAATTCATATAGGATATACATTTCCTGATAAATATTGTTCTACGATATTGCCCTTGCGACGTGGACGTTATACTTTCACTCGTGTTTGTATCGGTTTGGAACTGTGCTGTTTTATCGTAACGTAGTCTGCCAGTGATGGGTTTTATTATAGAAAAGCCGGATGTTTATGTCAACTGAAAGTCTAGTCAACGATATTGTCTAGTCAACCGTAGCTGCAAGCTTATGCGTACGTAATTGTACATGAAGGTCATGATGTGGAATGAGTAGATGTATGTTCTAGAACATCTATGTAAAGATCCTGATTAATGAAATGCTGAGGACATGTCTTTGCAACCATACTTAATGATCTAAATTTACCATTAGCGGGATGCGTATTTTTGAGAATCGCTGTGCGATGATCGGGAAGTGAGAAGTTGTCTGCTTAGGTCGACGACAACTGATGTTATGAGCTTAGTAGGAGAAGCGTGTCCTTATATTTACGTAATCCTACGTGATGGTCTCAATTTATAATAAACTGTCGGGGAGAAATTTATAATAAACTGTGGGCTTATGTCGGCAGTTGAACTATTCTAACACTCTGATGTGATATTTTGTGATAGCAGTTGAAATATTCTATCTAACACTCTGATGTGATGTTTGCTCAATGAAGCAACACACCGCCTACTGAGAGTACCACTCATAGCACGTAAGTATGCAATTTTAAACGATAATTCCCGGGTGCTCAAGAAAACAAATCTACTTAAAAAAACGAAACTTCGTGACTTGAATTTTAACTACGATTTCAATAACACACAGCAAACGACTTGTTAGCCACCACTCTATTACTAATTGTTGACTATAATACCATAGTCATCTGTTTTATGTTTTGGGATTGATTGTTTGCTGGTATATCCATGTCTCTGGTAATTTTTGCCACTGATTTTTTACTGTCTCTGGTCTTGTATTTTGTGACCATTAGTTTAACAAATCTACCTAAGTGCTTTATTTTATGTTGTATGACTGCTAGTTGAATTGATATGCCTGTATCCTTTATTGTATATTTTGAGACCGACTGTTGGGTTATTCAAGCCAAGTTTCTAACCTCATATTTGTTCACCCATTTTGTCGACAAGTTGATGATGGTGTACTACCAGTGATTAAAGCTGCAATGGTTACTACTAAACTAGATGAAATCAGAAATAAAGCTATTAGCACAAGAGTTGGTATAACATCATGTAGTGAACATATCAAAAGACAAAAAGTAAAATGATTTGGTCACCTTATGAGAATGAATCAACACCAAATACCAATACGAGAATATGACCAAAAAATATACGGACATAACCACAAAAATCGTGGCTTCCGCCGCTAGGATTAACGGCAAGTGTGGATACTATCAACTATTATTCAACTTAAGATAGGCAATAGACCAGTGATTATCAAAATTTGACCCAGTGTCTTTAACTCCGACAAATCGTTCAAAATACGTGCTTTCAATGTTAACTAGTGTATGCGACAAGGGACGTAACTATACATGTATTTACGCGCTTTGTTATGTTTAATTACATGAATAATCTCCCCTTAATATTTAGGCCAGGAGTGTGTAATGGATAGGACATCAGGGTGAGTGGCAGCCACTTCCCTTCGTGAAGGACATGTTCCTATATAGTTCCCCTACTCCTGTCTAGATCACATATAGCTCCACGTGTGTGCTTGTGCATATCAGCGCTACACCTTACTATGAATTTAGTTGCCATTTTGATGCTTTTCATACTAGATCTGGTGTTTTTCAAATAATCCGGAACCAAAATTTTGGAAATAGCACCAGTTTAGTGCTCTTCAAAGATTTGCTGGTGAATTTTAGTGCATTTTGTCAAAGATTTGCTGGTGAATTTTACTGCATTTTGTCAAAGATTTGCTGGTGAATTTTAGTGCATTTTGTCAAAGATTTGCTGGTGAATTTTAGTGCATTTTGTCAAAGATTTGCTGGTGAATTTTAGTGCATTTTGTCAAAGATTTGCTGGTGAATTTTAGTGCATTTTGTCAAAGATTTGCTGGTGAATTTTAGTGCATTTTGTCAAAGATTTGCTGGTGAATTTTACTGCATTTTGTCAAAGATTTGCTGGTGAATTTTAGTGCATTTTGTCAAAGATTTGCTGGTGAATTTTAGTGCATTTTGTCATTATTTATTGCTAGTTGAATGAACTAGGTGAAGTAACTCAGCCACGGGACCCCCTACTCATCCTACTGTACACACAACTGCTGTTGGAGTATGCAGTAGAGCGTATTACCGACAACGGCTTCGAATACGGGAGTTAGAAAGACCCATACTTGATGAGGGCACATCAAGGACGATAACTGGTAACCGACAAGAACTGGCACAAAAGGCAATGGCAGACTACTGAGGCGCTTACAATGCCAACATCTTACGATGGTCATGTAAATAGACACAATGGCTTAGACAGATTAATCAAGTGGGAAAACATTTCAGGACAAGAGAACAAGAAGCCGATCAAGAGAACAATGGATGTTTGGTATGAAAGACGTTCTGAACATGACACACTGGAAGAGGCTGCGCAGCTTGCATAGAACCAAGAAGACTTACATAGTAGCAGCGCGGACAACGTTCTTTGAAGGACACTTCACATAGATGGACCTCCCTTTGAATAGAATTGAAGGATCCAGTGGTCAATGGGCTCGTACCCTTGGACCGTAACATGAAGGATCCAGTGATCCATGGGCTCGTACTCGTGGACTTAAATATGAGGATTCTAGTGGTCCATATGCTCATATCCGTGGACCATAAAATATCTGTATTATCATTTCTCTGCATATGCTGTAAGGCGTCGCAAGCAGGACAGACATTTTGGTGTTTTTCATACTAAATATGGTGCTTTTCAAATCTTTCAAGTCAACCGGTGTCAAAGTTTTGGAAATAGCGCGCGATGCGGCACTAGTTTACTGCTTTTCACAAATTTGATATTTTTCCTGGAAAAGAAAACAGTTTAGTGTTATTTGTTTAGACTTAGTAGAATTGTGTGACTGTAACGCTGAATCATTATGCAATGCTCTGAACGAATGTGTGAAGAATAATGGGCTTGAGTTGCACAGGCTAGTTGCACTAGGCACTGATAATGCATCTGTCACAATGGAGTGAGTGTACACAAAATTCAAGTCTGAAATTCCACATCTGATCCTAGTTAGATGTGTGTGCCATTCTCTTCAACTAGCTGTGTCACTTGCTACAGTGCAGTGCCTTCCCAGGAGTCTAGAGTTCATGATTAGAGAAACATACAACTGGTTTTCTCACTCCTCACTTCGTCAAGCAAAGTACAGTGAGATTTGTGCATTAATAAATGATGAGCAACCCTCACATAAGCTTATTCAACCAAGTCAAACAGGATGCATGTCTATTGAATCTGCCATTGTCAGAATATTTACAGCAGTTGGTTGAGCTCAGAGCTCATTTTAATATAGCAAGAATGCGTGAGCTCTGTTAACAGCAGAATTTCTAAATTCTATGTTCTGTGACATGAAAAACTATGTTTGGCTCATATTTCTTAAACATATTCTTGGACAAGTTCAAAGCGTGAATAAAAAATTTGAAGTAGAAATACAAGATCCAACAAAACTACTCAACGATCTTGTCCATCTCACTGATTCTATCAGTTCAAAGATTGTTATTCCTGGACAAAACATGACACAGAAACTGATGCTATTCAAGACTATATAGATCCTAATCCATATCTAGGTTATGAGTTTGAAAAATAAATGGCAATCTACAAATTTCCTGATGAGAAAGAAATTCGTAGAATTATATGTACAGTTTTCATTAACACAGCCGGGTTTACGTTTGCCAGATAACGTTCACATATTGCAGTCCATGTCATGTTTTAGTGGAGTTATTAACACAGCTGGGTTTACGTTTTCCAGATAACGTTCACATATTGCAGTCCATGTCATGTTTTAGTGGAGTTATTAACACAGCTGGGTTTACGTTTGCCAGATAACGTTCACATATTGCAGTCCATGTCATGTTTTAGTGGAGTTATTAACACAGCTGGGTTTACGTTTTCCAGATAACGTTCACATATTGCAGTCCATGTCATGTTTTAGTGGAGTTATTAACACAGCTGGGTTTACGTTTGCCAGATAACGTTCACATATTGCAGTCCATGTCATGTTTTAGTGGAGTTATTAACACAGCCGGGTTTACGTTTGCCAGATAACGTTCACATATTGCAGTCCATGTCATGTTTTAGTGGAGTTATTAACACAGCTGGGTTTACGTTTTCCAGATAACGTTCACATATTGCCGCCCATGTCAAGTTTTAGTGGAAGTGAATATCTACAGCCAATTAAGCCTCGCATATTAGATCTGGCTAAAATGTTTATTGATGACGCAGATACTCTCACCCGCATAGATTTCCAGTGGAGAAAACTTCACCATATGTAGTCGTCACATAACAATGACACACTTGCATTGTCGGCAGAAATAGCTTCATACAGGGATGTAATTGGTAAAAATCCTTTCCAAAGTCTTGCAAATTTTAGTTTTAACTATGCTTACTTTACTTCATTCCAATGCTGACGTGAAACGTGTTTTCAGTCACTTGGGGTTTACAAAATCAAAAATTCGAAATAGATTGAGCATCACTAGTTTGAGAGCTGTTCTATTAAATATGGAATGAAAAGATATGGTAAATGTTGTTTTGATTATAAACTAGCTACGGATGTCCTGCAAATAATTGGATCACAAGATCCTTATAAAAGTTTGTGTCAATCATCATCTGACACACAAGTACAGCCAGACAATGCTACAGAAATTGTACAACACTTGTCTGACTGGCATTTGGCAGATCTTGAATAAACATATTTCTAATATTAACTGATGGTCAATAATTATCGTGCGAAAACTTGATACATATTTGGAATATTATAGTTTTCTTTACATTTTCTTTTCCTTTTTTAACATTTTTTGTTGTTTTCTCATAATTTTGTGTGTGCAATCTTGTCATGAGACTATCATCTTTTGGCAAAAACACGTTGACATCATTAAATGTACCAGGAAAAAGACACAAAAAAGTGTTGACAACATTAAATGTACCAGGAAAAAGACACAAAATGAAAAAAACATGTCTGACTGTGATTATGTAATCTCGAATAATACTACTTATCAGGTTAATAACTGATATTACTATATAATGTGTTAATAACTGATATTACTATATTATGTGTTATCTTGTGTTATTTTAAGTAAAATATGTAATGCTTCATTTAGTGCTTTCCACTTTTTTTAGTGCTTTCTTATGCCTTTTTAGAGACGTTTCTAGTGCTTCTATGATAAAATGAGTTTGCAACCCTGGTCGCAGGATGACGATTGTTTTGTTTACCCTAATGACGACCAACATGTAATTTATAAATCTCCTAAACTGTACATTCTCCGTGGTGTACTAGGTTGGTGCTTATTTAGTCCACAAATGTCCTTGGTGGGGTCCTAGAAGGGTATTTGTTCACGTGACAAGATCCTTGGTGCGATTTTTTTGTATTAGTTAATAGTTGCGTCATGAAATACCCTCGCGTGCACTGTACACTTAACTCGGGAAATCTACACCACGAGCAGCGATCTTCATTCCGCAGGACACGAGCCAGAGAAGAGCTAGCCCGGATAATGTGTGAAGCTTTGCTGCCATCAGACCCGGAACATTACATAAGAGGCCGGCGTGTCACGTGGTATGAGCTAAATATAGATTGTGTGGCGGACACTTTGACACATCGACAGTCTTGTACCTGACATGAACACACGAAGGTAAGATGGAATCTTCCAGCTCTTTGTTTTGTTTACTTTGATACCGTGTTGTTTGTAACATTATCTGACTGTATGTGTGACAACTATATCTTTTAGATCTAGACTTCAAACACTTGTCAACAAACGTGTTATGTTTTACCACACGCGAGTTTCGGTAATTGTAAGATGAGTGTGTGCGTACTCGGTTATAGGACTGGGTGAGTGGCTGATGGTAGAAATATATCATGTGTCTGCTTGTTCAATACTAAACTCTCAGCGTGTAAGTGAATGATTGATAACATGTGGTCAGTATGTGATCGATTGATAACATTCTACTGTTTTTGTGACTAATTTATGATGGCAAATGGTATGTGATTGGTACCATACTGTATTATTGTGTGAGTCATAGCATTCTGTAGTTATTGTGTGCGAGTAATAACATTCTGCAGTTATTGTGTGAGAGTAATAACATTCTAAAGCTATTGTGTGAGTGATACCATTCTGTAGTTATTGTGTGAGAGTAATACCATTCTAAAGCTATTGTGTGAGTAATAACATACTGTAAATATTGTGTGAGTGATATAACATTCTGCAGTTATTGAGTGAGTGAGTGATAACATTCTGTAGTTATTGTGTGAGAGTAATAACATTCTGTAGTTATTGAGTGAGTAATAACATTCTACAATTATTGTGTGAGTTATAACATTCTTCAGTTATTGAGTGAGTGAGTGATAACATTCTGTAGTTATTGAGTGAGTGATAACAATCTGCATTTATTGTGTGAGTGAGTGAGTGATAATTTTTTTAGCAGTTATTGTGTGTGAAAGTAATTGATAGCAGTCAGAATCAGTATCATGAGTCATAAGTAAATCGAACAAATGTCTGAATAAAGTATGGATCAGCAGATGTGACATTATTGGAAGGTAAGTTTGAATGTGTCAAGGTGGGATAACCATCAGTGGTTCTCACAGAAGTTTGTATTCAACCAGGTTTTTCATACATGTATTGTTAACATTTCATACCGATGTGAGTAGATCGTATGTCAGATAATTATAATATTTCTGCTTAGCCTCCAACATATGAAATCAAAAAGTTAGGTGTAAGTAACTGAACAACAGAAAGTTATGTCCTCATATTATCTCTACATTTGTGGTTCATGTATATATTCCTACCTTGTCAATGAAAGTCTCCTGTTTAATTATGTCCAATTCAGGGAATCCCTGCTTAATTATGTGCAATTCTTACACATCTTACTTCACATAATAAAATTCACATAATGATGGCAAAAGGCCGGGGCCGTATTGCGAGCAAAGAATAGCAACACTTTTACTCTCCAGGCATATCATAAGAGTCGATTAAGGATCTTTAGAGAATGGAGTTGGCTGTCCTATCTCATAGAGGAACTATCCATGAATTGGTTGAAATTCAAAATAAATGTACATGCACAACAGATGTGAAACAAAATAAATGTACATACAAAAATGTGAAACAAAATAAATGTACATACAAAAATGTGAAACAAAATAAATGTACATACAAACATGTGAAACAAAATAAATGTACATACAAAACTGTGAAACAAAATAAATGTACATACAAAAATGTGAAACAAAATAAATGTACATACAAAAATGTGAAACAAAATAAATGTACATACAAAAATGTGAAACAAATTAAATGTACATACAAAAATGTGAAACAAAATAAATGTACATACAAACATGTGAAACAAAATAAATGTACATACAAAACTGTGAAACAAAATAAATGTACATACAAAAATGTGAAACAAAATAAATGTACATACAAAAATGTGAAACAAAATAAATGTACATACAAAAATGTGAAACAAAATAAATGTACATACAAACATGTGAAACAAAATAAATGTACATACAAAAATGTGAAACAAATTAAATGTACATACAAATATGTGAAACAAAATAAATGTACATACAAAAATGTGAAACAAAATAAATGTACATACAAATGTCAAACAAAACATGTATTTTTACGATACATTTTCAAATGAACAATTTGTGTGTAGGGTATGTGGCTGGATGATAATTGGCATATCTATAATACACAGTTTAAAAAAAATATATAATGTTATATTTAAATTTGTGCAATATATTTCTCATCACCCCCCCCCCCCCCTTTCCGTTTCACCAACTGTCAAACTTATTCAATACCCCCCCTCTCCCCGCCCTTATTTGTGGAGGTAATATAAGGGCAGCCCCAAGGAACGCACAGGCGATCAATGCACCGCTATTATTGTGTCAGTTCTGAAACAGTGTTAGAAACACAGCACACGGTGACTAAGACAAAACAACACATCTGAGGCGATGCCAACATATTTTCACCACATGTGTCTGTACGTTTTCTATAAGGGGGGGGGCAGCCGTCGATAGTAGACCTCTCTCCGGAATTAATTAGGACATTTGTTTTTTTAAATTTAATTATCATCGTGATTTTCGTTGGTGACTATTTATATGATTGGAATCGAATGCCAAAAATATCCAAGGCCGACCAACGAAAAGCACGGAAACAGCCAAAATCAGGTCATGCTTACGTTGTCTGTGAACAGGTCTTATAGTACTGTGACGGTCATATACCTATTCTTTCTCAGACATGGCTGGACAGCGACATCTCGCAGATTTGTCGAAGTTTTCAGAGATCAAATGACAATTATATTGCCTACTTTCACCTTCTACAAGAGGTATTGAACAACACCTGTTCGTTTACCTGTGTCAGCACCGACAAGATGTCATACCTGTATTGATGAAGAAGAAGAAGAACTTTCACTTTGTGCTCTGTGATACGCTTATTCGTATTTATCTCATGATGGTCCCCCTCTCTCATGTCAAAAACCGCGTCAGAGGTCGTAGAGGATTGACTTAACTGAACTCATGTTTCCCCACATCTACTCAGCGCCTCTCAACGAAGATAGTGTCGCCTGTCAAGTGTACCGCTCAATGCACGTAACTTCGTAGCTTCAAGTAGATGTGGGGTACACTGGGATATACAACACATTTCCTTATAAATATGACGTCATAGCAAGGGATGGAACATCTTGAGGGCAAGGCTTAAACCACAATGCCGGGCAGCTAACACTTGTAGCACATCCAAACCCCAGTACAGACCTGTGTACACATTCAGGCCCCAGTACAGACCTGTTTACACATCCAAACCCCAGTACAGACCTGTGTACACAAACCCCAGTACAGACCTGTGTACACAAACCCGAGTACAGACCTGTATACACAAAATCAACATGATCTGATTGTATGATTTTTCATTACTTCCGTGCATTTCGTTGGCAGCCTTTGCTCTTTGTAGCATGCGACAACAAGTAAACTAATAAAATAAGTAACCCAAGAACAACAAGAAAATATAGCTAAATGACACATAGTGATCAATGAACATCACGACAATAATAAAACCTAGCGAATGGAGATTATTGTTTATTTTCTGTACAGAGATTTTTGCTGCCTGCGTTCTCGCTCTTATCTACTCCCGTATCCTGTTCACCACCAATCTACTGGTACCTTTAAGTAAGATCTTCAATCTACTGGTACCTTTAAGTAAGATCTTCAATCTACTGGTACCTTTAAGTAAGATCTTCAATCTACTGGTACCTTTAAGTAAGATCTTCAATCTACTGGTACCTTTAAGTAAGATCTTCAATCTACTGGTACCTTTAAGTAAGATCTTCAATCTACTGGTACCTTTAAGTAAGATCTTCAATCTACTGGTACCTTTAAGTAAGATCTTCAATCTACTGGTACCTTTAAGTAAGATCTTCAATCTACTGGTACCTTTAAGTAAAATCTTCAATCTACTGGTACCTTTAAGTAAGATCTTCAATCTACTGGTACCTTTAAGTAGGATCTTCAATCTACTGGTACCTTTAAGTAAGATCTTCAATCTACTGGTACCTTTAAGTAAGATCTTCAATCTACTGGTACCTTTAAGTAAGATCTTCAATCTACTGGTACCTTTAAGTAAGATCTTCAATCTACTGGTACCTTTAAGTAGGATCTTCAATCTACTGGTACCTTTAAGTAAGATCTTCAATCTACTGGTACCTTTAAGTAAGATCTTCAATCTACTGGTACCTTTAAGTAGGATCTTCAATCTACTGGTACCTTTAAGTAAGATCTTCAATCTACTGGTACCTTTAAGTAAGATCTTCAATCTACTGGTACCTTTAAGTAAGATCTTCAATCTACTGGTACCTTTAAGTAAGATCTTCAATCTACTGGTACCTTTAAGTAAGATCTTCAATCTACTGGTACCTTTAAGTAAGATCTTCAATCTACTGGTACCTTTAAGTAAGATCTTCAATCTACTGGTACCTTTAAGTAAGATCTTCAATCTACTGGTACCTTTAAGTAAGATCTTCAATCTACTGGTACCTTTAAGTAAGATCTTCACCTTTAAGTAAGATCTTCAATCTACTGGTACCTTTAAGTAAGATCTTCAATCTACTGGTACCTTTAAGTAAGATCTTCAATCTACTGGTACCTTTAAGTAAGATCTTCAATCTACTGGTACCTTTAAGTAAGATCTTCAATCTACTGGTACCTTTAAGTAAGATCTTCAATCTACTGGTACCTTTAAGTAAGATCTTCAATCTACTGGTACCTTCAAGTAAGATCTTCAATCTACTGGTACCTTTAAGTAAGATCTTCAATCTACTGGTACCTTTAAGTAAGATCTTCAATCTACTGGTACCTTTAAGTAAGATCTTCAATAAGGAGTTGTTTTTTAGTTCTTTCTTCATATTAAGTGTTGTTCAAATTTCTCTTTGTTTTCTTCTCTGTCCATGATGTTTGAGGCTTGGTATGTTTTACTACATATATTGTGCATTTGTGCAGCGCATGGTAGGCTTGTGTATCATGATACGCGTGAATGTATGATTGTATATCATATGTTGTACGTGAGTGTGATGAGTACGTGTGGCACTAAGTAACTGAAACTAAAATTTATTGTGTTCAGGTAATTACAAGCAGGTGTAACGTGAACTTGACATCAACAACATCCAGACCTGGAATTACTTGCAGATTATTACAATCATTGATACCTGTGCCAGGTGTACTTGGTTGAAAGTAAGTCACTGTTTTAGAGTGTTTATTTTGTATGCCACAGGTCATTGACATCGAGTTACAGATTCACATTTGACATGGAGTCACTGACTTACATTGACATGGAGTCATATACTTCTATTCGCAATGAGTCACAGGTTCACATTGACATGAAACCACTGACTTACATTAGCATGGAGTCACAGACTTATTGTGACACTGAGCTACTGACTTTCATTTCCATGGACTCACTGGTTTGAGTTGACATGGAGTCACTGGTTTGAGTTGACATGGAATCATTAACTTACATTGGCATGGAGTCACTGGCTCACACTGACGTGAAACCACTGTCTCATAGTGACAAGGAGTCATTAGAAAGATATGTGTGGAGTCACGGACACGAGTTATTCGTCTGAAGTTCCCGTTGAAATCAGGGCCGAAAAAGAGGGGGGGGGATTGGAGGCAAGTAGGAGGACACTTCTTAAAATTAAAATAAACAAAACACTGTATTTGCGAACTTTCTGATGATTGTTTTTACAGGACAATAAACTTTCTGATGATTGTTTTTTTGGCAAATATTTACTGGACAATGATTGTCTTCTTGTTTACTGGATTCTTAGTATCAAATGACTTGTACTTTAATGTTGTCTACATGCTTGGATCAGGACACTGTGTGTACATGTTAGGATATGAGGACACTGTGTGTACATGTTAGGATATGAGGACACTGTGTACATGTTACGATATGAGGACACTGTGTGTACATGTTACGATATGAGGACACTGTGTGTACATGTTACGATATGAGGACACTGTGTGTACATGTTACGATATCAGGACACTGTGTGTACATGTTACGATATCAGGACACTGTGTATACATGTTACGATATCAGGACACTGTGTGTACATGTTACGATATGAGGACACTGTGTGTACATGTTACGATATGAGGACACTGTGTGTACATGTTACGATATCAGGACACTGTGTATACATGTTACGATATCAGGACACTGTGTGTACATGTTACGATATGAGGACACTGTGTGTACATGTTAGGATATGAGGGCACTGTGTGAACACGTTGTAATATAAAGGCACCTTCACACGGCTAGAAATACTTTTCTAAGGTATTTGGGGACAATTATTTTAACTAGTGTGACAGTGTTAAGTGAAGTGTTGTAGGCTTCTGAAGGGAAATGGTTTAATGCCCTCCCCCTCCCTCGACCAACTACAGTCCTGAGGGTTATTAATTTCTGAAATATTGTGTGTACTAATACCTGCAGGTTTAGTCACATTTCCAGGTGTGAATAGGTCACGTGACCAGCAAGCTGTTATTGGAGCAGACATGCTGGTTGCACACTGTATTCAAACGTGTTCGCACGCGCTTCCCAGCACGCTCTTGTATTTGGTTAGTACGATGCTATCACCCAGTGTTTTTTTCCATTGATATGCGTGTGTGTCATTGATATGCGTGTGTGTCATTGATATGTGTGTGTGTCATTGATATGCGTGTGTGTCATTGAAATGTGTGTGTGTCATTGATATGTGTGTGTCACCCATGTGTGTGTATGTGTCGCTGATCTGTGTATGTATGTCACTGATGTGTGTGTCACTGATATGTGTGTGTCACTGATGTGTGTAACTAATATCTGTGTGTCACTGATGTGAGTGTGTCACTGATGTGTGTGTCACTGATGTGTGTAACTAATATCTGTGTGTCACTGATGTGAGTGTGTCACTGATGTGTGTAACTAATATCTGTGTGTCACTGATGTGAGTGTGTCACTGATGTGTGTGTCACTGATGTGTGTAACTAATATCTGTGTGTCACTGATATGTGTGTGTCACTGATGTGTGTAACTAATATATGTGTGTCACTGAAGTGTATGTGTGTGTGTCACTAATGCTTGTGGGTCACTAATGCCTGTGTGTCACTGATGTGTGTGTGACTGATGAGTGTGTATTTCACTGATTTATGTTTGTGTGTGAGTCACTGATGTATGTGGGTGCTACTCATGTATGTGTGTCACTGATGTGTGTCTGATGTGTGTATGTCACTGATATGTGTGTGTGTCTGATGTGTGTATGTCACTGATATGTGTGTGTGTCTGATGTGTGTATGTCACTGATATGTGTGTGTGTCTGATGTGTGTATGTCACTGATATGTGTGTGTGTGTCTGATGTGTGTATGTCACTGATATGTGTGTGTGTCTGATGTGTGTATGTCACTGATATGTGTGTGTGTGTCTGATGTTTGTATGTCACTGATATGTGTGTGTGTCTGATGTGTGTATGTCACTGATATGTGTGTGTGTCTGATGTTTGTATGTCACTGATGTGTGTGTCAATGATGTCTGTGTGTAACACTGGTGTGTGTATGTGTCAATCACGTGTGTATATCACTGATGCATGTATGTCACTAATATGTGTGTGTATCACTGATGTGTGTGTTTGTCACTGATCTGTGTGTGTCACAGACGTGTGTATATCACTGATGTGTGTATATCACTGATGTGTGTATATCACTGATGTGTGTATGTCACTAATATGTGAGTTATACTGATATATGTGTGTCACTGATATGTGTGCTACTGATGTGTGTGTGTCACTGATGTGTGTGTTATACTGATATGTGTGTGTCACTGATGTGTGTGCTACTAATGTGTGTGTGTCACTGTGTGTGTCACTGACGTGTGTATATCATTGATGTGCGTGTGGGCCTGATGTGTGTATGTCACTAACATGTGTGTGTATCATTCTAGTTGAACATTTTGTACGAATGACTTGATGTTACACATATCAATCTAACATTTCCTGTATCTACTTGTACCTGTCTATTGATCTATAAAGCTACCTGGTTCTATGAATGATTCTTATATCTATCTACCTGTCACTGTTGATTGATCCATAAGGCTACCTGGCTCTGTGCATATGTCCCTATTTAGACACACTAGAAGACTCAAGCGCTTCCACCGTAGTTGCCTTCGTAAGATATGTCAAGATAAACAAAAATAGGTAGATGTGTTACCAAAATAAAACATAAAACAACCTAACAACGAGATACATGGACAGACGACGTTTCGACTAAAAAGCCTTTATCAGGACAAACAAACGACCACAGATGGGCATAAAATCGAAAAATTAGGGTGGGGGTTTAACCATGACTACACCCAAATAACCATAGAGAAAGATAAATGAGGAGTAGAAAAATAAAGAGGTACAAAAGAACAGAAGGAAAAAAGAAAAGAATAAGAAAAAAGGAAAAAAAAGAGAAAAGGAAAGAAGCGAAAGGTGGTGGATAGACTAAAGTCCCGAGACGGAGATAGGTCACGCAAGGAAGTAATGTGGGAGGGGGAAGGGAGAGCCCAGAGATACGTCATGCAAGGAAGTAATGTGGGAGGGGTAAGGGAGAGCCCAGAGATACGTCACCCAAGGAAGTAATGTGGGAGGGGGAGAGAGCCCAGAGATACGTCACGCAAAGAAGTAATGTGGGAGGGGGAAGGGAGAGCCCAGAGATACGTCACGCAAGGAAGTAAATTGGGAGGGGGAGGAAGAGCCCAGAGGGCACAGCGGGAAATCACGTCGTGAGTTCTAGCTGACATAGCGAGACATAGAAAAAAGTGCCGGCGAGAAGGGTATCAGAGAAGGTAGGGAATAACCAGACAGGAAAAGAAGGCCATGGCGGGAGGAGACAGACCCGGAGCTACAGCCAAAGCATGTGAGGAAGTGGGGGGTCGTAGGTGACGAAGTAAGGGTCATCTGTCCACAATGTCGTAGTAAGTACAGGTCGGTGTAGCAGATGTCCCGATACAATATGACGGAAGATGGACCGCAACGATAAGTAGCTTGTAGGCCAGGTGTTGGGACATGAGACCGGTCGCATAAACCGAAGATGATTTAAGGATGAGCTAGCAGCATGTCGGAACCCCCCCCCCTGTGGGTATTGCCCTCACTGTACACTAGCTTATCTATGGGAACAACGATCAACCAACAGTCCTTTAATCCGGGCCATGTACCGTGGGGAGGACAGTGTCACATGAAACAGGATCACAGTTGTGAGAGACTAACTGTACGTTGCAACCCGTTTGGTGGCGTTGCCCGTACTGCTCGCTGGCTCCATAAATAGACCAAAGGGGGACCACTGCATCCGATCCATCCAAGTCTTGTGATGCAGGAAGCCTGTCGGCGCTGCCATAAAATACCAGACAGTGAAGTACTGATGAAATCTAAGTCTGTAAGTATATATGTCCAATCTCCTTCTATGTCCAATCTCCTTCTATGTCCAATCTCCTTCTATGTCCATTCTCCTTCTATGTCCATTCTCCTTCTATGTCCATTCTCCTTCTATATCGTCTCCTTCTATGTCCAGTCTCCTTCTATGTCCAGTCTCCTTCTATTTTCAGGTCTTTGCGGATGTCTGTGTTGTATCATCTTTCTGCCCATGATATTCTAATGATTTTTTCTATAAAATTTCATGTCAAATGCCGATATTTTCTTGTTTATTGAGCATCTCCAAGTATCGTATGTTTCCGCTGGAAAAATATAGCTTCTTAATATAATGTTTTGTTTTTACTGTTTGACCTTTGCCATAGATTTTTCATCTGTCATACTTTTTGTAGGACTATTGCTAAACTCTTTATGATTTCGTCACAGCATTCTCTTGTGATGTTGGTTGATTTCTTCACCGCATTCTCTTGTGATGTTGGCTGATTTCTTCACCGCGTTCTCTTGTGATGTTGGCTGATTTCTTCACAGCATTCTCTTGTGATGTTGGCTGATTTCTTCACCGCATTCTCTTGTGATGTTGGCTGATTTCTTCACCGCATTCTCTTGTGATGTTGGCTGATTTCTTCACAGCATTCTCTTGTGATGTTGGCTGATTTCTTCACAGCATTCTCTTGTGATGTTGGCTGATTTCTTCACCGCATTCTCTTGTGATGTTGGCTGATTTCTTCACCGCATTCTCTTGTGATGTTGGCTGATTTCTTCACCGCATTCTCTTGTGATGTTGGCTGATTTCTTCACCGCATTCTCTTGTGATGTTGGCTGATTTCTTCACCGCATTCTCTTGTGATGTTGCTTGATTTCTTCACCGCATTCTCTTGTGATGTTGGCTGATTTCTTCACCGCATTCTCTTGTGATGTTGGCTGATTTCTTCACCGCATTCTCTTGTGATGTTGGCTGATTTCTTCACCGCATTCTCTTGTGATGTTGCTTGATTTCTTCACCGCATTCTCTTGTGATGTTGGCTGATTTCTTCACAGCATTCTCTTGTGATGTTGGCTGATTTCTTCACCGCATTCTCTTGTGATGTTGCTTGATTTCTTCACCGCATTCTCTTGTGATGTTGGCTGATTTCTTCACAGCATTCTCTTGTGATGTTGGTTGAATCCGAGATATTCAAAGTTACCGATATGTTTTACTGTTTCTCTGTCTATGAGTATTGTAGACATAAGTCTATGTCTGATGATGTATATATTTTTTGTCTTCTTGACATTGGGGTACAAGAATCCTAAATCCGTAAATCAAATTATTAAAGCCGTAAATCAAATTATTAAATCCGTAAATCTAATTATTAAATCCGTAAATCAAATTATTAAATCCGTAAATCTAATTATTAAATCCGTAAATCTAATTATTAAATATGTAAATCAAATTATTAAATCCGTAAATCTAATTATTAAATCCGTAAATCAAATTATTAAATCCGTAAATCAAATTATTAAATCCGTAAATCAAAATATTAAATCCGTAAATCTAATTATTAAATCCGTAAATCAAATTATTAAATCCGTAAATCTAATTATTAAATCCGTAAATCTAATTATTAAATCCGTAAATCTAATTGGGATATTAAAATGTCCACTTTATTATATTACGTATACAAGAAAATAGACAAGCGCACAACTAATGGGCGCGACTCACACACATACACACACACACACTTAACATATGAACACAATGTTGCAAGTTAGACTCAACAACCACAAGTAAAACCGTATCGATATATATATATATATATATACTTTATGACTTGCAAAAGTTGAGCCGTGTGTTCTGGTAGATGAACTTTAGCTCAACCAGATGCAGGAGTACAGATGTTGCATTGTTACCTGGGGTAATTGGTGGCAGGAGGGAGGGAGTCGGTGATCTATGGACTCACAGCTTCGTTCACTGACGTACATCTCACAGCTTGAACACCATCTGTTACCTGGCTACACTCTACCTGGTGCAGAGATTCAAATACACCTAACTATACTCTACCTGGTACATATACTGAGTTCGATCCCCGCCACAGGCAATTGTGCATCCGGACTTTCATAAAGTACTAGCAAACTACTAAGCGTATTTATATTGCCTTGAAAATCACTACAGTCAAAAAATTATGGGTTTATAGACAGTGTTCAGCTGTCTAGTCAGTGGTTGACCAGAAACATAAGTGTTCAGCTGTCTAGTCAGTGGTTGACCAGAAACATAAGTGTTCAGCTGTCTAGTCAGTGGTTGACCAGAAACATAAGTGTTCAGCTGTCTAGTCAGTGGTTGACCAGAAACATAAGTGTTCAGCTGTCTAGTCAGTGGTTGACCAGAAACATTAGTGTTCAGCTGTCTAGTCAGTGGTTGACCAGAAACATAAGTGTTCAGCTGTCTAGTCAGTGGTTGACCAGAAACATAAATGTTCAGCTGTCTAGTCAGTGGTTGACCAGAAACATAAGTGTTCAGCTGTCTAGTCAATGGTTGACCAGAAACATAAGTGTTCAGCTGTCTAGTCAGTGGTTGACCAGAAACATAAGTGTTCAGCTGTCTAGTCAGTGGTTGACCAGAAACATAAGTGTTCAGCTGTCTAGTCAGTGGTTGACCAGAAACATAAGTGTTCAGCTGTCTAATCTGTGGTTGACCAGAAACATAAGTGTTCAGCTGTCTAGTTTGTGGTTGACCAGAAACATAAGTGTTCAGCTGTCTAGTCAGTGGTAGACCAGAAACATAAGTGTTCAGCTGTCTAGTCAGTGGTTGACCAGAAACATAAGTGTTCAGCTGTCTAGTCAGTGGTTGACCAGAAACATAAGTGTTCAGCTGTCTAGTCAGTGGTTGACCAGAAACATAAGTGTTCAGCTGTCTAGTCAGTGGTTGACCAGAAACATAAGTGTTCAGCTGTCTAGTTTGTGGTTGACCAGAAACATAAGTGTTCAGCTGTCTAGTTTGTGGTTGACCAGAAACATAAGTGTTCAGCTGTCTAGTCAGTGGTTGACCAGAAACATAAGTGTTCAGCTGTCTAGTTTGTGGTTGACCAGAAACATAAGTGTTCAGCTGTCTAGTCAGTGGTTGACCAGAAACATAAGTGTTCAGCTGCCTAGTCAGTGAGTGACCAGAAATCACCTGCCTATCGTTGCCTACTGCACTTGCTCAGTAACGATGACGCCATTCCTCGACCTTCCCAGAAAATTAACCCTGGTACTCTACTTCCTGATGACTGGATGAACTTTGAAGTATGCAAGATCCATGACTCAGTGACAAAGTACATGAGATCAAGACATTCTGACAGGATTCCACCTTACCATATGCATTTATGATGCCTTACGAACGGTATAGGGTCCACAATCATTCTACCAGACACATTCTACCAGACACATTCTACCAGACGCATGTTTTTGAATGTCAATGATACCAATGAGAAGCCCAGATATTAGAATGTTGGGCAGACTCTTCTTCCAGGCTGTCCTCAACCAACCGTCTATCGTACGTCCAGGCTGTCCTCAACCAACCGTCTATCGTACGTCCAGGCTGTCCTCAACCAACCGTCTATCTACTTCCAGGCTGTCCTCAACCAACCGTCTATCTACTTCCAAGCTGTCCTCAACCGACCGTCTATCGTACGAAATGAAGGTATAAGACGCAAGCCACAAGTTCAAATAAATAGAAAACTAGATATCCTACAAAACAAGGATGGAGTTAACACAGTAAAATATAACCAAGTATCCAATGGGAAAGCACCTAGTACTGACTTATAATTGCATAATTGGTAGAAATTTACAAGGCAGAAGGCACAATTCTCGTGCAAAAACTGACAGACCAGTCTATTCAACTCAATCTGGAGCAAAGAACAGTTTCCGGAAGAAATGAAAGACGCTACTCACATTCTCTTCTACAGGCGCAAGGGCAATCGCTCGTCCCGTGACACCCACAGATGAATCTTTCTTCCTAGTCCTCTTTAACCGCTTAAATGACCATCTAGAGCAAGATTTCCTCCCAGGGAGCCAGCGTGGCTTTAAAGCAGGCCACGGAACTGGCGATATGATACTTGCAGCTCGATAACTTCAGCAGAAATACCAAGAACAACAGTCTATTACTTTCATGTAATTTAACAAAATCTTTTATGACAGTGTCAACAAAAATTGACTATGGAAGATTATATGCAATTTTAGCTGCCCTCGATAAATTTATCAAGATCTTGTAGAGTCTTCTCGAGGGCATGATGCCCCGTGCACTAAAAGACAAGGAGCTGCCAAATGCATTTCAAGTTACAAATGGGGGAAACATGACTGCGTGCTGGTCCCAACGTCTTTCATAAAAATGGCAGTCTTGGCGTACATGTTCAAACACTAGCATATTAATATATGCATATCTCTGATTATACATCTATCTATAATCATTTTTTGGCACAATCTCTGACCAGCAAGATTGCCTTTATATTAGTGCCAGGACATGCGGGTGTTGAGAATGATGAGAGAGCCTGTACACTGGCTAGCACGACCATAGTGTGGATAGGTACAAAAATGTATCGATCTGACATAGTTAATTCGTAAAAAAAAACTTGCCCACTCAGAAGATCTTTAAAAATTTCAATCGTGGTGGTTCTCAAGACTGCATCAGGTTGATATAAACACCGAGACAGATCGTAAAGAGAAATAGAATAGATATACGAAGTAAATTGAAGGATAAAGCGTAAGGATAAATCAATCCCCGTTAACCTCTATATCATAGGTTCCCAAAATTTTTTTGGGTGCACCGTCCAATTTTGAAAGATAAAAATAGTGTAACCTCTTCCCCCTCCCCCCAAATAATTACAGTTTTTCCCGTTCAAGCAGTTTGATATTTACGACATCAACAGTAACTAATTGTACACTACTATTTATGCCGTTAAGGCAGCCCTGTACGCTGATGACCTGGTGGTGTGGTATGCAGAAGAACATCTAAGGATCGCCAACAATGAAATACATAAGTCAGCCGACAACATAGCAGCATGGGCAGATAAATGGATGGTAAAGATAAATGCTGAAAAATCCTCAACAACACTCTTGACACTCTCAAATAAGGACAAAGCAGGAGACATTAAACTCGGAAATGTACATATCAAAACAGCAGACGAGCCGGTGTACTTGGGCACTACGCTAGATATGAGACTAACATGGAGGCCTTACATTGAGAAAATAGAAGGCAAGATAGAAACTTTCCCAGTACTTTCCTGAGGAAATTAGCAGGAGAAAAACTTGGGGGGGGGGGAATAAGGAAATCTTAAAGAAGGTATATACAGGTGCAATTAGACCAGTACTAGAATAAGTACCAACAGCATGGACTTCAGCAGCCAAATTCCATCTACAAGACATGAACACGGTATAAAATCAAGCACTTCGCCATAGCGCAGATGCCATGAAGATCTCTCTCGCAAATGAAGTGGAAAAAATTAAGCCATCACTCTCCTTACCATACAGGCGGGACACTAAGACCACGATGTATGCAGAAAAGTACAAGAGCACGTCAGCACATCCAATGAAGACCAGATTTGGTGACGTAACCAGTGGAAGGCTGAAGAGAAGCAGTTTTCAGCATCAGTCAAAACAACGACACAGAAACTATAAGGAAGAACTATCAGATATAACAAAGGAAATGTAGCAAAACTTTTCCCAGTTCTGTGGGAGCAATATCAAAGTCTTGCTACCAGAACCACCATAAACAACAACTACACTATGATAGAACTGAATAATCTCCAAACAATAGTATGCAACATTATTGACGATATGTACCAGAGAGAAGCGTGGATATACCGAGGGATCAGCAACCAGAGCAGTGAAGAATGGAGGAGCTGGAATTTACGTAAAAATATCCAGAAAAAGAAAATAAATCCACATGTTCATCAACTGGAATCTTCTGCTCCAACTACTCTGTAGATGTACAGGATATAAATGTTTCTTCAGAAATAATTAAAAAGACAATAAGTCAATGTCAACAGGTGGTATTTTCTACTGATGCAATGTCTGTCCTACAAGCCCTTACCAGCGATAAATAGCCAGACCTGAAGTATGCCATACGAGAAGTGAGTATCCACAAAACGGTAGTACTACAGTAGGTACCATCCTACTGTGGCATACCAGGAAATGAAGAGGCAGATATGCTGGCAAAGGATGGAGCAACACAGGACCAAAAAGAGCAAGAATCACCTACCAGGAAAAGAGAACCCTCATTAAAAATATTAGGATAGTCGATCACCCAAAAGACAACTATCACTATCTTGGCAGAGCTGTGCAGGTTATCATTTTCTGCATCAGGACATTACGCAACAGACTAAACAGCCACTTAAATAGACTGACTGATTCCATCTCCTCTTTGTCCATGTGGGCAGGCAGAACCGACCGCGCAAAATATCCTGCATTTACACTAAGCAAATTGAGGGAGGGACACTGGCCCACAGAGACGGATATCCACAGAAAACTGTATGCGAGCACTGGGGGGGGGGGGGGGAGATGATGAGAGAGGCTGTCAAATACAGCAGCATTTATTTTAAAAAACTGGACTTGCTGTGTGGAAAACTGGACTTGCTGTGTGGAATACTGGACTTGCTGTGTGGGAAAACTGGACTTGCTGTGTGGGAAAACTGGACTTGCTGTGTGGAAATGTTCAACTGCGAACAGGAAGAAGATGTTATTATATTATAGAAAAAAGTAGTGGCTACAATGTACGTCATCTTGAACACGGTTATTGCTATCACCGATTTTGAGCAAACATAGACCATATGTCAAGATGTCGATATGCTATACCGATTTTGAGCAAACATAGACCATATGTCAAGATTATAAAATGTGTGCTCGAACAACATTATGAACAGTTTTATACAATTGTTTCAATATGGAAATTCAGAATGCATATTAAGAGATTGTATTACAGTAGTAAGAATATTATTGTAATAATTAAAACACCATCAAATAAATTGCGAAATTGTTTATTTCGAACTTATAAAGTAAAAATAAAAAGCAAAACTAACACATGAATGTGAAGGATAATCCAGGTGCATGTGTAACAGTTTGTTCATATCTGGTTCAACTTTCGTTGAAACGCAGTCGTAAATCGGCACGCTCAGTTTTATGCAATCGGTTATTTTCTTATAGTAATTTCGCTACATAACGAAACCCATGCTCATACAAATAAGAAGATGGTAATGCAATTAATACGTTCTTCACTATTCTTCATAATCCCCGGTAGAATGTTGGTATTCATTTCTGAAGCCAGAACTTTTGGTATCAAAATTTTAATGAGTTTTTCATTTGTTGTACGTTCTATGAGTCCCTCTTCTAAATTTGATGATCCTGTTGTGTTTACAAATCTATGTGTGAGAACAAATCTATGTGTGAGAACAAATCTAGAACCCAATGTTATATATTCAATTTGATATCAATCAGCATGTAGAACCTCCAAGTATTGGCAATATGTAAGTAAATCTTCCTGTTTGAGAGACACTGCTCACTGCTTATAAATTTGAAAGTGGCTATATTCAACTTCGCAAATTTCGCTTGAACATTTATAACACGCCTATATATGTTCTATACTCTCATTCACATAGAACATTGACATATATTTCTGTCACATATGGTCAATATTTCTGTCACATATGGTCAATATTTCTGTCACATATGGTCAATATTTCTGTCACATAAGGTCAATATTTCTTGTACATATGGTCAATATTTCTTGTACATATGGTCAATATTTCTGTCACATATCGTCAATATTTCTGTCACATATGGTCAATATTTCTGTCACATATGGTCAATATTTCTGTCACATATGGTCAATATTTCTGTCACATATGGTCAATATTTCTGTCACATATGGTCAATATTTCTGTCACATATCGTCCATTGTCAAATTATTAAATAATTGAAATAAAAGATTGATGACAAAATTGATACCGTAAGACTGGCAAACGATGAATTGAAATGCAAAATTTAAATTTTAAATGATTATCCAATCGAAAAATCACGAAAATAATTAATTTTTAAATATATAAGTAATTTATTCCATAAGTAGCCACCAAACCCATAGACTTCCTGAGCGTCCCCCAATTTATGTGAACCCACTATATCTCTCTAGAAGCCTACAGAGCCCACTGTGGGAAGCGGGTTGCCGCCCACTTTGGGAACCTATGCTCTAGATATACGAAGAGACTGATAAATTAACATCGAACTAGAATTGTCTGACGCTATCACTTTGATGGATCTGTTGAGACGTGGATCTGTTGAGACGTGGATCTGTTGAGAAGTGGATCTATTGAGACGTGGATCTGTTGAGACGTGGATCTGTTGAGAAGTGGATCTATTGAGACGTGGATCTGTTGAGATGTATGGACCAATCCGTGGTACGCTGTAGTTAACCTACAGTGTTGTTGTTCGTCCATCACAAGTGATGATGACCATTTGTTACATCCACTTTTGAAAATTCAATTTTAGTTATGTCCTTGATTATGAGTTCGTAAATGGCTAATGAGCCTTATTCGAGCTGTAAATGTCCTTGGACAGTTTTACATGGAATAACGACTGTAGACGGATCTTGGTCTATCCGTGACTTTCTAGCTGCTCTCCGCTGTTGAGCTGCTGCATTTCTGTTCTTTTCACAAGATGATGCGCTCTTTTTTATTTTAGAACGCCATGTAGATCTATTTTGTGCAAGTTCTTCCCATGTATCGTGGTCTATTTCAAAGGCTTTCAGTGAGTTCTTTAACAAGTCCTTGTAGCGCTTCCTTTGGCCACCTTGAGATCGTATACCCTTCTCTAGCTCACCATAGAGAAATATCTTTGGCAGACGATGGTCTGGCATACGCACCAAATGACCTGCCCAACGAATCTGTGTCTGCATCAGGATCGTGCCAATGCTTGGGATACCAGCTCTATCAAGGACTGTGGTATCTGGAATCTTTTCTTGCCATCTGATGTTCATAACTTTTCTGAGACAATTTGTATGAAAATGATTGAGTTTTTTTCACATGAAGTCTATACACAGTCCATGTTTCACCTGCGTATAACAGCACTGGAAGTACCACTGCTCTGTAAACTTTCAGCTTAGTCTTTCAGTTAATGCCATTTCTACGCCAAACATTTGCGTACAATCTGCCGAAAGTACTGCTTGCTTTGGCGATCCTTTAGTAATTAACCTACAGTAATAACTTTACTAATAACGTGTCCCGGTGTATGGTGTACTGCTGACCACAACATACCTAGGTGTGTCACTGGTCAATGAATTGAGATATGTCTTTATTATATTACTACTATTTATATCTTTATGTAACACAACATGGACAAGTCTATACAATTACATATCAGCACACACACATACACAACTACACACATACACAACCTACAGATACACTTCCGCAAGCACACGATTGTAACCATAAACTTAAACACTCTACCATTCACACACAGACCACGGCTCACAAAGCTAGACACACATACAGCAAGAATTACTAACACACACACATTAACTGCTACATCTACACAACTGCACACATCAACTCAACATTTACACATCCACACTTACACAGACGCACACACACATAAATAGACACGTACATGATCATCAATGTGTACACTCACAGCAGAATAAAATACATAAACACATACACACTCACAGCAGAATAAAATACATAAACACATACACACTCACACACTCACAGCAGAATAAAATACATAAACACATACACACTCACACACTCACAGCATAATAAAATACATAAACACATACACACTCACGTATTGTGTTTTTACTTAATTTACTCATCTCTCACTATCTTTCACTCCATCACCTGCGACTCACCTGGACACCTCTCTTCCCCCTCCCCATCACCTAACCCACACCCCCGCATCACCTGATCCTAAACTGGCTTATTTGATTGAACTACTAAATCACCTGAACCCTCACACCTGTCTCACCTGATCCTCCTACATATGATTGACCCGAACCTCCTACACATGACTGTACTGGACTGCTGTACCTGTATCTGACATTGGTCCGTGACTGACCCATGTCCAGACTGGAGTACTGATGTAGTCAATGAGCCCATCAATTCATCAACTGGCATACTCATCATCTCAGACCATGTCACGTGGTGGAGGAGCTTCCGACAAGGTCAGTTACAAGGCAATCATGATGCCGGCACAATGTTACTGTAACTGTTGTTGTGATTGTCGTTATTGTTACTCCAGCTGTTATTCGTGTTATTGTAGTTGTCGTTTTTGCCGCACCTATTGTTACTGCTGGTCTGGTGTTTCTTATTGTTACTGCAGCTATTTTTATTGGTATTATTGTGATTGTTGTTATTGCAACTAGTTATTATTGTTGTTGTGATTGTTGCCACTGCAATTGTTATTGCTTTTGTGGTTATTGTTGTTTTGGTATTTTAGTGATTATTGTTGTTACTACAGCTATTGCTATTGAAGTCGCGGTGATTGTTGTTGTTACTGCCACTATTTTTATTGGTTTTGTTGTGATTATCGTTGTTTCTGCAACTGTTGTTAGTGATGTTTTGATGATTGCCGTTGTTAGTAAAAATGTTGTTATTTCTGTTGTTTTTATTGTTGTTGTTATGATTGCCGTTTTTGTTACGACTGTTGTTATTGTGATTGTCGTTGTTACTGTAACTGTTGTTATTGGTGTTGTGATGATTGTTATTGCTACTGTAACTGTTGTTATTGGTGTTGTGATGATTGTCTACTGTAACTGTTGTCATTACTGTTGTTGTTGAAAAAGTTAATGTTGTCAGTACTGTTGTTTTTAATTAAGTAAAAATTGTACACAATGATTTGTAAATGTGGTCTTCTTCTTCTTCTGCGTTCATTCTCAAACTCCTGCGAGATCTCTTGTAGCAGAACAATGGCCGTACTAGATTTCCAGCAGGATGTAGTCCAGAGAATGGAAATGCGTTGTGTCGCCGTTTTATTTGCGCCAATGGCCCGACACATCCGTCTTCGGCGGGGTAAATGTGGTCAATGTTGAAATACTTGTCTGTCCATGTTGTACTGACGCATCTAACTGTGACGTGCGCTATTGTTGCTTATAACTAAACATGATTGTGTCTTCTCACTCCTAACACTCATGTACACGGCGGGTGCTGGAGACCGTTCCATTATATTGATTGTATAATGTGTGTTTAATTGTACTTGTGGTTGTTTTGTGATAACGACCTCTATTGAACAGAAATAGGTAATAAGTGTCACCAAAATTAGTCAATAAATCGATATAACAACTCACAGTGACAAAGGACGTTTCAACTATACAATCTTCATCAGGATAATTACAAACAAGAAATGGACATTACAAACAGAGAATCATGACGTAAACGATAGCAGCAGAAGATGATAACTGAGATAAGATGAGAGAAAGAAATGAGTAAGAGAATAAAGAAACATTCGACAAGAACATAATAGAGAGAGTGAGAGAGAGAAGAGAGAGAGAGAGAGAGAGAGTAAAAAGAAAAGCAACAGATCAATTATAATAATAGAAGACAAATCTAAGTAATATCACAGAAAATTAATGTATTATCACAGAAATTTGACGTAATATCACAGAAACCTAAAGTAATATCACAGAAACCTAAAGTAATATCACGGAAACATAAAGTAATATCACAGAAACCTAAAGTAATATCACGGAAACATAAAGTAATATCACAGAAAGCTAAAGTAATATCACAGAAAATTAATGTATTATCACAGAAATTTGACGTAATATCACAGAAACCTAAAGTAATATCACAGAAAGCTAAAGTAATATCACAGAAAGCTAAAGTAATATCACAGAAACCTAAAGTAATATCACAGAAACCTAAAGTAATATCACGGAAACATAAAGTAATATCACAGAAAATTAATGTAATATCACAGAAATCTGACGTAATATCACTGAAACCTAATGTAATATCACAGAAATCTAAAGTAATATCACAGAAAAACAAACTACTTTTCTTAAATCCCATGTAGTCAAACAAAATCGATATAGATTATAGATGTCCTTATAAGTAATAGTAGAATCAAAAACGGAAAATGTCATTGACACACTATTCACAAACCAGACTATTCACAAACCAAGCACAGGGAGTAATATAGATAGTCCAAAGAGGTTGGGGGGGGGGTGGTAGGATAGACCCAGAGGGTATGATAGGATACAGAAGACAGGCGTAGATACTGTGAACCAACAATGCAGCCATGACGCTAGTCCAGTGCGTAAACCAACAAATAGGTAAGTGAACGTCAAGGTGGAGGAAGTGAGAGGAAAGAGTAAGAGAAAAAGTAATTATCAATAATTCTATTTCATGGACTCTCACCGTCTCGCTACTATTTCATGGGCTCTCATCGGCTCGCTACTATTTCATGGGCTCTCACCGGCTCGCTACTATTTCATGGGCTCTCATCGGCTCGCTACTATTTCATGAGCTTTCATCGGCTCGCTACTATTTCATGGGCTCTCATCGGCTCGCTACTATTTCATGGGCTCTCACCGGCTCGCTACTATTTCATGGGCTCTCACCGGCTCGCTACTATTTCATGGGGTCTTACCGGCTCGCTACTATGTCATAAGTTCCTTCCGTCTGGTATACAGTTTTACCGCATTCCACCATAGTATTAATTGTGACAAATATGACATTATTACCAGAAAAATATTACATCAAGGCTTCATGGGATATGTCTACAAGTAAATTGCATGAGAATGAGATTAGTTTATAATTAGATACTACATGAAGATTAGAGTAAAGTTAGATATTACATGAAGATTAGAATATAGTTAGATATTACTTGAAGATCAGGGTATAGTTAGATATTACTTGAAGATCAGGGTATAGTTAGATATTACTTGAAGATCAGGGTATAGTTAGATATTATATGAAGATAAGATGAGGGAGGCACAATCAAGGCACCCATCGATCAGCATGGCTACAAAACGACAATTAATAAACAGTAATTTTATGCCAATTCTGTGTTACAAATGTCAAACATGGACACCTTGACAAAGACACTAGAAAAACATCACAGTTTGCGAAATGAGATGTTTGAGGAAAGCTATAAATGTCACGAGAAGAGACCGCCGGAGAAATAAAGATATCAGGATAGAAGTAAAGATTTTATCAAGTCAAGACTACATTGAGAGGCAGCGAACCAGATGGTTTGAGCACATCATAAGAATGGAACCTGCGCAACCAGCCCTTCATGCATACATCAGCAGAAGACCGGGCTACAAGACACGAGGAAGACCAAGATCTAGATGGGCAGAGACAATCAAAGAAACATTAAATAGACACGGACTTACCATGGCAAATGCAACTCAAATGGCCAGAGAAAAAAAACCTCAAAATCCACCTCCCCCCCCCCCCCACGACGCTTAACGGCACACATGGAAATGACAATAGATAGATAAAGATCAGAGTACAATCAAATATTACATAAAGATCAGAGTACAATCAAATATTACATGAAGAAGATTGTTTGAATATATGAAACATGACACGCGCAAATGTCAATAATAAGCTTTATTTCTGTACCAGCGATAAAAGTCATTATTATTGGCAATTTTGTCTAGAGCTGTGAGAGAAAATACATGATCCGTGACAGGTTGTAGAACCTATGTGTTTTTGAGTGGGAGAACTATATGTTTTTAAGTGGGAGAACTATGTGACAGGTTGTAGAACCTATGTGTTTTTGAGTGGGAGAACTATGAGACAGATTGTAGAACCTATGTGTTTTTAAGTGGGAGAACTATGTGACAGGTTGTAGAACCTATGTGTTTTTGAGTGGGAGAACTATATGTTTTTAAGTGGGAGAACTATGTGACAGGTTGTAGAACCTATGTGTTTTTGAGTGGGAGAACTATGAGACAGATTGTAGAACCTATGTGTTTTTAAGTGGGAGAACTATGTGACAGGTTGTAGAACCTATGTGTTTTTGAGTGGGAGAACTATTTGACTGGTTGTAGGACTAATGTAATTGTGTGTGGGAGAACTATGAGACTATGGCTGAGTCTTAGATATGTTTCCCTCAAGTGATTTAGGAGGGGGGAGGTACCTTCAAAAAGAGGGCTGTTCATTTGTTTTCATGTGCACATTCTATATTTATTTTAACATTTTGATGAACTTTTTATGAAAAATCGATTTTTTTATAATGGGGGGGGGGGGGGGGTGTATATTGCTCTTGTAACAATGCTCGATGTAACAATGTAACTATGCTTGTTTGTAACAATGTAACAATGCTCCTCGATGTAAGACTGTAACAGTGCAACAATGCTCAATATAACAATGCTTGATGTAACAATGCTTGATGTAACAATGCTTGATGTAACAATGCTCGATGTAACAATGCTCGATGTAACAATGCTCTATGTAACAATGCTCGATGTAACAATGCTCGATGTAACAATGCTCGATGTAACAATGCTCGATGTAACAATGCTTGATGTAACAATGCTTGATGTAACAATGCTTGATGTAACAATGCTCGATGTAACAATGCTTGATGTAACAATGCTCGATGTAACAATGCTCGATGTAACAATGCTCGATGTAACAATGCTCGATGTAACAATGCTTGATGTAACAATGCTTGATGTAACAATGCTTGATGTAACAATGGCGATTGTCACTAAACGTTGCTGTATTTCCATTGGGATTACCCGTCATAAACCAATTCTCACAAATATTTGTTCAAGCAGTTCTCCAAGATAAAGTGAGATCAGATCACATTCCATGGATAGCCTTCAATAGATGCTATCTGAATAGAGAAACAGAGGAATAAGCAGACAAAGATGGATAGATGACAAGAAATACAAGAACAACAAAGGCTGCACTATGGCACCGGCATCACAGTTAGCAAAAGAAAGAGGTTTTCGGCTTTCCGTGACATCTAGCGGCACACATGGATAGGAGAAGACAAGACTTCGGCTCCCCGTGACGTCTAGCGGCACACATGGATAGGAGAAGACAAGACTTCGGCTCCCCGTGACGTCTAGCGGCACAAATGGATAGAAGACAAGACTTCGGCTCCCCGTGACGTCTAGCGGCACACATGGATAGGAGAAGACAAGACTTCTCGAAGACAGTTCTTTGGACTGATCTCATACATGTTAGCTTATCTTGGTTTATTTGACTTTTCCCGTGTTGGACATTGACTCACGACACAAAGTTTACGTAAAACTACAATGATCACACGCATTAGCTATCATGTGTGACGGTATTGGAGATCAGCACGTGAGACAATTAAGTAGAAGGACTTTGTAATTATTGTACGCAACTCCATGCTATGATTGACAACCGCCTCTTACTGTGATGCTCATAGTTAGTTAGTGGTTTTTTTTTTGGTTCATTATGTGGAGACTTGTCCACACACACATTCTAAATTTTTAAATATTAGGCTTGATTTCATACAGCTTCCGTGACACGTAGATAAAAAAAAAAGCATCGTCTGCTACCGATCATTCGATCTGTGTGCAAAACACTGAGGGACCCCACCAAATCGTCTTCCAGGGGAGGGAGAAGAGGGCATCTCGGTGTGTTGCACGCAGATTGGTGGATGATGTGTTGTATGCACTGTTAGCGGAAGTTCTTTTGTTAAACAATGTATGATTTTTTCGTTAAAATGTGAACACATCTCCCCGTAATGTACCGTTTTTTTTAAAAGTTATAGTCTAGGTTCATGTGGACTATCTCACGCAGCGTCACGTATCTTGGTTGACCTGACTTGTTCTGTGATTGTCATTGGCTGACTTTAAATGTTCTGTGATTGTCATTGGCTGACGACATAAAGAATATGCAAATTGGTCATTGATCAGTTACATCAGCCAAGATGGATGACTCAGCACACATGACTTATTTTGGAAGACCTAAAATGTGATGTCATTATGTTTCAGTACTGTGTGTTAGATTGTGTGATTGTATGGATGTGTGATTTTAGGAATGTGCGGTTAAATGACTGTATGTTTAAGGAAGAGAGGTAGGCCCAACAAATTGATGTTCAAACCGTTTTTTATTTCAGATGAGATATTGTGATCAATGACATCGATTGTTAGTTGACAGTTATATGATTGTTGGTTGACAGTTATATGATTGTTGGTTGACAGTTATATGATTGTTGGTTGACAGTTATATGATTGTTGGTTGACAGTTATATGATTGTTGGTTGACAGTTATATGATTTTTGGTTGACAGTTATATGATTGTTAGTGTACTGTTATTTGATTGTTCTGTTATTTGATTGTTAGTGTACTGTTATTTGATTGTTCTGTTATTTGATTGTTGACTGTTATTTGATTGTTAGTTGACTGTTATTTGATTGTTAGTTGACTGTTATTTGATTGTTAGTTGACTGTTATTTAAATGTTAATTGACAGTTATTTAATTGCTAGTTAGCTGTTATTTGATTATTTGTATACTTTTTTTTGGTTGCTAGTTGACTGTTATTTGACTTATACAGATTACAGTTATTTGATTTGTACAGGTGATGCGTCTGAATGTTGGAGGGTCTTTCTACACGACCACCAGAACTACCATGCAAGCAGTTTCTGGAACATTCCTATATCAGATAGCATCTGGCTCCTTACACTGCCCCCGGGACGACAGGGGATACTATGTGATTGATCGTGACGGACATGCTTTCAGGTAACATCAGAAATCATGCAATATTGCATTGGCAGAACATTTGCAGTAGTAGGTGTACAGTTCTAGGTTAGTGTCTGTATATTACCCCTGGTACGGCGGGAGTATACAGTAATAGGGTATGAGGTATGCAGTTTCAAAGACGGTATACAGTACCAGGTTAGGAGTTGTACAGTAATAGAGTGGATGGTATACAGTATCAGAGAAGATAGGATGTGTGGTATCCTGGTAAGAGAGGTGTGCAGTAATACATTTAGTCTGCAGTACAATTGTAGGAAATGTGACCTACAAGTTTTCTCTGTGTGTGTGTGTGTGTGCGTGTTTGCGTAACTTTATACATGTTTTCTCTGTAACTCTCTTTCTGTGTGTTTAACTTGATGCATGTTTTCTCTGTAACTCTGTGTGTGTGTGTGTGTGTGTTTAACTTGATACATGTTTTCTCTGTGTGTGTGTAGCTTGGTAGTAACTTTTATGTTTTCTCTGTAATTTTCTGTGTAACTGATAGTAGCTTTCATGTTTTCTTTGCAACAGGCTATAAATGTCAAGCTGTCTCTGTAACTCTCTGTGTAACTGGCAGTAACTTTCAAGCTTTCTTTGTAACTTACTATGTAACAGGCAGTAACATTAAATTTTCTCAGTAACACAATGTGTAGCTGACAGTAACTTTAATCAGATCAATTTGATCTGCAACTTTCTCTTGTCAGTCTAGAAATAATTTCTCCTGTCAGTCTAGAAATAATTTCTCCTGTCAGTCTAGAAATAATTTCTCTTGTCAGTCTAGAAATAATTTCTCTTGTCAGTCTAGAAATAATTTCTCTTGTCAGTCTAGAAATAATTTTTTTTTCACTCTAGAAGTAACTCTCTGTCTATAAAAACAATTTTTCTTACTTTAGAAATAATTTTATCTGACACTAGAAATAACTTTCTCTGACACTAGAAATAACTTTCTCTGACACAAGAAATAACTTTCTCTGACACTGGAAATAACTTTCTCTGACACTAGAAATAAATTTCTCTGACACTAGAAATAACTTTCTCTGACACTAGAAATAACTTTCTCTGACACTAGAAATAACTTTCTCTGACACTAGAAATAACTTTCTCTGACACTAGAAATAACTTTCTCTGACACTAGAAATAACTTTCTCTGACACTAGAAATAACTTTCTCTGACACTAGAAATAACTTTCTCTGACACTAGATATAACTTTCTCTGAATATAGAAATATCATTCTCTTATTCTAGAAATAGCTTTCTCTGACCCCTAGAAATAATTGTATAACATGCAGACACAAGTGTGGAGGAAATTATTTTACCTATTTGTGCTTCCTTCTCTTAGATATGTGCTCAACTTCCTGCGGACAAGCAAACTGTTAGTACCTCAGGGCTACAGAGAGTTGGACATTCTGAGGGAGGAAGCCATGTACTATGGACTCGATAATTTGGTAAGATTCCTACCATTGTCACACATCACATTGTCACATGTCACATTATCACACCTCACAGTATTACACCACACATTATCACAACTCACAATATCACACCTCACCGTATCACACCTCACAGTATCACATCTCACAGTATCACACCTCACGGTATCACACCTCACAGTATTACACCACACATTATCACAACTCACAATATCACACCTCACAGTATCACATCTCACAGTATCACACCTCACGGTATCACACCTCACGGTATCACACCTCACAGTATCACACCTCACATTATCACACCTCACAGTATCACACCTCACGGTATCACACCTCACGGTATCACACCTCACAGTATCACACCTCACATTATCACACCTCACAGTATTACACCACACATTATCACAACTCACAATATCACACCTCACAGTATCACATCTCACAATATCACACCTCATGGTATCACACCTCACAGTATCACACCTCACGGTATCACACCTCACAGTATTACACCACACATTATCACAACTCACAATATCACAACTCACAATATCACACCTCACAGTATCACATCTCACAGTATCACACCTCACAGTATCACATCTCACAGTATCACACCTCACGGTATCACACCTCACGGTATCACACCTCACAGTATCACACCTCACGGTATCATATTATCACTTGTTGGTGAAGTGCTCATCAACATGAACTGCCATGAACCAACTCCACACAACATGTCAAAAATTCAATATGAAGATCAATATTGAAAAGACGGAAATAATGGCAATAGAAAAGAAAGAAAGAAATACCACTATCTTCATTGATGATAAACACCTTAAACAGGTAAATGAGTTCACTTACTTAGGAAGCATAATATCGAGTGAAGGGAAAACCAGTAAAGAGATACAAAATAGATGCAACAAAACATACCAGATCCTAGGACAAATGACACATATTTTCAAGAACAAAAATGTAAACATAGACACTAAAGTTGCATTATACAAGACTATTATTATTCCATCACTATGCTACCAGTGCCAAACCTGGACAATGACAGCACAAGACAAGAGAAAAATAGTGACAACAGAAATGACATGTCTGCGAAGAATAGAAGAATACACTGAGTGTCATTAAGAGATAGAATTAGAAACGATAACATCAGACAGATAACCAAAACAACACCAGTATTTTAACACATGAAAAGACAGCAGATCAAGTGGTTTTCACACGCTTCCAGACTACTGACATATAGCATGCCACCAGACTACTGACATATAGCATGCCACCAGACTACTGACATATAGCATGCCACCAGACTACTGACATATAGCATGCCACAAATGGACATGACACAATGACATAATGTTATAAAGCAAGAGACCTCGCACTAATTACTAGGGAATTTAACACCAAGTGACTTTTTTCTAGAAAACATATTTTCTTTTAATTTTTTTAATTGGGTTATTTTGATGGGTTTTTTGGGTGCTGAAATCCACATTAATATGGAAATTATGTTGTAGTTGACACACCTATGCTATAGCTACACTTTTGTTTTTATTTCTCATGGTTTCTAAATTTTGTTGCCTATAGCTGATTTTTGTGTGTCTAGGTTTGGGAAGTTACGTGTATGAAGTGCGATAGTTTATCGGCCAACCGGGTAAATGTAGGTAAATGTGAGCAACACTGTGTGAACCACATCAGGCATAGTGAAAGAGACATGTAGATAACCATGGTCATCCACTGCATCGAACTTTCATTCCAGTCATCTCGATCTTCCATTTTTCATCATTTCATCTTGCCACTTGTTTCAAATGAAGAACTGGTTTCAAATGAAGTCCGACGAGAGTTAGGTCGATGCTTTGCACAATTTCTCCTCACTTAATCAAAACCCCCTTGCAATTCATTTTCATAACTGTCCAAGGACATAGCCCCCCCCCCTCCCCCTATACAGCTCGAATAGGAATTATTAGCCTACGAACTATTAGACATGGAAAAACTACGAACTATTAGACATGGAAATAATACTACCGTTACTGAATTTTCAAAAGTTGATGTAACACATGGTCATGATCGCTTGTGATGGACAAACACGCATCCCTAGATCTGATTTTTTTTCCAAAATATTATTTTTTTTCTGCCTAAAGCTGATTTTTATGCCTAAACCTAAACCTGGTTTTATCTGCCTAAACCTAAACCTGGTTTTATCTGCCTAAACCTAAACCTGGTTTTATCTGCCTAAACCAAATTTTGTGATCTAGAGTTGCTAAATATCTTACACAGTGCTATGCTTAATTCTTGTGTAAGAGTTAGAATAACCCTGTGTATATACATTTCATCTGTCATAAAAGGATGCGAACAATTTGAGTTCCTAGGCTCTAGGCCTAAATCCAGTTATTTTTTTATTATAGGGCCTATGCTCTTACTGATATTTGGTTTGGGTCCGTTCTCATAAGGTGACTGAACCATTTTACTTGCTGGCTTTCAATATATTCAATACATGATATTATACCAACTCTTGTCCTAATTTCTTCATTTCTTATTTTATCTAGTTTGGTAACCATTGCTGCTTTTCTCGGACACTTAATTTCACATATAGGTCTAATGTTTTTCCTCTGCTGTAATACCGTTAAAAACCATGTTTGGCATTGGTAGCAGTGAGCACAAGTATAAAATCTGTGATCCTCTTGTTAGTTCAGTGAAATATAGTGTGTAACTTAATGTGAAATATAGTGTGTAACTTAATGTGAAATATAGTGTGTAACTTAATGTGAAATATAGTGTGTAACTTAATGTGAAATATAGTGTGTAACTTAATGTGAAATATAGTGTGTAACTTAATGTGAAACAACTTGCACAATCTCTATTGTTGTAGACCTATGCTGATTTATTTGTTGCATGTTTTGTGTCCTGCATTATGTTGTAAGTATATGCTGTTATATGTTGTAGGATGTGTTGTACTTTATGTTGCAATTAACAAATTCATCTGGGTCTTCTTTCCCACATACAGGTCAATGCTGTGGACAACATCATTGAAGGAAGGAAGAAACGAGCTCGAGGACGACGCTGGGGTGGAGCTGCTCGCAGACTGAGTGCTAGTGTTGGAGAAAACCTGAACCTGCTTCCTGAAGATGATGGAGATGATCTGGACTTTTTTGAGGACAGTTGGATCGGAAGCTCCAACTCTGTCCAGTGATCTCATCATGTTGACCAACATCACATGGAGCTGTCCAGCTCTGCATAGCTGTATGTTTCCAGCTGACCTCACAATTCACTAACATCATTTAGTAATTATTACCCAGTGTCCTGCTTTTATTCAGACTAGGAGCAACACCAAAGTCTTGGACAAATTTCTAGTAAATCTTATCAGATAAAGACATGAAAGAATTTCAACAAACAGAACTTTAGGTTGTAACTAAGAACAGCGACCTCTGGTAATAAACAAAAAATGGCAGTGTTTCCTAGTAACAAAAAAGAACTATGACCCCAGTAACAAAGAAACAAATGTGACCCCAATAAGACACAGCTGTGATCTCAGTAATAAAGAAACAGCTGTGACTCCAGCAATAAAGATACAGCTTTGACTTCAGTAAGAAAAAAACAAGCATGACCCTATCTTTGATTAAGGCAAATAGTTTTGACCATTGTGAAAAAGACATACCCTTGCCTTTTGTAAGAAAACGTTTGTACTAAATCTACCACTGTGACATTGGTAAGAGATACACAGCTCTGTTATCAAGAATGTACAACAGGGTATGCCATCATTTAGAGCTATCTGCACAAATGACTAGTCAAGAACTGTATCTACCAAGTCAATGCTGGGACATAGTTGGTTTTGACAATTGTAGGTCCCGTACGAAAACAAACATTTTTGAATTCAAATATCAGACATGGCTCTGTGACAAGTACTCTTGAATTCAGATATCAGACATGGCTCTGTAACAAGGGTTCTTGAATTCAGATATCAGACATGGCTCTGTAACAAGGGTTCTTGAATTCAGATATCAGACATGGCTCTGTGACAAGTACTCTTGAATTCAGATATCAGACATGGCTCTGTGACAAGTACTCTTGAATTCAAATATGAGACATGGCTCTGTGACAAGTACTCTTGAATTCAAATATCAAACATGGCTCTGTGACAAGAGTTCTTGAATTCAAATATCAAACATGGCTCTGTGACAAGAGTTCTTGAATTCAAATATTAGACATGGCTCTGTGACAAGAGTTCTTGAATTCAAATATTAGACATGGCTCTGTGACAAGAGTTCTTGAATTCAAATATTAGACATGGCTCTGTGACAAATACTCTTGAATTCAGATATCAGACATGGCTCTGTGACAAGTACTCTTGAATTCAGATATCAGACATGGCTCTGTGACAAGTACTCTTGAATTCAAATATGAGACATGGCTCTGTGACAAGAGTTCTTGAATTCAAATATCAAACATGGCTCTGTGACAAGAGTTCTTGAATTCAAATATGAGACATGGCTCTGTGGCAAGGGTTCTTGAATTCAAATATCAAACATGGCTCTGTGGCAAGGGTTCAAGTGTCAAGTTACATCTCTGTTAGTCAAAGAGCATGCCATGTGTGATAGCAAAATGTTGCAGACTATCCATAAATGGCTGCTTGCATAGAAAAGAAAGGAGTTAATGGAATGATAAAATTACAAATCTAAAACTCTGAGAACGGAAGAAACATTCATAAAATACATCTATAGAAGACGAGGAAACATCAGTAGAAGACAAGGGAACATCCGTAGAAGGATATATCTTTGAATAAGGCATCCATTAAGTTGACCACACAATAATAGATTACATTTATGTTTCATTTGAATATGATACATGGGAATATAAAATTGAGCGCATATGTTGCAGTGGTCAAAAGCACACTAAGGGTGATATGGTCAGCATCACACTGGATTCCATTTATGTTTATCAATTTCTAAGATTTGTATTGGTACCTGTTTTATTGGTTGACACGATTATTTGTGGTTGGGAAATATTTCCTCAACTGGGGACAGAACTCGGGCAACTGGGTGAGGATGGCAGTACAAAACTATCGTAAACAATTCTCAACAACTAATAATATTGCAAAGGTCTCCATGGCGATGTCAACAAGAGATTTGTTTTTCTGTTTACCACATTGAGAGTTTGAAATCAGTCCCAAAAATCTTATATTCATGTACATTTTTTAGGATTACCACTTGAACTATAAAGATCAGAGCTTCGTAAATGTGTGACTCTCTAGTCAGGTAATATAATTCTCTATTAAGGGAAGTGGAGTGCAGATGAGAAAACAATGAAATCAAGCCTTTACACTTTGGGAGACTTTGTTCTGAAATTTATTGGGAAAGAGAAGAAGGCAAAACATACTCAAGGAAACTGGGGCTGGTATCAAATAGTAAAGTTGAGCTAGAGTTGGTCCCAGACACAATGATACCTAGAGTTGGTCCGAGACACAATGATACCTAGAGTTGGTCCCAGACACAATGATACCTAGAGTTGGTCCCAGACACAATGATACCTAGAGTTGGTCCCAGACACAATGATATCTAGAGTTGGTCCCAGACACAATGATATCTAGAGTTGGTCCCAGACACAATGATATCTAGAGTTGGTCCCAGACACAATGATATCTAGAGTTGGTCCCAGACACAATGATACCTAGAGTTGGTCCCAGACACAATGATATCTAGAGTAATAGGTGGACATATCCAATTCTGTAGTTCCAGTGAATTTGTGACTGTTTCATAAACACATAGACCTATAGTTATATTGGTCACCTTACTCCTGGATCACATGTCATCTCACTCCTGGGTCACTGAGCTCCTTGGTTAATTCATAGTTATCCTAGTATGTGATAAAAATGACTGGAGGGGCCAGCAGTAAATAATATGACATCTAGATGCAGGACATATTCCTCATGACACTCTGGGTGAATCTCTAGTCATGAACTTGGCTTAATGATGTTCAAATAATTCTCACACATCATGATTTCAGTTCAAGCTTGAGATTAATGAATTGGTGAAAGAAAAGGAGGATACATGTAGCAGATGGGGATTTTTTCAAACCCGGAATCACTCTTTAATAAGCCGTAGAATCAATCCTTGAATGTCGAGTCAATCCTTGATTCATTATCTGCCATGAAGTCAATACTTAATATATCTGAATCACTGCTTTCCTGGCAGAGAAGCTTGCTACACTTTGAGACTGATTAGAACTGTCATTGATTGTAGAAATACCTTCATAAATTATAGATAAATCTTGAAACAGGGCCATGCACTTTTGCTATATCATTGGTAACACATAATAATAACAACACACAAATTGATGTGTTGACCAAAAGGCCTTTATCAAGAACTACAGAACAATGACAGAGATAAATGTATACACACTGGAACAGTAAAAACTAGAAAGTCATTGGTGAAACGTGAAATGACACAAACAGAAAATTGACAGAACAACATTATCTACCTTCATGAGTGTTGGGCATTGATCCCAAATGATTTGATAGTATTTAAACCTCCCTATGAATACCAGGGTGTGTAGTCTAGTATTCTCCCCTGCCCTTCTGTCAAGTAGCAAGGATATGGTGGAGTCAACCCTTAAAACAAAGTACCAGTAGGTGTTTCTATAGTCAACTACAGTACAGCCATCATGCAAGAAATGTGGGGAAGGAAAGTATCAAGTAGAAGAAGGATTGTGTCAATAAGTTCTCAAGATAAGTTTCATTTTCTGTGTTACAATAAATGTCAATAAGTTTCAATTCCATTTGTCAAAGAAATGTGTCAATAAGTTCTAAAGATAAGTTTTATTTGTAGATGAAAAGTGTCAAACAGTTTAGCATAACATTATTAATTTACAGAAAAATGTCAATAGAAAGTGTGAACTTTGTACTGACAAAACTGTTTTCATGTGAATAGCAATCACTTGAAACACGTCTAGAGATGTCACCTGCGCAGTGATGTAAATCATGTCTGGAGATGTCACCTGTGTAGCAGTGTAAAACTAATAGCAACTGTTATGATGAGTCACGATGTGCAAGGATCTGGAAATAAGACAAGCAATAGATCAAACATATTCAAGATAAAATATGCCGCTATGGCTGCTCCAGAAGTGCCCAGTTTCATGTAGCATATGCAAAAAATATATCTTTGATGATTTCTGTAGTTTTCTGATTATAGCAATTTACCATTTATTATGACATGTGACATTGTCCATTCATTATATCACTTGTGACATCATTCATTGTATCACTTTGTCTCATCATATTATGTGATATCATTCCCAAATCAGATGCTCTGGGTCAGAAGGCACAATTCATTGTAAACCAGTAGCACAGCATACTTCACCCAGACAGAAATTATATGAAATTATATTTTGGTTATCTGATATACAGAAGAAACAGAACAAATGGCATCATCCACTCTTGGTATACCACACACCTAATACATGATTTACTCAAGTTAAACCTCACACACCTAATACATGATTTACTCAAGTTAAACCTCACACACCTAATACATGATTGACTCAAGTTAAACCTCACATACATAATACATGATTTACTCATGTTAAACCTCACACAACTAATACATGATTGACTCAAGTTAAACCTCACACACCTAATACATGATTTACTCATGTTAAACCTCACACAACTAATACATGATTGACTCATGCTATATGAATAAATTCTGGATATTTCTATATTGACATAATTCATTTACCAAACTTGTGCAACTGATGAACGGCAACTTTACTAACGACCAACAGTTCAGTAGTTACAGGACTTGATTCTCAACATATTTCATTTCCCATTTCTAGTGTCTAGCTTATCCATATAATTACAATTCTAAAACTAGTCTTGCCTGATTTTGTAACATCATTTCTTGTAACAACAATTTCTTGACTTAAAGGAGATCTTGTATCTCTTCTTCAGCGTTCATTCTCAAACTTCCGCTGTATCTCTCTTGTAATAGGACATTCTCAAACTTCTGCTGTATCTCTCTTGTAATAGGACATTCTCAAACTTCTGCTGTATCTCTCTTGTAATAGGACATTCTCAAACTTCTGCTGTATCTCTCTTGTAATAGGACATTCTCAAACTTCTGCTGTATCTCTCTTGTAATAGGACATTCTCAAACTTCTGCTGTATCTCTCTTGTAATAGGACATTCTCAAACTTCTGCTGTATCTCTCTTGTAATAGGACATTCTCAAACTTCCGCTGTATCTCTCTTGTAATAGATCAATGGTCCTACTAGATTTCCAGCAGGATGTAGTCCGGCCGTCTTCAGCTGAATCTTGTATCTGGAGCTAGTAACAACAATTTCTTGACTTAAAGGAGATCTTGTATCTCTTCTTCAGCGTTCATTCTCAAACTTCCGCTGTATCTCTCTTGTAATAGGACATTCTCAAACTTCTGCTGTATCTCTCTTGTAATAGGACATTCTCAAACTTCTGCTGTATCTCTCTTGTAATAGGACATTCTCAAACTTCTGCTGTATCTCTCTTGTAATAGGACATTCTCAAACTTCTGCTGTATCTCTCTTGTAATAGGACATTCTCAAACTTCTGCTGTATCTCTCTTGTAATAGGACATTCTCAAACTTCTGCTGTATCTCTCTTGTAATAGGACATTCTCAAACTTCTGCTGTATCTCTCTTGTAATAGGACATTCTCAAACTTCTGCTGTATCTCTCTTGTAATAGGACATTCTCAAACTTCTGCTGTATCTCTCTTGTAATAGGACATTCTCAAACTTCTGCTGTATCTCTCTTGTAATAGGACATTCTCAAACTTCCGCTGTATCTCTCTTGTAATAGATCAATGGTCCTACTAGATTTCCAGCAGGATGTAGTCCGGCCGTCTTCAGCTGAATCTTGTATCTGGAGCTAGTAACAACAATTTCTTGACTTAAAGGAGATCTTGTATCTCTTCTTCAGCGTTCATTCTCAAACTTCCGCTGTATCTCTCTTGTAATAGGACATTCTCAAACTTCTGCTGTATCTCTCTTGTAATAGGACATTCTCAAACTTCTGCTGTATCTCTCTTGTAATAGGACATTCTCAAACTTCTGCTGTATCTCTCTTGTAATAGGACATTCTCAAACTTCTGCTGTATCTCTCTTGTAATAGGACATTCTCAAACTTCTGCTGTATCTCTCTTGTAATAGGACATTCTCAAACTTCTGCTGTATCTCTCTTGTAATAGGACATTCTCAAACTTCCGCTGTATCTCTCTTGTAATAGATCAATGGTCCTACTAGATTTCCAGCAGGATGTAGTCCGGCCGTCTTCAGCTGAATCTTGTATCTGGAGCTAGTAACAACAATTTCTTGACTTAAAGGAGATCTTGTATCTCTTCTTCAGCGTTCATTCTCAAACTTCCGCTGTATCTCTCTTGTAATAGGACATTCTCAAACTTCTGCTGTATCTCTCTTGTAATAGGACATTCTCAAACTTCTGCTGTATCTCTCTTGTAATAGGACATTCTCAAACTTCTGCTGTATCTCTCTTGTAATAGGACATTCTCAAACTTCTGCTGTATCTCTCTTGTAATAGGACATTCTCAAACTTCTGCTGTATCTCTCTTGTAATAGGACATTCTCAAACTTCTGCTGTATCTCTCTTGTAATAGGACATTCTCAAACTTCTGCTGTATCTCTCTTGTAATAGGACATTCTCAAACTTCTGCTGTATCTCTCTTGTAATAGGACATTCTCAAACTTCTGCTGTATCTCTCTTGTAATAGGACATTCTCAAACTTCTGCTGTATCTCTCTTGTAATAGGACATTCTCAAACTTCCGCTGTATCTCTCTTGTAATAGATCAATGGTCCTACTAGATTTCCAGCAGGATGTAGTCCGGCCGTCTTCAGCTGAATCTTGTATCTGGAGCTAGTAACAACAATTTCTTGACTTAAAGGAGATCTTGTATCTCTTCTTCAGCGTTCATTCTCAAACTTCCGCTGTATCTCTCTTGTAATAGGACATTCTCAAACTTCTGCTGTATCTCTCTTGTAATAGGACATTCTCAAACTTCTGCTGTATCTCTCTTGTAATAGGACATTCTCAAACTTCTGCTGTATCTCTCTTGTAATAGGACATTCTCAAACTTCTGCTGTATCTCTCTTGTAATAGGACATTCTCAAACTTCTGCTGTATCTCTCTTGTAATAGGACATTCTCAAACTTCTGCTGTATCTCTCTTGTAATAGGACATTCTCAAACTTCCGCTGTATCTCTCTTGTAATAGATCAATGGTCCTACTAGATTTCCAGCAGGATGTAGTCCGGCCGTCTTCAGCTGAATCTTGTATCTGGAGCTAGTGACATCACTCAATAAACACTTAATTGAATCAGTTATATAGAACACAAAACATATATATTTGTCAAGCAGAAAATAAACAAACTCGCAGGTTATCAAGAGCCACATTTGGCCATAGTGAAATGGCATAAACTTGTTTGGTGTGAACATGTAATGAGACACAAATCACTTTCTAAAATGATTTTTTAAGGTAAGGGTGGAAAGAGGAGAGGTGGCCAAAGTTAATCCTGGAGTGATTATATCAGGGAATGGTCTAGGCATGATTTATCTAAACTTCACAGAATGGCTGATGACAGAGGTGTTTGGAGGGAATTTTGTGCTTATATCTCCAGTATGGCACCCCTACGACCCTGGACGAGTTATTGGTCTTATTATTATTATTTAGTGCTAGTAAATAACAAGCACTTGATTAAAGTGAATTCAATATCTTTGATCAGTTGCTAGATTAGAGTGACATATTAGAAGCAGAAAATCCAGATTTTTGGGGCATGTGATGAGAAAAGCAAACCTTGAACATTTAGTAACCACAGAGGAAAGATGAAATGGAAAACATAGAGGAAGACATAGAGAGAAATGTATGGATGGTTTGTCACTGTGGCACAAAACGATGGCACTAACTTAACTTATAAGAAGAGACGAGAGTTGAGGAGATACATGATCACATATGCCAGTCTGCATGTCAGTTGATGATTGTAGTGACATCTGTCATTTTTTGTTATAGTACATTTTTATGAAAGTAATCAATTCATCATCATCATGTGCTGTCTTCGCAATAACGGTTACCTGCAAGAGACCCAAAACACCATCATATTCATAATGGCAGTGTGTATGTGTGTTATTGTCTGTGAGAAAATACACATAGGAAGTCTTGTCTAAAATCACATCTTGTTTAGGGTAGGGATGGGATGTTTTTAGGGTAGGGATGGGATGTTTTTAGGGATGTGATGTTTATGTTATCTGATCATTTTAAGGATCTGATGTTTTTTTGGGATATGTTGTGACGTTTTTTTATGGATGTGTATTGGTCGAGTATGGAAAACATGCTGACTCAAGTTGTGAGGTGAATAGGTGCCACCTGTAAGGACCTGGCTCAAAATCCTGTTTGCTGCTTCAAATATTTTCTACAAAATCCTCGATGCTTCAGAATTATATCATGAATATCCTAGACACCGTCCTATGACATTTCAATTGATTCAAAGTACCTAGCTATTTTTAATTTTGTTGTTTCAAAGTACCTGGCTATTTCAAATATTATTGTTTCAAGGTACCTGGCTATTTCAAATATTATTGTTTCAAGGTACGTGGCTATTTCAAATATTATTGTTTCAAAGTACCTAGCTATTTCAAATATTATTGTTTCAAGGTACCTGGCTATTTCAAATATTATTGTTTCAAAGTACCTGTCTATTTCAAATATTATTGTTTCAAGGTACCTGGCTATTTCAAATATTATTGTTTCAAAGTACCTGGCTATTTCAAATATTATTGTTTCACTTTTGATGTTCTTTTAGAGAAATTTTGTTGCCAAAAATTCCAATGCTTCCCATGACAATATACTCTATTAGTCGTCATATTGTATATATTATTCTGTGTTGCTGGGACGAGAAGGGAGCAAGGAACAATAGTCACAATGTTTCCTATCAGTCATAATAATCAACTACGGAAGGATGGTTATGATGCTAGTTACCCCGTCATACAGATTGTCAATGTGAACATGTCATGCTCAAGACAGATGTATAGGTATTGAGATCAAAGGTGCAGATAATGCAGGCAAACTATAAACAAGATGCAGTGCATGCCATTCTTCGGACTATGTCCTGCTAGTCAACATGAGTTTGAGAATGAATTACATGTCTATATTTATCATATTTGTAATCACAATTCTAACATTTTACCAGAATATTCCAGACTTGTATTCTTTAATTTTTCCATCATTCTGTAATGTGTGTCAATGTTATGGCCTTCAATAGGATAGTTATAAACTCTGGAATCATTTATCTTTCTACTTCAATCTGGAGCCATTTATTACAGCAGGAGCCATTTACCTTTCCACTCAACTCAGGGGCCATCCATCGTTCTACCCAATTAAATTCATTTCTATTGCATTCATTGAGTATAATAAACAGTTGTGCTTAATATTTTGTTTAAGAAAATGATGAACTGCAATAACAGTGTATTTTTATTTATCTGTCACCTTGCACAGATTCTATTTTGTATATGTCACCTTGCACCGATTGTATTTTTGCTTATCTGTCACCTTGCACGGATTGTATTTTTTACAGACAACAATGAGTTATAACTGAATACACATATATTTATCACTAGTGTTGACATATTGGTCACTAGTGTTGACATATTGGTCACTAGTGTTGACTTGTAGTCAAGTAACATTTATGCAGAATTTGAGGTCTAGATAAAGAACATCAGGCAAAGAGTGCTTTACTTCAGACACACAGGAACCCGATAGGAATATGCAATAATATTTGAATATTTCAAACAACAATATTTGAATATAAATAATGCCTCAAATTCTGTATTTAGATCTCAAATTCTTTATCTAGACCTCAAATTCTTTATCTAGACCTCAGTCTAGTTGTCTTTCATAGTTCAGTCAGCAAGTTGTCTTTCATAGTCCAATCAATAAGTTGTAATATCAAAATGTAAAATCAATATAGTCCCCAACTCTATCTTTAGTATTTTGTGTCAGGATCATTGGTGACTTTTTGCCGTGCCACAATTTTAATTAATCTAATATTTTTTTATATTTTTGCTTGATGTATGTTCCTCCAAACATCCTTGTCTCATAAAGTAGCCGAAAAAAATTGCCACTCTCCAATATTAGTAAACAGCCACTATTTTAAATTTCATTCTTCCAGCATTTCTTCATTTGTTGTTTTAGCTGTCCTTGGTACTCTCAACAATCTTCTAGAGAACCACATGTTTGTGACCTCTAATCTTATCCTATGTTGTTTATTTCTTGTCTAAGACTTAGACTGCATCCATATATTAGAATCAATGCTATGTAACACCTTAGAACTGTACTCTTCACGAGGCATACACCAGAACTGTACCCCTCACGAGGCATACACCAGAACTCTACCCCTCACGAGGCATACATCAGAACTGTACCCCTCACGAGGCATACACCAGAACTGTACCCCTCATGAGGCATACATCAGAACTGTACCCCTCACGAGGCATACATCATACATTACTAGTCAAGCCTCATTCTTAGTTGCTGTTAATCTAATAGAAACTGTGGCTGATATTTAACACTGACATAGATGTCATTGACATTTGAAAACTGACGTAAATGTATATTCCAGATTTCGTTGACATTTTCATGAATGTACCAAAACAATCAACCATTGCTGAAGCTAGTGTATGTTGTGTTTACTCCCTCCTAATCTCCAGCCAACAGTTGTCAAACTTGTTCTCATGCCAAAATCAGATGTGCTGGAATGGAAGGTTCAAATAGTACTCCCAGATGAAAATCACATCAAATTGTATATTGTTTATCAGAAAGTCAATGCAGGTGAAGAAGATACATGTTCTGACTGCTTCTTGTATCTCTCTTATTTGATTAAATAAGATCTTGATTATATGAATACCTGACATAGAACACAGCTGTTGCGGAGACGACACTCAATGATGATTGACCAGGTTAACATTACAACGTAAACAGCTTTTTTCTGTTCAAATGTGAAATACAGTGTCAGATACAATCTGGAGTTATGTCACTTGGGTTTATTCACTTATGTGACTCAACCATCTAGAGTTACTGGACATGAGGTTTTTAACACAGAGAAATTACTGGATTTCAGGTTTTAAACACACAACAATTACTGGACATGAGGTTTTCAGCACACAACAATTACTGCACATGAGGTTTCAGAAAAGTAAACATTACAAATGTTACTTACAATTTCGTCTTACCTGGTAAGTAACATTTGTTTGATGTCCTAATTCAGAGGTCCTTCTCTTACTTTGTGAGCATGGTATAGTGCCTATCATGTTCCTTTGTGTCTGAAGTAAAGCACTCTTTGCCTGATGTTCTATGTGACACACTGCTACTTGCCACAGATGTACAATCACAAGCTCTGGGAACTAGTGGTTGGCAAAAAATGCAACTGGAATTTAAGTGGCAGAGCCAGAGGACTTGTTGCTAGGGTTTGAGAGTTGGAGAAAGTATGAAATGACATTCAATTGATGGAGTTCATGATAAAATGTTTCTAGCAACTGGGTAGGATGTTCTATGGGAGGATTAGCTTTACAACACTCACATGGATCAAACAACAGAGAAATGAATAGGAGCAGATGGCACAGTTCACAGAGAAATGAATAGGAGCAGATGGCACAGTTCACAGAGAAATGAATAGGAGCAGATGGCACAGTTCACAGAGAAATGAATAGGAGCAGATGGCACAGTTCACAGAGAAATGAATAGGAGCAGATAGCACAGATGGCACAGATGAGAAATGAATGATAGCAGACAGTTTTTTTCCCTACCATAAAATACAAGAAAGTGTTGAAGATAATATGTACTCTACAAACAATTATGACCATGAGATTTGAGGAATTGAGATTGAATAAATGATGTTTCAACACAAACATGGCTCCCAAAAAACATGACTGATGGCTAGAAACAAATTTTACTACAGAATGGAAAAGGACGAGACTGGAGATGGCAAATGTATAGGCTACAAATAGGTGGAGGTGACCATGGGTTTGGGGGGAGGTGACCATGGGTTTGGGTGGAGGTGACCATGGGTTTGGGGGGAGGTGACCATGGGTTTGGGGGGAGGGATGTCAGTCCTCTGTTAAAGGAATCAAAGATAACAAAACTATCGGTGACTGGCCTTTAGTTGGAACACATTTGATTGGCTGATGCACTGGAGGTAGGAGTAATTAAGGCAAATATCTGTGCTATAATGTTTGTATTAAGTCTAAGTATAATGTTTGTATTAATTCAGAATGTATTCAACTATGTAATGTCACACAAGAAATGTGTTGATTCATGTTGAGACAATATATTTCTGTCCATTGATGTCACATATTTGCTATTTGTTGCTGCCATCAGAGCTTGTTGACATTAACTTTTACAGAACACTGCTGTTCCAACATTCCATTTTGCGTTGACAATATAACTGAATCATATTTTCTTGCATAAGTAAGTATAGTTTTTGAAAATTCTAGTTTGAGTTGAACTGCTCAAAATATGTCCATATTTTATTGCATGTCAAAGTTTGAGTTGAACTGTTGAAATCGTGTCCATATTTTATTTTATGTCGAAGTTTGAGTTGAACTGTTGAAAATATGTCTGGTCAAGCGACTACGTAGACAGCCTTAAATGGGTACCGGATTAATCCGAGAAGTAAAGACTGCGAGGGAGAGGAGATGGCTACCACCCTCATTTGCAGAGCCTCTGAAATGTGAGATCGCTAACATCTCACACCCCTACGGCATTAATAAATGCTATGGGTTACTTTACTTTACTTTACTTACTTACTACGTAGACAGTTATCGGATCATTCAGAGGTAACAATACCACTGATATCTCAACCAGAACACACCCCATGGGAAAAACAGACATACCTACCAGTGACCATCCACACAACAATACATGAGCAGCAGAATAATCTGCAGAAAAGGGTAGCAGCTCTCAGCTTCCTCGATGACATTTACCCAAGTGATCTATGGACCAGAGTGATCAGCACAGAATGCAGTAAGAAATAGAGGAAGTGGTGTATATGTAGAGTACCCAGATGGCACCACTGATACCACTTGTATACCAACAGGGAATTACTGCAGCAACTATGAATCTGAAGTCAAAGCTATTTGTGCAAGTACAGAAAAAACTTAACATCAGACAAGACCTCACACCCTATTGTAATACTTACAGATGCAAGATCAGTACTAGAGTCACTACAAACCAATAAACTACCAGAGTTAAAAGAGGTATTGTCCATAGTGCAAAATAGGTGTAGAATTATACTGCTATGGATTCCATCACACTGTGGAATATCAGGAAATGAGAAAACTGATTAACTGGCTAAGGGAGGTTCTAATATTCAATAAACTGGTGTACCAATCAGCTATCACCAAAAGAAATCCATGATAAAGGCACAACGAAATCCTAACTTACCTTCACGGGACGACTACCACTTACTTAACATACAAGAATAGGTCATTATATTTCGACTCAGAACTGGACACAATAGACTAAACAGCCATAGGCCTATGTATACAAAATTTAAAATTGGTACAACAGCAAAGTGTACATGTGGGCAAGCCAGCCAGACTTCAGAACATATCCTTCAAGAATGTGCAAACTATGGCACATTAAGATGCACACACTGGCCTTCTGATACACATATACATGTTAAACTCTATGGTACAAAACAAGAAATGGAAACACTGTAGTGTAAACAAGAAACAAAACTACAGATATAGACATTATTAGCCAACGGCAGAAGAAAATGTGTCCTTATTTGATTGTATGTCCAAGTCTTAAATCATTTTTCATTATTTTCACTAAACAACGAACAAGGCCTATACCCACATTCATAACAGACACTCTCTGAGGTTGATATAGCCTAAATGCTTCAACTACAGACTCCAAACTAACATAGCAAAAACTGGGTTATCAAGCTGTGTCAATCACACAAGAAGCACACACAAATCATCGTTTTGCCTATAAGACCTCTACCAAGATCCCATCATGGCAGACAGAGAGCAAAGGATATCACTGATAACGATCACAGGGCTCTGGGGCATGAGATATAATGGTTTTGTAGAAAACAACAATGAATTCTAAGGTGAATGAGTTCAAATCTTATTGAAAGTTAAAGATACTATTAAAAACGAGACTTAAGAAATACATCTACTGATGCACTGATACAGTCATACTGGGACTATAGGTCCCTATTCATCTCTGATACGTGAACAATTATATTATATTGACACACAAAAAAACATTTTTTCTATTTTTAAAACATGAATCACTGAGAAAGGTAGCACTCATCATCATCAAGTGGCTCCCAACAGTGCCATAAAGATTTCAAAGAACATCGATGTCATTACCAATTATCGTGTTGCCATTAGCTTCCCCCCGACGTAAGATGTGAATAATTCCCTATTGATTGTATTCTGGACTTAATGTATAGGGAAGGGGACATAATCTGGATTTCTTTGCTTTTATTGACTGGCTTCATCCTTTTATTGCACGGTCGTCATGGTAACAGGTTTGTATACACAACTATTCAACGCTTGCACATAGTGCCTACAAGTCTGTTTTATTTACATATTGTTGGAAAACAATGAATAATTTTTTTTTAAATTTGTAAATATGTAGCTGTTGTTAAAGGGTGCATTTTTGCTTGAATTGTTGCCACAGAATTAATAAAATTATTCAGTAGAACCAAATATCACTTTGAGTCTGTATTTTCTAAATCAGTTCTACTTGTGAACGTTATAGCTATAGATTTTCTTCACTTCCTGCACACAATATATACAACAGGTTTCTGTGCACACTCAACCCCCCCCCCCCCCCCTACTAGTTTGCTGGACCTGTGCTAGTTTTATCATTGAATGAACACTTTTCAATTATTGACAGCGTATCCTATTCAGGGCGCAGTCATCAATCCTGAATTTTTTTTTATATCATCATCATCATCAGGTGCCATGCCGGCTGGCGTAGGCAATCATGGCTCTCCACAGGTCTCTGTCTTCAGTAGTATGTATCAAGATCGTTGCTGTTTCCCTGCCGTACCAAGTTGTCAAACTGTGTAATATTTTTTCATGTTGTCGCCCTGTCTCTGTTGCCTTTAATCTTGCCTGTTGTGACTATGCCCTCCAAATGTCCCTGTCTCATGAAATGGCAAAGAAAATGAAGATTGTCTCTTTATTATTGATTAAAATCCGTTTCACAATTAACTCTTTCAACACTTCCGCATTAGTTTTTCTGGCAGTCTCAGCATTCTTCTGTAGAACCACATCTCTATTGCCTCTAATTTCCCACTTTTCCAGTTTGTTTATTGTCCAAGACTCGCACCCATATGTTAGTATAGGAGTTAGATAGCACTGCAGGACTCTCTTTCTCACCTCTAATGACAAGGTCATATTACACAGTATATTTTTCAATTTTCTGAATGATGTTTTTGCCTGTCCTATTCTGCTTCTTATTTCTGTTGAACTTCTTCCATCTGCTGTAATCGTTGTACCTAAATATTTGATTTGGTGGACCTGTTTTAATACTATATCATTCACTTTGGTTCTGCAAAGTGTTGTAATTTGTTTCTTTGAAATAACCATTACTTCTGATTTCTTGTTATTTAGGAAGAGGGCTTTCTCTTTACTTTCTGTGACTACTACATTTATTAAATCTTAAAGGTCTTCCTCACTTTTTGCAATCATAACAGTATCATCTGCACATCTTAAATAGTTTATGTCATGTCCTGCCACTGATATTCCTGGGATATCAACTATTTCACGCATTATGTTGTTTTTTTATACAACGAGAACAGGTCTGGTGAAAGTATACATCCCAGTCTAACTCCTTGTTCTATTTGTTGATGTGGGTCAAATTGATTTCCTACTCTTATTGCTGCTGTTGCCAGTACATGTTCTTGAATATTCTTAAACCCTTATTGTCAATGTTAAAAATCTCAAGTATGCGTAATTTCATTATGTTTAACTTTATCAAATGCCTGTGTGTAGTTTATACAACAGAGGTACAGATCTTTTTTTTTTTTTTACTTTATTCAAATTGAATACATATTATAAATTAATCACGCTGTTTATGCTGTATGTTGTACTGGTATATTATGAGTGGTTGTCATCTCCGCAACGACTTGATCTATTAGTGACCTGGTAGATAGATAAGTTATAATGGCTGTCCAGATAGTATATCAACGATTAGGGGAAGGTGGAGGGAACAATGTAGACAGCTGTTGACAAGGAAGAGTAGGGGAGGAGTAGCAGTTCAGTGTTTCTGTTTGTGTTTGAGTTTGTGTCTATGTTTGGATCTTCCTACATTTCCCTACAGTATTCGATGCACTTGTTCAGAATGTCTTGATTTTCTGTTAGAGTGTTTCCAGACTTGTCTTCAATTGTTCGAGTGGTTGGCTGAAATGCTGCTGTCACCGTTTTTGTTTCTGTAAACATTATTCTGATGTCCTCATGTTCGTGGAGTTGTTCAATTTCATTAAACTTGTTGTCTGTGTAGTTTTTCTTGTCCTGTCTAATTTTTCTCCAGATTTCTTGAGTTTGTTTCTTATTTATTTGTTTCTCTCTTTGTTTGTTAATTTTGTGTGATTTTAGTTTTGTTCTGTGGTTGATTAGCTGCAATGTTTCCACTGTGATGTTATCTCTTCTTTTTGTCGTCACTCTTCAAGGTATGTCAGCCTGTACAGATGATAGTGTTGAGCCTATGATGTTGTTTGCCAGTTTATCTAATCTCCTCTTGAACGACCACCAATGTGTACTAAATTTGTTCTGCACCTTCACGCCGTATTCTGTTGGCATTGTTCTAGTCTAGTATCTAATGTATCTACGAGCAGCTAGATGTCTGTTATGATAAAGAAAACCATCTGCAGTGATGGTCATCCCTTGCCCGAAATATTCAAGGATATTTGCGACCAGAATATGGCCTTTTCTTTTTTAGCTATCTAAAAACTCATAGTAAGTAGTCATAACTAACTGAATATCCACAGTCGGCGTAACATATGGTCATCATCATCACGTGATGGACGAACAACAAGAGACAACCAATCAACTAGACGTTTGTATAGTAACAGTCAACTAAACGTTTGTATAGTAACAATCAACTAAACATTTGTATAGTAACAGTCAACTAAACGTTTGTATAGTAACAATCAACTAAACGTTTGTATAGTAACAATCAACTAGAAGGTGTATGACATTCAACTTCCATTCAAGACTTTATTATGTACTTGATGTATATCAGAATAGAGACGTTAATTATTCCCTTTTGGAGCCATGTCTGGCCGGCATATTAGAACCACAAACATGATTTTAACATGGCTGCCACTATCAATAAAATGTTCCAGACTGTCTGGGCGTCCATTTGAATTGTGCAGTTGGCACCGCCATATTGGATGTTATCGAGTGTGTACGTGATGTTAGTCACTTCCTGAAAGAAAGTTAATGTTTGAATTTAACGTTGGTTATGTTAATTATTGAATTCTTTGTACTTATATTCAAGATGTTGTGTCTTTCTCAACATAATGTCTGCAGATAGTAGGTTTATTCTGCCACACAGACATGACAGTTCAGACAGTAACTAGGACACATACACCATACTTTCTCAACATAATGTCTGCAGATAGATAGGCATACTAAGTTTATTCTGGCACGAGAGAGCAAGCGAACGCGCACACACACACACGCACATGACAGTTCACACAGACACTAGTACACACAAGATGTCCCATGTCACACAATATGTCTGAGACGCGATCAATCACCAAATAAGACCTAACAGCAGGATCTGTCTTGTTGCGGTATGTTTCTGTTTATTATTACTGTGCTTTTCGTTTGTCACTATTTAGAGACTTTATGTAGCCCGAGTGTCGTGTGCCAACGGGGATCAAGGAAATGCACGGGAATAATCGAAAACATGACGTATAAATGCAGATTTTCTGTGTTTTTATTCTGTTAGGACTTTTCTAGCGATTGGTCCAGTCTGAGGTCACATATGCCGGAGGTCACACGTATCTGGGGTCACGCGTGTCTGAGGTCACACGTGTCTTAGGTCACGCGTGTCTGAGATCACAGGTGTGAGGTCACGCAAATCTGAGGTCACACATGTCTGAGGTCACGCTTGTCTGAGGTCACACATGTCAAAAGTGCAACATGTCACAAGTGTGTCATTCTACACATTTCAAACCATACAAATATCCAGGATTCAAGAAATATGACATTGGTCATACTGGTATTCGATTACTGGTCATACTGGTAGTCGAATACTGAAGTATACTGGTATTCGATTACTGAAGTCATATTGGTAGTCGAATACTGAAGTCATACTGGTATTCGATTACCGAAGTCATATTGGTAGTCGAATACTGAAGTTATACTGGTATTCGATTACTGAAGTCATATTGGTAGTCGATGCACCGAGAGAGCACAGTTTGTGTCCGATGATGAGTCTGATCTGTGAATGACATGCCCAAGTTATTGACGATGAATGCTGTCACATTTCTGGCGGTACTTATATCTTGACTATATCAGGCGCGACACGTCCTACGAGGCGGTACTTATATCTTGACTATATCAGGCGCGACACATCCTACGAGGCGGTACTTATATCTTGACTATATCAGGCACGACACATCCTACGAGGCGGTACTTATATCTTGACTATATCAGGCGCGACACATCCTACGAGGCGGTACTTATATCTTGACTATATCAGGCGCGACACATCCTACGAGGCGGTACTTATATCTTGACTATATCAGGCGCGACATATCCTACGAGGCGGTACTTATATCTTGACTATATCAGGCGCGACACATCCTACGAGGCGGTACTTATATCTTGACTATATCAGGCGCGACACATCCTACGAGGCGGTACTTATATCTTGACTATATCAGGCACGACACATCCTACGAGGCGGTACTTATATCTTGACTATATCAGGCGCGACACATCCTACGAGGCGGTACTTATATCTTGACTATATCAGGCGCGACACATCCTACGAGGCGGTACTTATATCTTGACTATATCAGGCGCGACACATCCTACGAGGCGGTGCTTATATCTTGACTATATCAGGCGCGACACATCCTACGAGGCGGTACTTATATCTTGACTATATCAGGCGCGACACATCCTACGAGGCGGTACTTATATCTTGACTATATCAGGCACGACACATCCTACGAGGCGGTACTTATATCTTGACTATATCAGGCGCGACACATCCTACGAGGCGGTACTTATATCTTGACTATATCAGGCGCGACACATCCTACGAGGCGGTACTTATATCTTGACTATATCAGGCGCGACACATCCTACGAGGCGATACTTATATCTTGACTATATCAGGCGCGACACATCCTACGAGGCGGTGCTTATATCTTGACTATATCAGGCGCGACACATCCTACGAGGCGGTACTTATATCTTGACTATATCAGGCGCGACACATCCTACGAGGCGGTACTTATATCTTGACTATATCAGGCGCGACACATCCTACGAGGCGGTACTTATATCTTGACTATATCAGGCGCGACACATCCTACGACTCGTGTATTTTATTGTAAGGGACAATACAGTTTATGTATGTATAAGAGCTAACACATCCTACGAGATGTGCATTTGACTGAAATGGACAACATCATCAACATCACAGTTGTTGTTGTGCGACCATCACGTGATAATGATGATGATGACCATTTGTTGCATCCACTTTTGTTGCATCCACTTTTGTTGCATCCACTTTTGTTGCATCCACTTTTGTTGCATCCACTTTTGAAAATTCAGAATTATATCCTTGTTTGTGAGTTCGTAAATGGCTATTAAGCCATATTCGTCTTATGTCCTTAGACATTTCGGACATGGAATAGCTACTCCAGACGTTAGAGACATAAGGTCAGACGTCAGATTTGGTCTTCCATGCTCCTAGGGTCAGTGGTTGGTGGATGGGAGCAACAGCTGAACAAAGCCTCCATCTCACTATTTTCTCGGATCTACATCGATAAAAGTGGTAAGACGAATCGCTATAACTAAATGTAACTTGTCTACAAGGCAATCTGTTACTGACACTAGACTGGTTACTTTCAACCTGCTGCTGACATTACACTGTTACTTTCAACCTGCTGCTGACACTAAACTGGTTACTTTCAACCTGCTGCTGACATTACACTGGTTACTTTCAATCTGTTTCTGACACTAAACTGGTTACTTTCAACCTGCTGCTAACAGTACACTGGTTACTTTCAACCTACTGTTGACACTACACTGGTTACTTTCAACCTACTGTTGACACTACACTGGTTACTTTCAACCTACTGTTGACACTACACTGGTTACTTTCAACCTACTGTTGACACTACACTGGTTACTTTCAACCTGCTGCTGACATTACACTGGTTACTTTCAATCTGTTTATGACACTAAACTGGTTACTTTCAACCTGCTGCTGACATTACACTGGTTACTTTCAACCTACTGTTGACACTAAACTGGTTACTTTCAACCTGCTGCTGACACAACACTGGTTACTTTCAATCTGTTTCTGATACTACACTGGTTACTTTCAACCTGCTGCTGACACTACACTGTTACTTTCAACTTGCTGCTGACACTAAACTGGTTACTTTCAACTTGCTGCTAATACTACACTGGTTACTTTCAACCTGCTGCTGACACTAAACTGGTTACTTTCAACTTGCTGCTGATACTAAACTGGTTACTTTCAACCTGCTGCTGACACTACACTGACTGTGTATAATATGTTACTTACACTACACTGACTGTGTATAATATGTTACTTACACTACACTGACTGTGTATAATATGTTACTTACACTACACTGACTGTGTATAATATGTTACTTACACTACACTGACTGTGTATAATATGTTACTTACACTACACTGGTTACTTGTGACAGACTGCCGGGCCTGCTGATAGTCGGACAAAGAAAAGTGACGAAGGATAATATTTAAATCAGCTGTCCTTTATTTTGTGCAGATAATACTTTTTAAAAGTAAAGAAGAAAAAATAGACACTGAAAGAAAATAACTGTTAGTATTTGTTGACGAGACGGGGTTATTGACAAAGTTAGTTACCGTGAATGAAACCAGCCGTGACCGAAACACGAGAATGGTAGGGGAGAATAAAATAATGCAAAAAATAGTTAGTTTAAGAACAGATGCGTATAGAGTAGAATATTCTGGAAAAGATTGATGTTAACCTTGAGTGGCGCAAATTAGAGTAAAACTAGATTATTGGGAAACCATTTGCGGACAAAAGCGTGAATACACATGAGTATTCAGCAAGATTGAGATCCAAAAATACGTCCACAAACGTGAACATAACGGATTGTAATCAATCTTGAGTAATCAGTCGGTCGTTCATTCGCCAGCAACCAAGTGACAGCTCAGCCATGCAGCGATGGATTAATCGGGGAACTGCCCATGAAGCAGGACATGGTTTCTCGAACTCTATAATTTTGTCAAGATGATTGTTGGAGTGCAAGATGTACAACGTAATGTCGGGAGAATTCGTCGCATGTTGGATGTATTAGGAGTCCCTATGTTAAAAGTGTTAGAGTGAATATTGTGAATTCCAGTATTATAGATATAATATTAGAATTAGGAATGAGTAGGCGAAGGTTGTGATAAAGATTTATATGTTAGAAGTAAAGTGGCAGAAGGAATGTTAGTAATCTGTTTTTAGAAATTGAATAAATTAGTCAGGTATTTGTATAGGTCGTCGAGAACGTGACACCATGTATGGTTCACCTTTGATGAAATTTCTATTGAAAGAATATAATTGCCCGAGAATATGAATTTTTTCTGATGATCAGAGAGAGAGAGAGAGAGAGAGAGAGAGAGAGAGAGAGAGAGAGAGAGAGAGAAGATCGAACACAGTTTTTAAATTCAAGAGAATGATAAATCTCTCCTGAACAATTTTCGCCTTGGCATAGAGGTACGGAAAGTGAGAAATCATATTCTCAAACGTTGTTATATGCTCAATGTAGCAGAGTGTTGTAGATATTGTGAGGGTGTATTACCACCGAATAGTTGGTTGAGTCATTAGTTAGGTTTCTGAGTAGTTGCTAGATCTCCTCTCTAACGTGTTTGATTGCCCAGTGTTATAGAATCATGCATTTGATGTCTTTGCATTAACTAAAAATATAGCTAAATTTGCAGAGAAATTATTGGAAGCTTTATCGATTGAAATTGCCATGCATTTTTATAAAGCCTTAGTTCCTGCCTTTTTGAAGTCTTATTTACCGAGAGAAACTGTGTGAAGGGTTACTCAATTTTCGAATCGATTTCGGGAAACAACCAGTCGGATACCTTGATTTTGGATGAACCTGCTGTCTTTACTTGAAGACCCATCCAACCAACGATATCTAGAGAGTAATCATCTTCTGGAATACGAGATTTCCGTTTTCAAGCCAATGGATGTGTTAAGTTTATGAATAGTGAACACTGCGTGAGCTATGTCACCATCAACTTTATTTTCGGTCTTATTTGATTAGTCGGAACAATCATATAATTAACCTCGACGACTGGGAACTATTGATTTAAAGGATAGGTGACCGTTAATCAATTTTTGAACTATTTATTTTTGTGATAATTAGGTCGGATAGCTGGGTAGACCCTTTGATTTGATATTAGAAACAATAAGCGGTCAACCTATAGCCAGGGAATCAACTGCCTCCCTTCCTGTGAGTATAAAGACTGAAAGAATGAGGTATATATCATAACATAGATTGTCCTCACGTAATTGATGTCCATGAAAGAAAGATGTTATCAAAGATATTTATATGTAATACAGTTTCCTTTCTTTTAGAAGTGAAGATTTAGTTCAGTTTGCAGATGGGATCAGCCTCTTTTAGTTCCCAGCCTCACAAAGAACATCAGAAGAAGTACTTACAACATCAACAGAAATTCCAGATTTGGAAACACTATACGGAGAAGGTAGAAAATGAACCACGGACCATAACATCAACAAACCAAACAACAACTAAAGAAAACAACCACTACAGAAGAGGTGTAAAGTCATTCAACCTTACCAAAGAAGTTATACTCTATCAGTTAATTGCTGGAGAGTTTGTAAAAAAAACTTTTCTACCAAATCTGTTTATATAATCGAATATAATATAGAAAATCTGTTTATATAATCGAATATAATATAGAAAATCTGTTTATATAATCGAATATAATATAGAAAATCTGTTTATATAATCGAATATAATATAGAAAATCTGTTTATATAATCGAATATAATATAGAACATCTGTTTATATAATCGAATATAATATAGAAAATCTGTTTATATATATAATCGAATATAATATAGAAAATCTGTTTATATAATCGAATATAATATAGAAAATCTGTTTATATAATCGAATATAATATAGAAAATATGTTTATACAATCGAATATAATATAGAAAATCTGTTTATATAATCGAATATAATATAGAAAATCTGTTTATATAATCGAATATAATATAGAAAATCTGTTTATATAATCGAATATAATATAGAAAATCTGTTTATATAATCGAATATAATATAGAAAATCTGTTTATATAATCGAATATAATATAGAAAATCTGTTTATATAATCGAATATAATATAGAAAATCTGTTTATATAATCGAATATAATATAGAAAATCTGTTTATATAATCGAATATAATATAGAAAATCTGTTTATATAATCGAATATAATATAGAAAATATGTTTATATAATCGAATATAATGTAGAAAATCTGTTTATATAATCGAATATAATATAGAAAATCTGTTCATATAATCGAATATAATATAGAAAATCTGTTCATATAATCGAATATAATATAGAAAATCTGTTTATATAATCGAATATAATATAGAAAATCTGTTTATGTAATCGAATATAATATAGAAAATCTGTTTATATAATCGAATATAATATAGAAAATCTGTTTATATAATCGAATATAATATAGAAAATCTGTTTATATAATCGAATATAATATAGAAAATCTGTTTATATAATCGAATATAATATAGAAAATCTGTTTATATAATCGAATATAATATAGAAAATCTGTTTATATAATCGAATATAATATAGAAAATCTGTTTATATAATCGAATATAATATAGAAAATCTGTTTATATAATCGAATATAATATAGAAAATCTGTTTATATAATCGAATATAATATAGAAAATCTGTTTATATAATCGAATATAATATAGAAAATCCTGCATGGCAACTATTAACTCGATGACATCGACATATAAATATAAGTCATTAAATAGTTCAGATAAACACACCCTCTCCCCGTACACATACTTGCAATCTTTTACTGATATTACACTGATTACTTTCAACCTGTTACTGACACTAACATGACTTCGTACAATGTGTTACTGACCACTACGATGATTACTTTCAGGAGTATGGTTACAAGAAGATTAAATGTTTAAACTAACAACGATTACCACTTAAACTAACGATTACCACTGAAACTAACAACGATTACCACCCTATCAAGGCCAGCACCGTGCAGTGGTGATGGGGCTTAGTTCAGCCATCAGGGGCTGGAAACTAAGACTGGTCGGGCAGTCCCATTCTAGCAGGACCATAGTCCTGCCCTAGTAAGCAGAGTGCTGAAGACGGAGGCATCCAGCCAAAAGGCGCACAGATAATCAGGATGCCACGCACAAAACACAATGGAAACATTTCTGTATCTATATAAAGTTATGGTGCCTGCCCTGTGGCGGACGTTCAGGCAGGGACGGTGCCGGGCCCTATACCTCGAAAGGGCCCAACCTCAGTTACTGAAAGTCCTTCTCAATTGCCTCGAGGAGGCAAGGGAATAGAGCTACTGGCCAAACAAACTTTAAACGACCAATAAAAATAATGCACTGGAATGCTGAGGGTGTCAACAGTAAAAAAGATGGATACAGCAAAAAATTGAAACTTGAAAATGTCCTCAGTGAAGAACAAGTTAATATATGCTGTATCCAAGAAACACACCTCAGCAGCGACATAGCCTTCAAAATCAGAGGCTACCAGTGCTACCGATCTGACCGAAAGGACAGGCGAAAGGGTGGAATTCTGACACTTGTTAAAAACAATATCAGCGCATGTCAGCTGGAAGTATATATGGAAGGGGCAGAATACCAGATGCTCCACCTAAAAACAGAATTCCATCTCCTGAACTACTACTGCCCAAATGATAAACCATTGGCACTAGACACAATTCCAGATAAAGAGAGACTTATGGTGTGTTGTGACTTCAACAGCCACTCTCAGAGCTGGGGCTACGATCATATCGACAAGAGAGGTGAGGAACTTGAGAGCTGGCAGGATGAAAATAATCTCATCCTTATTAACCAGCCAGCAGACTCACCAACCTTCTACTCGAGAGCATGGCACACCACCTCTACACCAGATATGGCATTCCACTCACCAGGCCTGGAATGGAACATCACACGTGTCGTTGGAAAGCAGTTTGGGGGTAGTGACCACAGACCAGTATTTCTGGAAATCCACAATGAATTTACCAAGGACAGCAGCACGCCCACTAGGTGGAACTATAAAAGGGCAGACTGGAAAATGTACCAGCATTTAACCAGTGTTCTAGCTAAGGACATGGACTTGGACAAAGACATCAATAGAGCAGTGAGTGAATTTAATAGATGTATACTACATGCTACTAGTAAATCCATACCCAGGGGGGCACGCAAAAACTACAAACCCTACTGGAATGATGAACTGGAAAAGCTGCAAAATGAGATGGAAACATCTAGACAGCAGGCTGAGAACAGACCTAGCCAAGAACATCACAACAAATATCAGCAAACAAAGGCTAAATTTCAAAGAGCCAAGTTACAAGCCAGACGGAGCAGCTGGAAAGAAAAAACAGAGTCGCTGAACCTAGAAAGCGATACTAGGAAATTATGGAAACTTGTAAAACAACTAAATGATGAAGGTACAGGGAGAAATACCAGGATCACACTTTATAAAGATAGAAACATTTTAACAGGTAAACATGCAGCTGATTACTTTGCAGATTCCTTTGCAGAAGACAATAACATCAAAGTCAGCCCAGACAAACAACAGGAGGTTCGAGAGAACCAGCAAAACATTGGACAAGGCGAACCTATACCTGAAGTCATGGAGGCACCAATCACAATGAGAGAACTGGAGCATGCAATATCCAAATTGAAAATGAAAAAGTCCCCTGGAGCTGATGGAGTGTCCAATGAAATGATTAGAAACCTGGGAATTGCAGCAAGAGCAAGGCTACTGCAGATCTTTAAGACAAGCTGGTCCACGGGTAATGTACCACAGGCGTGGAGAGAAGCAATAATGATACCACTCCTCAAATCAGGAAAAGATGGCAACACAGTCTCCAACTACAGGCCCATCAGCCTGATCAGGCAACCTACCTCTCCCAAGAGATTGAGGAAGTCTTCCAAGATACGAAACTGGTACTAGAAGCATGGATAGACCCCAGGAAAGCATTTGATAAGGTCTGGAAAGAAGGGCTCCTAAAGAAATTGCGAAATTGCAGGGTTAGCTCAAGAATGTACAAATGGGTAAAAGCGTACCTGCATAATAGAAGAGCCAGGGTACAATTAGATGGTCGCAAGAGCAAGAAAATTCTACTGCGTCCTGGAGTCCCCCAGGGAGGAGTCCTATCACCCACACTTTTCTTGGTTTACATCAATGAACTAGTTGCTGAACTACCACATGAGTTCAAAGTGGCAATGTATGCTGACGACCTGGTGATCTGGTGCACGGAAGAACATGCAACAGTGGCCACTAAACTAATACATAGAGCTATCGATGCCCTAACCTTATGGACAAATAGATGGTGCGTCAGCATTAACACAGATAAGTGCAGCACTACACTCTTTACCCTCTCACCAAAACAAAAAGCCGGTCATATCAAAATAGATGGAGAGCTCTTGAAAGAAGACAAACAACCCACATACCTCGGAGTTACTTTTGATGATAAACTGACATGGAAGCAAACATAAACAAAGCAACAACAAAAGCCAGGAGGAAGTTAGCTATCCTGAGAAAACTAAGTGGAACCACATGGGGAGCCAGTGGGAATATACTCAGTAAAGTTTACCAGCAAGGCATAAGACCACACCTGGAATATGGTTCAGCAGCGTGGTGTCCTGAATCAAACACCACATTACAAGATCTAGATAAAGTGCAAAACCAGGCACTTAGAATAATGTTTGGAGCAATGAAATCAACACCCATAGCAGAGATGCAGAAAATGGGAAGAATGCAAACACTTGGCGAACGCAGAGACACAAAAGTACTAATTCAGGCAGAAAAGTTTCAGTGTATGCCAAGTCATCCAATGAAGGAAAGATTCCAAAATCTAGCAATTGGACGACTGAAAAGAAGCAGCTTTATCCATCAAGATAAGAGACTCCGGAGACAACTTACAGACCTACCTGAAGTTGACAGCCCCTTAAGGCCTGTACCAGAACAAACCCCGTGGAGTGAAAGACATGGAATGCCAATATACATTCAGACCCATGTGAAAGGAATACTAAGCGAGGACGAACAGAACAGTGTGCAGCGAATGACAGTCACCCTCAGTTTCCTGGATGAGGAATATCCACAAGATATATGGGTCAGAGTATACACAGATAGATCAGCACAGAATGCCGTGAGGAATGGAGGTGCAGGTGTATATATAGAATATCCACACAAGCCTAGAGATACAATCAGAACACCGACAGGAAAATTCTGCAATAATTATGATACAGAAATCCAGGTAATTAGTGTGGCAGCTTAAAAACTGCTGAACCTATAGCCTGTGGTATTCCTGACAGATGCAAGGTCAGTGCTTCAATCTCTCAAGTCTGGAAAACTAACAGACTTGAAAAAACTACTTAGCGAATTGTCTTACCAGTATAGGGTAACCATGCAGTGGATACCCTCTCACTGTGGAATACCAGGAAATTAAAAAGCAGACGAACTGGCTAAGGAAGGTGCTGCCGAAGACCAACCAGACATACCAATCACCTACCATCCGAAAAAACAGATGATCAAGTCAATAAGAAAGCCACAAACACCAACACAAGATGACTATCATATTATGAACAGACCAGAACAAGTTATAATTCTACGTCTCAGAACAGGACACAACCGACTCCGCAGTCACATGTACACAAAGTTCAAGATTGGCAACACGGCCATGTGTACATGTGGACAGGCAGCACAGAGTGCCGAACATATACTTCAAGAGTGTTCTGAGCATGAAACGCTGAGGCAGAAATATTGGCCAGAGGAAACAACACTGGAATCAAAGCTCTATGGGACACTGTATGAACTACAAAAGACAGTGAGTTTTATTAAGGAGACAGAATTACAGATATAGACATGTTTCAAGTGAACGAAAGAAGAAGAACAAAACGATTACCACTGAAACTAACAACGATTACCACTTAAACTAACGATTACCACTGAAACTAACAACGATTACCACTGAAACTAACAACGATTACCACTTTCAGTTTCCTCCACTGACGAAGGCAAAGACACAGTACTTTCCTCCGGGCTGGTTCTAATGCTGCGTCTGCTATGTGAGACTACGCGGGCCATGCAGATGACAGATAACAGCAACACGCCAACCACAAGAAGCACAAAGGTTGTCATTCCCATCCCAAGTAAAACCAGTTCTGCCTTCTCTGCAAGTGCACAAAGTAATACACTCATGATTATGCGTGGCATGCTTCACAATATCCGCTAGGACACACTAAGCATGTTAGAACACACACTTAATATCAGCTAGGACACACTAAGCATGTTAGAACGCACATTTAATATCAGCTAGGACACACTAAGCATGTTAGAACGCACATTTAATATCAGCTAGGAAACGCTAAACATCAGTTATGACACACACTTAATATCAGCTAGGAAACGCTAAGCATGTTAGGATACACACTTAATATCAGCTAGGACACACTAAGCATGTTAGGACACAATATCAGCTAGGACACACTAAACATGTTAGGACACACACTTAATATCAGCTAGGGCACACTAAGTATGGTAGGACACACACTTAATATCAGCTAGGAAACGCTAAACATCAATTAGGATACACTTAACATCAGCTAGGACATACCAAACATCAATTAGGATACACTTAACATCAGCTAGGACATACCAAACATCAATTAGGACACATTTAACATCATCTCAAGGTCAAATAATACAAGAACAATATACATGAACATGTAAAAGAACCAAATTTCATAACGGAAGTACAAATTATCAAACAAGTTTCGGGCATAAGTGTAAGATGTTTAAATGTAGTCGAGGCTGCCTTTAAGTGGCTCACCTTGTAATAGGTAAAATGTACTCGAGGCTGCCTTTAAGTGGCTCACCTTGTAATAGATAAAACGTAGTCGAGGCTGCCTTTAAGTGGCTCACCTTGTAATAGGTAAAATGTACTCGAGGCTGCCTTTAAGTGGCTCACATTGTAATAGGTACAACGTAGTCGAGGCTGCCTTTAAGTGACTCACCTTGTAATAGGTAAAACGTAGTCGAGGCTGCCTTTAAGTGGCTCACCTTGTAATAGGTAAAACGTAGTCAAGGCTGCCTTTAAGTGGCTCACCTTGTAATAGGTAAAATGTAGTCGAGACTGCCTTTAAGTGGCTCACCTTGTAATAGGTAAAATTACATGAATAACTACTACTTACCTAATGGTCCCACCGACTTTAATTTTACAGCCACTACGTGTTCACTGTTAACTGTAGACAGATGAAGTGGGAAGCTGTCTAACTATGGAATAACACTTGCAGGTACTAACAAAATACATGATTCAACGATCAGCATTATCATATTTCAATATCATTGTCCAACCATAGCACAGTTCACTAACACTGTCCAAGTATAGCACAGTTCACTAACACTGTCCAAATATAGCACAGTTCACTAACACTGTCCAAGTATAGCACAGTTCACTAACACTGTCCAAATATAGCACATTTCACTAACACTGTCCAAGTATAGCACATTTCACTAACACTGTCCAAGTATAGCACATTTCACTAGCTGTGTTCAACTTTAGCACATTTCCCTAGCTTTGCTCAACAATAGCACGTTTCACTAGCTGTGCCCAACTATAGCACGTTTCACTAGCTGTGCCCAACTATAGCACGTTTCACTAGCTGTGCCCAATTATAGCACGTTTCACTAGCTGTGCCTAATTATAGCACGTTTCACTAGCTGTGCCCAATTATAGCACGTTTCACTAGCTGTGCCCAATTATAGCACTTTTCACTAGCTGTGTTCAACTATAGCACGTTTCACTAGCTGTGTTCAACTATAGCACGTTTCACTAGCTATGCCCAATTATAGCACGTTTCACTAGCTGTGCCCAATTATAGCACGTTTCACTAGCTGTGATCAACTATAGCACGTTTCACTAGCTGTGTTCAACTATAGCACGTTTCACTAGCTGTGCCTAATTATAGCACGTTTCACTAGCTGTGCCCAATTATAGCACGTTTCACTAGCTGTGCCCAATTATAGCACGTTTCACTAGCTGTGTTCAACTATAGCACGTTTCACTAGCTGTGTTCAACTATAGCACGTTTCACTAGCTGTGCCCAATTATAGCACGTTTCACTAGCTGTGCCCAATTATAGCACGTTTCACTAGCTGTGATCAACTATAGCACGTTTCACTAGCTGTGTTCAACTATAGCACGTTTCACTAGCTGTGATCGACTATAGCACGTTTCACTAGCTGTGCCCAATTATAGCACATTTCACTAGCTGTGCCAAATTATAGCACACTTCACTAGCTGTGCCCAACTATAGCACGTTTCACTAGTTGTGCCCAATTATAGCACGTGTCACTAGCTGTGCCCAATTATAGCAAGTTTCACTAGCTGTACCCAACTATAGCACATTTCACTATCTGTACCCAACTACAGCACTCTCCACTAGTTTGCTCAACTATAACAAGTTTCACCTGTGTGGATATGAGATTTATCCTTGATTTTTCGAGCATATCTCATAGCATTGATATGTAGCATGTTCGTGCATACGTCAGAGTGAGTTCTGACATAGACCACCCACTACACAGCGAGCTCCCTCGTGTGAAGGGAAGCAGGCTCAGGTGGTGCAAATTGTGCATGGGTTGTGTCGAGGATACCGTTAAACATATCTGCACTCCAGAAGACATAACTCCTGGCGACGAATGCATATCTTGTCCTATAGTCTTTCAAGAGGCAGCCAAGACCGTCATTACACTCATTATAGAGTGCAGGGAACACTGCCCTGTGATCGTGGATGCTAAGGTCAAGGCACTCATCTGCGAACATGCCGACGACACAGATGTTGTGATTTACAGGGGCGGGTCGGTCATCCGTCACCAGCGATACGCGTGAGTCTTTACTGTCAGATCACAAGGAAGAACAATATGCGAAGCCAGCAGTGCCTTTACCGCAACAACAATCAGTCTCACAATGGAAGTATTTGCCGTAACGCGGGCACTTAACTGGCTTGATTCACAAGCCTATTCCCATGCTTACATACTAAGTAACCCAATGAATATGCCTCAGAAAGTCAAAACAGGTGATGTACTTAGGAGATGGGTGGAGTTATTCGAGAGAGCTAAAATGCTGGCATCACTACGAAAAATCACGCTTATATTTGTCCCCGGACACGCGAGTGTGAAGTGAAACGAACGTGCATACCAATTAGCTAGCCTACCACAATAACAGATGGTCAGCCTATGAACCAAGCAGACAACATTGCTCTCGTGAGTCCGCACGATCAGAGATGAATGAGCATGCGTGAGTAACGAGAAATCGCAAATTGGGAAGTGAGGGGTAGGGCGTCGCACGCAGAGAACAAATAACACAGATTTCAAAAAGAGCAGTGAACCAACATAGAACTGGAACCATCAGCCGTTATACCATGAGAGATTCACTGAAGCGGAGATCTTAGCACCTATGCATGTGTCTGGTGTGCGAAGAGGATAATCACCAGATCTAATACGTTTCACTAGCTGTGCCCAACTAAAGCACGTTTCACTGGCTGTGCCCTACTATTGCACGTTTCACTAGCTGTGCCCAACTACACTAGGATGTATCACAACAAATATATGGGAATGTAATCGAAATTGTATTGGTGAATATGAAATGGTATATATTTCACACAAATATGAAATGGTATATATTTCACACAAATATGAAATGGTATATATTTCACACAAATATGAAATGGTATATATTTCACACAAATATGAAATGGTATATATTTCACACAAATTTTTAAAGGTGTTTACAGTCATTTAAAAAACCTCGTTTACACAAGATTGATTTATCATATAATTTTCATGATTTTAGAGTGAAATTGCAATATTTTGTACTCTTAAACATAAAACAGACGGTGTTTAATGTAGTTTCCTGGTGGAAGACTGACATTGTCCTTCAAACAAGAGGTTTTTTTCACACGCAATTACTGATCGAAAAAAAAACATTACAGATATGTGCTGGTCAAAGTTTACATACAGATATGTGCTGGTCAAAGTTTACATACAGATATGTGCTGGTCAAAGTTTACATACAGATATGTGCTGGTCAAAGTTTACATACAGATATGTGCTGGTCAAAGATTACATACAGATATGTGCTGGTCAAAGATTACATACAGATATGTGCTGGTCAACGATTACATACAGATATGTGCTGGTCAAAGATTACATACAGATATGTGCTGGTCAAAGATTACATACAGATATGTGCTGGTCAAAGATTACATACAGATATGTGCTGGTCAAAGATTACATACAGATATGTGCTGGTCAAAGATTACATACAGATATGTGCTGGTCAAAGATTACATACACATATGTGCTGGTCAAAGATTACATACAGATATGTGCTGGTCAAAGATTACATACAGATATGTGCTGGTCAAAGATTACATACAGATATGTGCTGGTCAAAGATTACATACAGATATGTGCTGGTCAAAGATTACATACAGATATGTGCTGGTCAAAGATTACATACAGATATGTGCTGGTCAAAGATTACATACAGATATGTGCTGGTCAAAGATTACATACAGATATGTGCTGGTCAAAGATTACATACAGATATGTGCTGGTCAAAGATTAAATACAGATATGTGCTGGTCAACGATTACATACAGATATGTGCTGGTCAAAGATTACATACAGATATGTGCTGGTCAAAGATTACATACAGATATGTGCTGGTCAAAGATTACATACAGATATGTGCTGGTCAAAGATTACATACAGATATGTGCTGGTCAAAGATTAAATACAGATATGTGCTGGTCAACGATTACATACAGATATGTGCTGGTCAAAGATTACATACAGATATGTGCTGGTCAAAGATTACATACAGATATGTGCTGGTCAAAGATTACATACAGATATGTGCTGGTCAAAGATTACATACAGATATGTGCTGGTCAAAGATTACATACAGATATGTGCTGGTCAAAGATTACATACAGATATGTGCTGGTCAAAGATTACATACAGATATGTGCTGGTCAAAGATTACATACAGATATGTGCTGGTCAAAGATTACATACAGATATGTGCTGGTCAAAGATTACATACAGATATGTGCTGGTCAAAGATTACATACAGATATGTGCTGGTGAAAGATTACATACACATATGTGCTGGTCAAAGATTACATACAGATATGTGCTGGTCAAAGATTACATACAGATATGTGCTGGTCAAAGATTACATACAGATATGTGCTGGTCAAAGATTACATACAGATATGTGCTGGTCAAAGATTACATACAGATATGTGCTGGTCAAAGATTACATACAGATATGTGCTGGTCAAAGATTACATACAGATATGTGCTGGTCAAAGATTACATACAGATATGTGCTGGTCAAAGATTACATACAGATATGTGCTGGTCAAAGATTACATACAGATATGTGCTGGTCAAAGATTACATACAGATATGTGCTGGTCAAAGATTACATACAGATATGTGCTGGTCAAAGATTAAATACAGATATGTGCTGGTCAAAGATTACATACAGATATGTGCTGGTCAAAGATTACATACAGATATGTGCTGGTCTAACAAGAAAATGAGACACAGATATTCTTGAGGACATGAGAGACGAACTTGTGATTTCCTACATGAATTGATTCTTGTCAGCAACTCGAGCCCCAGTAACTTAACACAGTAACCTAACACAGTAACCTAACACAGTAACCTAACACAGTAACCTGGCAGCAACTCGAGCCACAGTAACCTAACACAGTAACCTAACACAGTAACCTAACACAGTAACCTAACACAGTAACCTAACAATTCATGGGATCTGGCAGCAACGTCTTGTGATTGGTAATGGAAAAGTGTTTGTGTCTCTTACACAAATGTACGGTAGCTTGTTAGCAAGGCACCAGAAAAAGTGGGGATCGCCCCAGCGTTATGGCTAAGCTGTTCGCCTTGTGTTCAAGAGGTAATGGGTTCGAAACTGGCTTGTGTCGTCTTGTTTACAAGGTGGGTTTTTTCGGAAATCCCTGGGATTATCACTTGAAGCTACGGAGTTACGTGCTATGAGTGGTACTCTATGCAGGCGGCTTGCTGCTTCGCTGAGAATAACGGCTTAAATATGAAAAACCGAGTACAGTGAAGTCAATTCTCTACGACTTTTGAACCCTTTCAGAGAAATGAGCAAAAATTGTGAACACGTACCACATAAACGAAGTACGCAAATAATAATTACATACATCGGGAGAGAAACACGCTGACAATTTTTTAGGGACTTCAATGGCAACAATATCTTTCTGATGTTATTGTGAAATTGTCCATTCTGGACAGTTATTATTGTTGATTGTATGAGAAATAATGTTTACTGGACAGACTCACTTGTGTCTGACGTGCTGACAGAGATTTCCTGCGATGCTGAGAAGTATTCCAGACCCAGCACCCAGTTGGAGGCTGTGCACCTTGGAGATCAGTCAGAGAAAAAAATCCGATTCATGAACCACATACAGAATTATTGTCTCGTTCAAACAAGCACATAATTATAATTATGCATTACACATAAGCGTGTTATCATACATAACACACATCATGTCACACATAACACACATCATGTCACACATAACACACATCATGTCACACATAACACACATCATGTCACACATAACACACATCATGTCAAAAAATAAAACAGATTATGTCATATTTCCACAATACCGTCATATTTCACACAATGTTCCCATATGGTGTACTTAAAATCTGTTTCCTCGTCGAAATATGACAATTTTGTGGGTGCAGACACAAATACATTGAACACTTTATTGGAGACTATAACAGACTATAACATTCAAGACAACATGAGAGATAAATGCGTGTGAGAGAGAGAGAGAGAGCATGTCAGGAATGAGAGAGGACAGCATCGAGTGGTGAACTAACTATAACTTATCCGTGTGTACCAACATTCAGATATGAACTAACTATAACTTGTCTGTGTGTACCAACATCGAGAGATGAACTAACTACAACTTGTCTGTGTGTACCAACATCGAGAGATGAACTAACTACAACTTGTCTGTGTGTACCAACATCGAGAGATGAACTAACTATAACTTGTCTGTGTGTACCAACATCGAGAGATGAACTAACTATAACTTATCTGTATGTACCAACATCGAGAGATGAACTAACTATAACTTGTCTGTGTGTACCAACATCGAGAGATGAACTAACTACAACTTGTCTGTGTGTACCAACATCGAGAGATGAACTAACTATAACTTGTCTGTGTGTACCAACATTCAGAGATGAACTAACTATAACTTGTCTGTGTGTACCAACATCGAGAGATGAACTAACAACAACTTGTCTGTGTGTACCAACATTCAGAGATGAACTAACTACAACTTATCTGTATGTACCAACATTCAGAGATGAACTAACTATAACTTGTCTGTGTGTACCAACATCGAGAGATGAACTAACTATAACTTGTCTGTGTGTACCAACATCGAGAGATGAACTAACTACAACTTGTCTGTGTGTACCAACATCGAGAGATGAACTAACTATAACTTGTCTGTGTGTACCAACATCGAGAGATGAACTAACTACAACTTGTCTGTGTGTACCAACATTCAGAGATGAACTAACTACAACTTATCTGTATGTACCAACATTCAGAGATGAACTAACTATAACTTGTCTGTGTGTACCAACATCGAGAGATGAACTAACTATAACTTATCTGTGTGTACCAACATTCAGAGATGAACTAACTACAACTTGTCTGTGTGTACCAACATCGAGAGATGAACTAACTATAACTTATCTGTATGTACCAACATCGAGAGATGAACTAACTACAACTTGTCTGTGTGTACCAACATCGAGAGATGAACTAACTATAACTTATCTGTGTGTACCAACATCGAGAGATGAACTAACTACAACTTGTCTGTGTGTACCAACATCGAGAGATGAACTAACTACAACTTGTCTGTGTGTACCAACATCGAGAGATGAACTAACTATAACTTATCTGTGTGTACCAACATCGAGAGATGAACTAACTATAACTTATCTGTATGTACCAACATCGAGAGATGAACTAACTATAACTTGTCTGTGTGTACCAACATTCAGAGATGAACTAACTACAACTTGTCTGTGTGTACCAACATCGAGAGATGAACTAACTATAACTTATCTGTGTGTACCAACATCGAGAGATGAACTAACTATAACTTATCTGTATGTACCAACATTCAGAGATGAACTAACTACAACTTGTCTGTGTGTACCAACATCGAGAGATGAACTAACTACAACTTGTCTGTGTGTACCAACATCGAGAGATGAACTAACTATAACTTATCTGTGTGTACCAACATCGAGAGATGAACTAACTATAACTTATCTGTATGTACCAACATCGAGAGATGAACTAACTATAACTTGTCTGTGTGTACCAACATCGAGAGATGAACTAACTATAACTTGTCTGTGTGTACCAACATCGAGAGATGAACTAACTATAACTTATCTGTATGTACCAACATTCAGAGATGAACTAACTACAACTTGTCTGTGTGTACCAACATCGAGAGATGAACTAACTACAACTTGTCTGTGTGTACCAACATCGAGAGATGAACTAACTATAACTTATCTGTGTGTACCAACATCGAGAGATGAACTAACTACAACTTGTCTGTGTGTACCAACATCGAGAGATGAACTAACTACAACTTGTCTGTGTGTACCAACATCGAGAGATGAACTAACTATAACTTATCTGTGTGTACCAACATCGAGAGATGAACTAACTATAACTTATCTGTATGTACCAACATCGAGAGATGAACTAACTATAACTTGTCTGTGTGTACCAACATCGAGAGATGAACTAACTATAACTTGTCTGTGTGTACCAACATCGAGAGATGAACTAACTATAACTTGTCTGTGTGTACCAACATCGAGAGATGAACTAACTACAACTTATCTGTATGTACCAACATCGAGAGATGAACTAACTATAACTTGTCTGTGTGTACCAACATCGAGAGATGAACTAACTACAACTTGTCTGTGTGTACCAACATCGAGAGATGAACTAACTACAACTTGTCTGTGTGTACCAACATCGAGAGATGAACTAACTATAACTTATCTGTGTGTACCAACATTCAGAGATGAACTAACTATAACTTATCTGTGTGTACCAACATCGAGAGATGAACTAACTATAACTTGTCTGTATGTACCAACATTCAGAGATGAACTAACTATAACTTATCTGTATGTACCAACATCGAGAGATGAATTAACTATAACTTATCTGTGTGTACCAACATCGAGAGATGAACTAACTATAACTTGTCTGTATGTACCAACATTCAGAGATGAACTAACTATAACTTATCTGTATGTACCAACATTCAGAGATGAACTAACTACAACTTGTCTGTATATACCAGCATTTCGAGATGAACTATTTAACTAGGAGATAGATATTAATGTAGGTCGGACATAATGTTGAGAAGATGTCGGACATGACCTAATTTAGAGATGATGTCGGACAGGACCTAATGTTGAGAAAATGTCGGACAGGACCTACTTGTAGACACCTGAATCCTGCACAGATCTGAAGTTTCTAATGAGTAAATGTCGGACAGGACCTACTTGTAGACACCTGAATCCTGCACAGATCTGAAGTTTCTAATGAGTAAATGTCGGACAGGACCTACTTGTAAACACCTGAATCCTGCACAGATCTGAAGTTTCTAATGAGTAAATGTCGGACAGGACCTACTTGTAGACACCTGAATCCTGCACAGATCTGAAGTTTCTAATGAGTAAACTGCTGTCGTTCCCTAACTGCATGACGGTCAGAGGCTTGTGTGACAACGAGGATGTTTGTGTTCGAGACCAGGTATAGTTGGCAAGCGGATACCCTTCAGCATGACACAACAGACTAATGGTTGCCCCTTCAGTGATGGCTATCTCTGGCAGAATGTAGATTTGCATTGATTCCTCTGACACACCGTCTTATGAAACAAACAAGTGACCAATCTTGGAAGATATTTCTTCACAAAACATTCACATAACATACACACCTTCACTGCACGCATACAAGCACATACACACCAAAACTACACGCATACATGTGTACACATAATATCAACGCGTGCGCAGTTATACACACATAAACATGTAGAAAATACACATAATATAAAAATGTCAATCGAGTGTCTGTGCAATCCTGCTCTTAATCTCATTGGAGCACCGGTCATCTGATGTTAAAATACTGCAAGCTACTGGACTTTATCCACTTTATTTAACTTTTCACCATATTTGTCTCCATATAAGATTCGTTGTTTTGTTGTCTTTTGTTTGTCCCGATGAAGGCTTTTTAGTCGAAATGTCGTCTGTCCCTGTCTCTCGCTGTTATGTTGTTTTATGTTTTATTTTGGTACATCTACCTATTTGTGTTTATCTTGTCATTTGCCCTGTGTTACTCCAGCCTCCTACTTCCTGTTTAGGGTTGTTACCCTACACTGTTACCCTACACTGTTACCCCACACTTGAACATTTATCCTTGAGTTTCTCAATTGGAACACGATTCCGTGAGTGCATACATGTTATTTTGTTTGAGATATCATTATAAAGTAACGTCACTAGTCAGCCATGTTGACACAATTATCTATTCATGTATCATTCCAGCGTGTTGTCAACATGGTGACCAATTTTTTTTTTAAACACTGAAATAGGGGAGGTAATTTTGGGGGTCTTTTTTAGCTCTAATATTTTATGGTAGTGCGTCCTGATATAACCTAATTCCACTTTGTTGTCCGCTGGTTGAAAAAGACGTGCCTCTCCAAAAGAGAGATAAACTCATTAACTACCTACTTACTCTCCTACCAGCACTGAAATAATCTATTAGACCAACAGAAGTGATTAAATGAGCGCATTGAATTTCATTTGTATTTTGTTTTTGCAAAAACACCAAAATCTCTGCCTCAAATATAATTTTGAAATTATCGTTCAGTCAAAGTTGCATTCGACGTGTGGTTATTGTGTTATCGTTCAGTCAAAGTTGCATTCGACGTGTGATTGTGTTATCGTTCAGTCAAAGTTGCATTCGACGTGTGATTATTGTGTTATCGTTCAGTCAAAGTTGTATTCCACGTGTGATTATTGTGTTATCGTTCAGTCAAAGTTGTATTCCACGTGTGATTATTGTGTTATCGTTCAGTCAAAGTTGTATTCCACGTGTGATTATTGTGTTATTTTCAGTCAAAGTTGCATTCGACGTGTGATTATTGTGTTATCGTTTTAGTTTCTTACAATGTACATTCATATATAATTCAAAATGAATTTGAAGTACACATTTATTACAATGTAGAAAGCTACCGTTGTACTGTACCGACATTTTTGCAAATAATCTAAGATGGGTCATTTATATTATGATATTAATAACCCTCAAAATGAACTCAATTGGCTCTTGGTCTGGACAGATCATATTTTTTCCATTGGATTAATAAGATTCAAAATTCATTCATGACAAGCGAGAAGACAAGTGAAAGTTGACGACCTTGACATTGTCATAAGACGGGAGATATTGAAAACTTTTGCTAAATATAAACTTATTCCTCTTCGAAAACTAAAATAAAAATTGCAGATCAATTGCGATATTGAAATATCTAAAGGTTGTCTGTGGAAAATTGTAAGAACAGTCGGCTCATAAAGACCTCACATAAATAGGTGTATGTTGAACACATTATTAGGTACATTAACAGTTACAACAAAATACAGCTCATCCAATATTAGCTAAAATAAAGCATTATTCAAGCCCAATTAAGAAACTCTGGCGATTGATGATGACCGAAAGACAAACTAACTGCTGCATATTGCAATGACATTTACTATTGCTCATAACTGACAACACATACAATAATTTTACCTATCCCATATTTCTTAGTAGATACACCTTTTAATGGAATGTAACCTAATACTAACATGTTGACTGTAATATCTAAAATATATTATATCTTTGACACCATTTACTTGCAATGGACCAAAAACTTCAACGAATTTCGCTTATAACTCAATCCAGAGCAGTTATGGACTAAATGATAAAAGTAATTTTGCGTCGGATAAAATCTAATATTGCATAACAGAGATCTCTGCGATATAACAGACAGTATCTGAGATATTCGCTTGAAAGTGTGATTGCGAATTTATAAACGAACTATAATACTGTATCTTGGCAGCGTGTATTTCTTTGAAACAATGATTACTTCTGTCTAATAACTTTTTCATGGAAGGAAAGTATGTTCTGTGATGTAAACACACAGGTATGTTCTTTGTAAGGTAAACACACAGGTATGATCTTTGTGAGGTAAACACACAGGTATGATCTTTGTGAGGTAAACATACAGGTGTGTTCTTTGTAAGGTAAACACACAGGTATGATCTTTGTGAGGTAAACACACAGGTATGATCTTTGTGAGGTAAACACACAGGTATGTTCTTTGTGAGGTAAACACACAGTTATGTTCTTTGTGAGGTAAACACACAGGTATGATCTTTGTGAGGTAATCACACAGGTATGATCTTTGTGAGGTAAACATACAGGTGTGTTCTTTGTAAGGTAAACACACAGGTATTTCTTTGTGAGATAAATACACATGTATGTTCTTTGTGAGTTTGTGAGGTAAACATACAGGTATGTTCTTTGTGAGGTAAAGATACAGGTATGTTCTTTGTGAGGTAAAGATACAGGTATGTTCTTTGTGATGTAAACAAACAGGTATGTTATTTGTGAGGTAAACACACAGGTATGTTTACATCTGTATTATATATATATTACAATAAATAACATGTATTGGAATAAAATGCGACTAGATACACACACAGACAAAATAAACAGTCATACATGACAGACAGGATTAGCAAGATGGACAAAATAGACAGACAAACAGACAGGACAAACAGACAAGTCAGAAAAACAGACAAGATAGACAAAGAGACAAGATTGACAGACAAGTGAGATAGACATCCATCTCAACACAGTGAAGATAGACAGACATGATAAGTAAACATACAAAATATAGAGAGAAAATAGACAAGACAGATAAGACGATATCACAGACAGAATAGTCAGACAAGATAAATAGACAGAAAGGAGATAGACAGACATGATATGAATACTTCAGATACATGAAAATATCATTCCTGAAATTCGAGCACTCACAATGAACTTCCAGTTTGGGTGTCTTGGCACAGAGGTCTAACTGCTGGTTTTCGCATCCTATTTGTGAGGAATGTTTCAGCTCTGATGTCTGAACAAAACACGCTACGTAACAATTCTGATCTTTTCTGGTTACTGGAAGTCGGAGCTTGGACGTGAGAAGGCTGATGCAGAAGTCAACGCCCGACATATTGTGAACTGCGAAATACACATCAAGAAAATCCTGAAATACAGGAAGCTATCATATATATCACTGCTCACACACAAGGGTCAATGGTCAAAGTAAACACTGGTTCAGTCTCAAACACCTTGTAGAAACATTACAACACAATAATAATAATAATAAAATCCGTGACCCGTTGCGTCGTAGGGGTGTCACACTATCTCTATTTATCTATCTACACGATGTGGTCCTTGTTTGCCTTGCGGCGTCAGGGGTGGAAGAGTTCTCTGGAGATGACCTTCTTGTGTGCTGTTTGTAAGCTTGTTCCTCTGGCTTCTTTCATTTCTGTGATCCATCTTTTACATGGTCTGCCTCTTGCTTTATAACCGTTATGTCTATGTGTCATGGCCATTTATGGCATGCTGTCTGTCGGTAGTCTGGAAGCGTGTGAAAACCATTGCATCTGTTGTCTTTTGATGTGTTCCAATACTGGTATTGTTTTGGCTATCTGTCTGATGTTATAATTTCTAATTCTGTCTCTTAATAACACTCCGAGTATTCTTCGTAAACATGTTATTTCTGCTGTCACTATGTTTCTTTTGTCTTGTGATGTCATTGCCCAGGTTTGGCACTGGTAGCATAGTGATGGAATAATAATAGCCTTGTATAATGCAACTTTAGTGTTTATTTTTACATTTTTGTTCTTGAAAATACGTGTCATCTGTCCTAGGATCTGGTATGTTTAGTTGCATCTATTTTGTATCTCTTTACTGGCTTTCCCCTCCCTCGATTTAATGCTTCCTAGGTGAACCCATTTACCTGTTTAAGGTGTTTATCATCGATGGAGATAGTGGTATTTCTTTCTTTCTTTGCTATTCCCATTATTTCGGTCTTTTCAATATTAATCTTCATGTTGAATTTTTGACATGTTGTGTGGAGTTTGTTCATATGTTGTTGCAAAACTCCCTAGAACAGTCATCTTCTGTCAAGCAAATAACTAGTAAAAAATAACGAGTTGACCTTTCCCCGATGTTATCACGCCTTGACTTTTCCCCGATGTTATCACGCCTTGACTTTTCCCCGATGTTATTACGCCTTGACTTTTCCCTGATGTTATCACGCCTTGACTTTTCCCCGATGTTATCACGCCTTGACTTTTCCCCGTTGTTATCAAGGCATAATTTAATTTCAGACAATTTCTTCCACCCTGAACCGTTCCTTGCAGGATAATCACAAGATCAAATATTGTATGTATCATACCAACATTATATATAGCACTGTTTGTTTACAAAACCATCAGAGATGACAATGCTTCACTACCATAACCAGGCTACAACTACAACCCTCTCTACTATTACCCCCGGCTACAGCTACAACCCTCTCTACTATTACCCCCGGCTACAGCTACAACCCTCTCTACTATTACCCCCGGCTACAACTACAACCCTCTCTACTATTACCCCCGGCTACAGCTACAACCCTCTCTGCTACTACCAAGGCTACAGCTACAACACTCTCTACTATTACCCCCGGCTACAGCTACAACCCTCTCTACTATTACCCCCGGCTACAACTACAACCCTCTCTACTATTACCCCCGGCTACAACTACAACCCTCTCTACTATTACCCCCGGCTACAGCTACAACCCTCTCTGCTACTACCAAGGCTACAGCTACAACACTCTCTACTATTACCCAGACTACAACCATCTCTGTTATTACCCAGGCTACAGCTACAGCCCTCTCTACTACTACCCAGGCTACAGCTACAACCATCAATACCCTTGCCCCAAGCTACACGTACAAACCTCACTTTCCAAGCTACAACTATAGACCTTACAACAATTACCGAGGCTAAACCTACAACTTTCACAGCTACAGCCCTCTTATCCACTACCCAAGCTACAATTACAACATCACAACCACCACATCTCTGCTGCAGCTACTAATTATAGCAATTCAAGATATGCTAGAGTGATATGTCCCAGAACATTGGGAATAGAACCCGTCACCACTACATTATTATTACAATAGCTACCATCGCCACTACTACCATGAATAGCACGACAACCAAACTTTCAACCATAGCTATGAGATATCAAAGGAATATGTTCAAACCTTCCTGCAATATGACTCGTGCGTCTTTTCTAGGAACTGGATCTACATCGAGACCTCGATAAATGTTCCACTGTAATCGGCTGTCGCCATCTTGTGCTGTACGGGAGCTGCACTGCAAGTCAAACCACTCATTTTCCTTGACCACACCACTCTGTGGGTTGATAGTAATGTGTCTCGGGGCTGAGGGTGCAACTTCCAGAGTTTGGCATGAGAAACAATACACATCAAGAATTCATTATTTGAGGGGCGTTGTGTCAATAGGTCTGTCATTGAATTCATTATTTGAGAGGTGTTGTGTCAATAGGTCAGTCATTGAATTCATTATTTTAGGGGCGTTGTGTCAATAGGTCAGTCATTGAAAAAACACGAGGCCTTTCACACATATAGGATCAGCAGGATCATTGAGAATAATCGTTTTACAGTGACACATTTGTCTTACCACGATTTTCATCGGTCTCGTGCGTGTATGCTTTGTGTCGACATTCAATGAAATACACGGGAAATATCAAATGTGTCCTTATAGAAGGATGATTCCCAATGAGCCAGCAGCTTATATATTATACGATGGACTGGGTACAACTATCTGCAGTCTCGGCATTATACGTGACATTGTCAGTGTTCAAGTCCATACAAAAACGTAAAAAAATTACATACAAAAAACGTACCTCTACATTGTCACTCACCATGGGTCAGTCTTCTTCGTCTTCAGCGTTCATTCTCAAACTCCCAATGGATCTCCCTTATAGAAGGACAATGGTCCTATTAGATTTCCAACAGGATGTAGTCCTTAGAATGGATATTTGTTGTGTTTGTGTCGCTATTTTATTTGCGCCAATGGCCAGACACATCCGTCTTTGGTAGTGGGTCATTGAGTCTGTCAGTATTAGAGCTTATGTATATAATGATGTGTAAAAGTTGCGTATAAAGGGTTGGATGTGTGTACGGGTTGGATGTGTGTACGGGTTGGATGTGTGTACGGGTTGGATGTGTGTATGGGTTGGATGTGTGTACGGGTTGGATGTGTGTACGGGTTGGATGTGTGTAAATTATTTTAAGAACTGATGTGTGTACGGGTTAATGTGTGTAAATTATTGTAAGAACTGATGTGTGTACGGGTTGATGTGTGCACGGGTTGGATGTGTGTACGGGTTGATGTGTGTAAATTATTGTAAGAACTATGTGTGTAGGTGTTGGATGTGTGTACGGGTTGACGCGTGTAAATTATTGTAAGAACTGGTGTGTGTACGCGTTGATGTGTGTACGGGTTGATGTGTGTACGCGTTGATGTGTGAACGCGTTGATGTGTGTACGCGTTGATGTGTGTAAATTATTGTAAGAACTGATGTGTGTACGGGTTGATGTGTGCACGGGTTGGATGTGTGTACGGGTTGATGTGTGTAAATTATTGTAAGAACTATGTGTGTAGGTGTTGGATGTGTGTACGGGTTGACGCGTGTAAATTATTGTAAGAACTGGTGTGTGTACGCGTTGATGTGTGTACGGGTTGATGTGTGTACGCGTTGATGTGTGAACGCGTTGATGTGTGTACGCGTTGATGTGTGTAAATTATTGTAAGAACTGATGTGTGTACGCGTTGATGTGTGTACGGGTTGATGTGTGTACGGGTTGATGTGTGTAAATGATGTGTGTAACAGCTGGTGTATCTACATGATGTATGTAATGTCTCTATCCATCTATCTATCTATTCGCTAAACCCTTTGTTGCCTTTTTGCGTCAGGGGTAGAAGAGTTTTCTGGAGACGGCCCACTTGTGTGCTGTGTAAATTGTGGAACTTGTCACCTCTTTTATTTCAGTGGGCCATCGTTTTCGTGGTCGGCCTCTAGGTCTGCCTTCACTGTATCTGTGTAGCATAGCTTGCTGTGGTATACTGTCTGATGGTAGTCTGCTGATGTGTGCAAACCATTTAATCGGTTGTCTCTTAATATATTCCAAGATTGGGGTAGTGCCGTTTCTATGTCTAATGTCTTCTTCTTCTTCTCCGTTCACTCTTATATAACCACACTGAATATATCGTGTGATTTTCGCCGGGGAGCGTGAAGTACGTTGTTCTGCAAGTTCCACAGTAAAACTGTGTTATTTACACCTTGGTTGGTCACTCTGTGGTCTGGAAGTCCGAGGTCCAGCCACATCTGTTTTCGTCATGCTTTTAATTCGGGTAGTAGGCTTCCCTAGTCTGTGACAGCCTGCCTATCTGTCGCGGGGCACGCGGGTGTGTAGTGATTCTTCGCCGAGACGATTGCTGATTCACGTCTTTTTCGTACGAGGCGTTCCATCGTCTATGAGCTTGTCTCGTGTATTGGAAGTATTGTGTCTGTGCCCATCGGGTACTGAACCTTTCCTCATCCATGAGCCTGGTTCTTTATGAGGAAGAACTCGACAGAAGAGTTGGACCCTAGCTCTTTCTCCTTCTAAGCCGAGATGTCGTTCACCGACATCGTGAGCACCTCGCAAAAGTCTCACACCACGCGTTTGAGAGCAATGCGTTCTCGAGCTGAGCGTTCTTGTCCCAATAGCGCCTGAGCCCATCGGGTACTGAACCCTTTATCTATGCAAGTGTATTTCCGGTATAGGGAAGCTTGACAGTAGCGTTGGGCCAGGTCTTTTTGCTTTGTCGGTCGCCCATGATTGGGTCTGGGTCTCTGCCCATATGGAGCACAGGTAACTAGAAGCTTGTCTCGAGCTGACCAAGCTTGTAGTTCCGATTTCCATATAGCGTTTTCACTTTCTGTTTGCAGTTGGCGATGCCCTATGGCGCTGTTATGTTCTTTCATTGTACTCAATATAAAATCTATTCGTCTCTCGCCATACATCTACCTTTTCGTGCCTTGTTCTTTGGCCGCCCCTTCAATGTTCGAACTGGACCGACTAGCGTCACTGTGTATCGACAGTGTCGATGCATGTGTTGGTGCTGGTGGTATCGAAGATATTGTCTATCTCTTATGCAGTCAAATCTCTTTCCATCTGTTACCTCCACATTCTCGGACACGATCCAAAAATGATTTGGCCAGAAACAGTACGTTGCACTCCGAAATACAGAAAGTTAAACGCAGCAGACTCAAGAGAGGGAGGTCGTGGATGGGACGTGCTGAGGATGTCATACAAAGCGTGTGCAGATTGTAGGATGTGGCAGCAGGTGCGGAATGGATAGGTCTACCCACAGATTTCGAAACTTGTTTGAGAGTGGTAATATCACTTAGCAGGGAATGCAGAGAATGGTGTCCCACAGCTGTGGAGAAAGAAGTGCAGGCTTTAATCAGAGAGAATACCAAAGAGGGGGATATGATTATATACACTGATGGATCTGTAATTAGGCATGTTCGCAATGCTTGGGCCTTTACAGCTCAGTGCGCAGGTAAATCGATCAAGGAGGAAAGTGGTGCCTTTGCGGTCACTACGAGTAGTATGACCATGGAGACTATGGCGGTGACCAAGGCATTTGAGTGGCTATGCACACAGAAGGTAACGCAGGTCTGCATCTTGAGTGACTCTATGAGTATGATTAAGAAGGTACAAGTGGGTCTCGTTCGCGAACAGTGGATTGAGGCCATGAGAAAGGCGAGCTTGAAAGTGGTTACATTTATTTTCGTGCCGGGACATGTGGGCGTTCGAGGCAATGAAAGAGCGGATCAACTGGCATCGTGCGCGATTGTGGCACAGGTCGATGGGGCAATGGATCGCGCTGACGTTTTGAACTCCTTAAGAGATATAACACGCGAGAGTGAGACTAATGTGGATGGTGATTTCTTTTCAATAGCTAGGATTAAAGATCAGGGATTGAAATGCGGTGTTGCTAGAAGTGAACACTTTAGAGGGCACAGAAGAATGATGGTCAACCAGCATAGGACCGGTACTGCCAGCAGAAGTATAATAGCGGATACATTCAGGAAGAGATTGGAGATACTATGGACGTGTACAGTTTGCAGTGATGATGATCCGACGACTAACTAACTAACATTACGAGCCGCTGTATTTCTATTTTCAGGGTGCACCGCGAAGAGGTACATTTGGGAACTTGGTTATCTGCTAACCCTGGGTCCGCCGAGAGCATTGCGTTCCCTTTGCACCCCTAATGTCTTCATTTCTCACTCTGTCTCTTCGCGATATTCCTAGGATTCTGTGCAAGCGGGCCATTTCGGTTGTCACAAGTTTACGTTTGTCTTGCGCTGTCGTTGTCCATGTTTGGCTTTAGTAGCATAGAGTGGAATAATAATCGTTTTGGCAAGTGTTATTTTGGTGTTTAAATCGATATTTTTTTCCCTGAAGATTGGAGTCATTTGCTCTAGTGGTTGGTATGCTTTACTATATCTATTATGTACATCTATGCAGCTCCTGCTGTCTGTTGTTTTATTACTTCCTAGGTATGTGAATTCTGTCACTTGTTTAAGTCTGTTGTTTTATTACTTCCTAGGTATGTGAATTCTGTCACTTGTTTAAGTCTGTTGTTTTATTACTTCCTAGGTATGTGAATTCTGTCACTTGTTTAAGTCTGTTGTTTTATTACTTCCTAGGTATGTGAATTCTGTCACTTGTTTAAGTCTGTTGTTTTATTACTTCCTAGGTATGTGAATTCTGTCACTTGTTTAAGTCTGTTGTTTTATTACTTCCTAGGTATGTGAATACTGTCACTTGTTTAAGACTGTTGTTTTATTACTTCCTAGGTATGTGAATTCTGTCACTTGCTTAAGTCTGTTGTTTTATTACTTCCTAGGTATGTGAATTCTGTCACTTGTTTAAGTCTGTTGTTTTATTACTTCCTAGGTATGTGAATTCTGTCACTTGTTTAAGTCTGTTGTTTTATTACTTCCTAGGTATGTGAATTCTGTCACTTGTTTAAGACTGGTGTTTTATTACTTCCTAGGTATGTGAATTCTGTCACTTGTTTAAGTCTGTTGTTTTATTACTTCCTAGGTATGTGAATTATGTCACTTGTTTAAGTCTGTTGTTTTATTACTTCCTAGGTATGTGAATTCTGTCACTTGTTTAAGTCTGTTGTTTTATTACTTCCTAGGTATGTGAATTCTGTCACTTGTTTAAGTCTGTTGTTTTATTACTTCCTAGGTATGTGAATTCTGTCACTTGTTTAAGTCTGTTGTTTTATTACTTCCTAGGTATGTGAATTCTGTCACCTGTTTAAGTCTGTTGTTTTATTACTTCCTAGGCATGTGAATTCTGTCACTTGTTTAAGTCTGTTGTTTTATTACTTCCTAGGTATGTGAATTCTGTCACTTGGTTAAGTCTGTTGTTTTATTACTTCCCAGGTATGTGAATTCTGTCACTTGGCCAAGTCTGTTGTTATATTACTTCCTAGGTATGTGAATTCTGTCAATTATTTAAGTCTGTTGTTTCCTTTATATATATATATATATATATATATATATATATATATATATATATATATATATATATATATATATATATATATATATATATATATATATATATATATATATATATATATATATAGATGTTGGTGTTTCTTTCTGTTCTTCCTAACTTCATTACTTCGGTTTTTTCTATGTTTATCTTCATGTTAAAGGTTTGGAATGTTTGATGTAATCTGTCTATTTGTCCTTGTAGTTGCTCTTCTGGTAGTTAATATCTGATGTGTATAAATGATGTTTGCAAATGTTGATGCGTGTAGAAGCTGATGTTTGTGCGGGCTAATGTGTGTAAATTATTCTAAGAAATTATGTTTGTTAATGATGTGTTTAAATAATATGTATAAATGATGTTTGTAAATAATGTGTATAAATTATGCGTGTAGTCACCGATGTGTGTAAGGGCTGATGTGTAAAAGATGTGTGTCAGAATTGGAGTATAATGTATTTTTATAAGTTAAATAATGTTTGTAATTAGACATGTTTGCGGTGCGTGGGACTTCACAGCTCAGTGCGCAGGTAAAACATCAGAGAGGAGAGTGGACCTTTGCTGTTACTACGAGTAGCATGACCATGTAAATTATGGCAGTGACCTGAGCATTTGTGTGGGTAGGCATAGAAAGTAACGCAGGTCTGCATCTTGAGCAACACTATGATTAGAAAGTATGATTGAGTATGATTAGAAAGGTACAGGTGGGTCTCGTTCGCTAACAGTGGATTGAGGCCTTGAGAAAGGCGAGCTTGAAAGTGGTTACATTTATTTTCGTGCCGGGACATGTGGGCGTTCGAGGAAATGAAAGAGCGGATCAACTGGCATCGTGCGCGATTGTGGCACAGGTCGATGGGGCAATGCATCGCGCAGACGTTTTGAACTCCTTAAGAGATATAACACGCGAGAGTGAGACTAATGTGGATGGTGATTTCTTTTCAATGGCTAGGATTAAAGATCAGGGATTGAAATGCGGTGTTGCTAGAAGTGAACACTTTAGATGGCACAGAAGAATGATGGTCAACCAGCATAGGACCGGTACTGTCAGCAGAAGTGTAATAGCGGATACATTCAGGAAGAGATTGGAACAACTACGGGCGTGTCCAGTTTGTTGATGATCCAACGACTAACTAATGTTTGTAAGACCTAATGCGTGAAGTAGATGATAGTTATACAAGATAGAAATGTGTTTACAAGATTGTCTAAGTGTATATGCTATTGTGTGTGTAGTATCTGCGATAAGGCATGTGTGGTTGACTAACCTTGCAGTTTGAGCAGAAGTACATGTCTTGTCTCTACCCGGAGTGTGCTATTGATTTGTCCCGTGACGGCAGTGCAGACATATCGCCCTTCGTCTGCACATTCCAGCTCTTTTATGAACACAGACATAGCAACCATGTTGTCGGTACGTGCGTTCATGACAACCGAATATCGATGCTCATCCTTCCAGTATGAGTTCTTGGAATCAACTTCCGCTTCCTTCCACTGAAAGTGCATTCCTACCGGTTGTTGATTGACCCGCAGTTCACGACTTGTCTCATCTTTTCGAAATGTTGCGGAGCAGTTAATGTTTCCGACCTTTCCTAGTACAGCTGGACTAGAGGTCAACGAAATCTGAACGCAATCAATGCGTCTACAACAGACTGAAAACATTGTAACAATAAAATATCTTCAATCATAGCTCATTGAATTATTTTCAAATATCTTAGCACAATGAATTACTGAAATATCTTTAGTGACAGCACATTGAATTAATTTGTTTCAAATATCTTAAATCATAGCACTTTAAGTTAGTTAGTCTAGTTAGTTAACTAGTTCGCTAGTTAGCTCGCTCGCTCGCTAGCTAGCTAGTTAGCTAGTTAGCTAGTTAGCTAGTTAGCTAGTTAGCTAGTTAGCTAGTTTGTTAGTTAGTTAGTTAGTTAGTTAGTTAGTTAGTTAGTTAGTTAGTTAGTTAGTTAGTTAGTTAGTTAGTTAGTTAGTTAGTTAGACATTACACGTTGACATTACACGTTGGTCCCAGTACGTCGTTGGATGATCACCATTCACTCTCACCCACGAAAAAGTATTTGCTCTTTCTTAGCGACACCACATTTCAAACCAAGTTCCCTTATTCTAGTAATGGAACAAGAGCACTTTAAATAACTTTGAAACATCTTAAATCGTAGAACAATGAATTAATTTCAAATATATTCAATCATAGCACATTAAATAGTTTGTTCCTTTCGTGTCGCAGGCAGCATACGAGGCAGAGGTTTTGATTCTCCATGTGGTGCGGTCAGCTGCCTGCAGTTTTAGTTCTTGTACGGTCTTGCAGCCTATTATTTCTCCTTCTTGAAGTATGGTGTTTCTTCTTTAAGATTGGGTAATGGTAGTGATGGATGTAGCTGTAGTCTGGGTAGTAGTAGTAAGAGTTGTAGTTGTAGCCTGGGTAGTAGTAGTGAGGGTTGAGGTTGTAAATAACTATAACACATTACATAGCTTTGAAATATCTTCAAATATAGCAAATTGAATAACTAAAATATCTGAAATCATAGCTCGTTAACAATACCTGAAATCAGAATATTGAATCAATTTTATATATTCTGAATCATACCACATTGAACTACCTCGGGACATTGGAATATCTTCAATCATGGCACAATTAACGACTTTAAGACTTTGTGATATCGTCAATCATGGCACATTGAATTACTGAAATAAATTCTATTGCAAACGGATTACAAGATAGACAAGGGGACTTAATTTAGTGAATGAAAGTTAAGACTAAGGAAAAGGTTACGGGACTTCGGTGTCAGAAGGTTCGAGATGTTCGTGGAGGGTAATTAAACTCCCAAAAACTCGTGGAAGTAAAGTTGTTGGAATGATTAAACATGTCGGACATAAATTGTAGGGTTTAGAGTTCAGAGTGACAGAAAAACATAAGTTCACTTAACCTTGAATGAAGCAGCAATGTTGTGTTGGAAACAAACATGTTGATGAACTATAAACATGTCTAGACAATTCAATTGGGAAATTGATCGCCAAAAATTCAAATGACAACTGAGTATGATGGAAGAAAAGAATGAAACAAGAATTGACGTCTGTGAAACTTGACCAGTGCAGGGTGTAAACTTGACCAGTGCAGGGTGTAAACTTGACCAGTGCAGGGTGTAAACTTGACCAGTGCAGGGTGTAAACTTGACCAGTGCAGGTGTAAACTTGACCAGTGCAGGGTGTAAATTGATAGTTTTGATAGAAAAATTTGGAGTCAATAAATATCAGTCTAAAACACAATTTTCGTATGGATAAGACGATCTAACGAGTTAAAATCTAGAACTTGGATATTATCGGGTAGTCCATGAGGACATAACCTGGCTGTTATGGGAGTGCACGATATGTTGGTAACTTGTTGAGAAGAAGAATTGTATTCATTCATGTACTATCAACAACGTAATCAACAACGTAATCAACAACGTAATCAACAACGTAATCAACAACGTAATCAACAACGAGTAGCAAATAATATTAGTGGAGTTGTTTTCCAGCTGTGATGTCGGATGTCAGAAATAGAGTGCACTCATTGTGATGTAATATAGAACTTTGGTGTCGGATGTCAGAAATAGAGTGCACTCATTGTGATGTAATATAGAACTGTGATGTCGGATGTCAGAAATAGAGTGCACTCATTGTGATGTAATATAGAACTGTGATGTCGGATGTCAGAAATAGAGTGCACTAATTGTGATGTAATATAGAACTTTGGTGCATTGTTCTTGAAAGTTAGAGGAAAGTTGTTAACTTATATAAATCAACAAAAAGAAATATTGACGTGGAAGTTATGTCAAGCACTAAAGAAATTGATTGGATGAAATTGTATCCTTATAATCTTGTGGCATGTTAATTGTGAAATAGGCCGCGGCTAGGTCGACGGATGATTGGTAAACTGAGCTTACTAGGAGAAGCGAGAAGTTCCAAGTCATAACCTACGTGATGTTCTCACATTTTTCTGAAGCTATAAGCCATATATGTCACAATATTTATGTGAATAACTTTATGAGTTGTGAAGACGCCGATTGTATTTTATTTTCGTGTGCATTCACTAATTACAAGTTTTTTAAAGAAGGAAATTCGTCAGATAGTTGGACGCAATCTATCAACTAGTTGAGGCAGCTGATTATATCTGACTGATTGACATTGTTGAGAATTCAACTTCCATATCAGAATGCGGCGCATATGGCTCGTTGCCAAAACCGAATTACTGCAGTATCTTCTGAATTGTTGTATGACTTAATCAACTGTAATTGTTGTATGGCTTATTCAACTGTAATTGTTGTATGACTTAATCAACTGCAATTGTTGTATGACTTAATCAACTGTAATTGTTGTATGGCTTAATCAACTGTAATTGTTGTATGACTTAATCAACTGCAATTGTTGTATGACTTAATCAACTGTAATTGTTGTATGGCTTAATCAACTGTAATTGTTGTATGGCTTAATCAACTGCAATTGTTGTATGACTTAATCAACTGCAATTGTTGTATGACTTAATCAACTGTAATTGTTGTATGGCTTAATCAACTGTAATTGTTGTATGACTTAATCAACTGTAATTGTTGTATGACTTAATCAACTGTAATTGTTGTATGACTTAATCAACTGCAATTGTTGTATGACTTAATCAACTGCAATTGTTGTATGACTTAATCAACTGTAATTGTTGTATGGCTTAATCAACTGTAATTGTTGTATGACTTAATCAACTGCAATTGTTGTATGACTTAATCAACTGTAATTGTTGTATGGCTTAATCAACTGTAATTGTTGTATGACTTAATCAACTGTAATTGTTGTATGACTTAATCAACTGTAATTGTTGTATGACTTAATCAACTGTAATTGTTGTATGACTTAATCAACTGTAATTGTTGTATGACCTAATCAACTGTAATTGTTGTATGACTTAATCAACTGTAATTGGAATGACTGACATTATTAAGAAATAAATGATCACATCAGAATTTGACGGACATGGAATCTTGGCCAGACCGGATTATCATTGGATATTATTTAATGCAGTCAGGAGCGAGGATATCTCGATGTTTACAAAATAAACCGACTTGCCAACACCGAGGGACTTCACGTTGAATGGGGAGTACCACTGGAAGAGGTCTTCTGCCGCCGTCTTTTGAAATCGACAGGTACGGCTCATTTTCAGAACATGGGGATTCCTTAGAAGGTTTCCTATGTTGATAAGTCATTACGATTGTTGATCAATTCGGAGTACAACGGGGATTATCCGTCAAATGGAACTAAACTAGTAGGTCGGACTTATAAACAAGGGCAGTAACTAGGTATTCTCTAGCGACTCGATAAATAGGATAACTTCAAGTTGAGGGTAAATTGTCACACATTTTTTTTTTACAACAAATGTGAATGTTGGAAGTAGCTGTTCATCTTATGTAAGTACAACATCGTTTGTGTTGTTCCCTGTCTGAAATGTAAGTACAACATCGTTTGTGTTGTTCCCTGTTTGAAATGTAAGTACAACATCGTATGTGGTGTTCCCTGTCTGAAACAAGCTGTTTACTACCTCACAACAAGTTATTTACTACCTTACAACAAGCTGTTTACGGGTTCACAAAAAGCTAGTAGCTTACACAGAGCACAGTGTAATACCTCACACAGAGCATTGTTCAGATTGTGAACCGAGCAATAACTGTAAAACTGCAACAACTTATCAGGTAAACTAATATTTATCTTACCTAGGTAAACTAGAAACACCTCCCATGTATGATCGATACGATGTATCATTATTGTTCAGCATCTACCAAAATATGGATGTCTTTGTACGCCAGCCATCGGCTTCAGTCGACCATGTCATAATATTGATGCTATCACATATTGGAGAAGTCATCGGACTGCGCGCCTAGTATGTGAAACTGCAATAAGTCACATATTATTGAATGTAAGTCTTAACATTGGATCAATTGTAACGAGGAGAATAGGTGGACAAAATCAATATCTGCTTGATAACATCACGGAATTGTTAGGGCTAGATTTGATTTGACACTCGTACCACCGAGGGTAGGGATGATCCGCGGTCTGTCTAATACTGAGGGTTTCAATGTCATATCACTACGACTTTGAGGAATTTGCCAGTGCTGTAGTTGTTACCTGGTGTCCTTGATGTCGCGTTCAGAATCATATTCTGGAGTGACGTCAGTTACTACACATCAAATATAATGCAACATGCAAGAGTTCTGTTTTGTAAATGCATTTTACACAGCAGAATCAGCCTTGTTGTTGTGTAATGTTTTTGATTATTGTTATGTTATATGTGTCATGTGACGTATTCCTTCCAGAACGTTGTCTTCCCAATGAACACTCTGAACCTCTCTCTGTCTTGGGCGATGTGGCTTGCATTTTCTAGCGATGTATTCATATTATCTTTAATGTCGTCAGTCCATCGTCTTCTTGGTCTGCCCCTTCTCCTCTCCCAGGTACTATTCCCTCCATTATTTGTCTTTCTAAACAGTTATGTCTCTTTATATGACCAAACAGGCGTAGTTTTCTTTTTGTTATTGTGTTTAGTAACCAACACTCTGGAATATTCAGTGTGTTTATAATATCTGAGTTTCTGATTTTATCCTTCCATGATATTCTAAGTATCTTTCTGTAGCATGTCAGCTCGAAGGCGTTGATCTTCTTTGCCGCTGTTTTACTTAGAGTCCATGTTTCACAGCCGTATGTTGCAACCGGAAAAATAAAAGTTCGTAACATTAGCACTTTCGTTTCTATTTTGTTGTTTTTCCATATGTTTTTCAGCCGTGTTATTTTGCAATATGCCATTGCCAATTTCTTCCTTATTTCTGCCATGCAGTCTCCTGCACCGTTGATGTTTGCTCCTAAGTATTCAAATTTATCCACACATTCTATCTCGGTATTGTCTATTCTGATTTTTGGTTGTTGTGTTGTTATATCTGTTGACATGATTTTTGGTTGTTGTGTTGTTATATCTGTTGACATGATTTTTGGTTGTTGTGTTGTTATATCTGTTGACATGATTTTTGTTTTCTGCGTGTTTAAATACACATTTTGTTATATATCGAACACTATTTATATACTTATCCGGCTCTTTGACGGCCAAGGTACAGTGTGCGTCTGTGACGACGTGCTACAGTGCGCGTCTGTGACGACGTGCTACAGTGTGCGTCTGTGACGACGTGCTACAGTGTGCGTCTGTGACGACGTGCTACAGTGCGCGTCTGTGACGGCCGAGGTACAGGGTACGAATCCCGCCGCAGGCAATTGTACATTCGGACCTCTCAGAAAACAATGGCAAAGTATTGATATATTTATATTGCCTAGAAAATGACTACAACCAAAAATACTGGGTTAATGGCTACGCCCTGAATAGGATATGCTACCAATGTATATAGCCTACTCAGTGTTGCACGGGCGTCGCCTACCAACGAATTTACGGAAATAATGGAAAACATGAGCAAGAAGACTGAATTGTGTTGGTATGTGTTTTATTAGCGAAAGTCACAATCTTAGGCTGCCAATCTTGTTCTTGAAAGTCCCAATCTTACGCTGCCAATCTTGTTCTTGAAAGTCCCAATCTTACGCTGCCAATCTTGTTCTTGAACTGGTTGTTACGATGTGTTTCACTCTGTTCTCTTCTCATGATGTATCCAAAGAATATGGAATGTCTTCTTCTGGTGCTAACACCTAGTTTCCTTTGTAGGTTAACGTTATCTGTGGTAATATTCTTCCTGCAACATACGTCTACCACTCCGTTCTCTCATCTCAATGTACATCGACATATTCTCACACAGGACGTTATTCGTCCTGCATTTGCCTGTACGATGCTAGTTTGACTGAACTCATCTTCCATCTGATGTTATTAAAGTACTCCAATATTTGAATATATTGACTTACTTCAGACAGCTCTAGTCTACCGTGATGTTGTATTCTTTAAGGCATTTCTTCGTTGTCATTTATGTCTCACGTTTAGTTCTTCTATTAATTAGACTCAAACACAGTGACCTACCAACTTTCACCATTACTTCTTCACCCAAACATCAAGATGGACATCAGGAAAAAGATAATATCTACAATTTGTATACCAACACTCTGCTACCAATGTTAAACATGGTATTTAACAGTTTCACAGCAAAGAAAAGTCGTCACATGTGAAATGAAGTGTCTGAGGAAAGCTGCAATGGTTATTAAACTAGATAAAATAATAAATGGAGAAATTAGGAAAAGAGTTGGTATAATATCTTGTATCGAATATATTGAGAGACAGCAAGTAAAATGGTTCGGTCACCTTATTAGAATGAAGCCAAACCAAATACCAATAACAGCATATAACAAAATAATATCCGGGCGTAAGGACAAAGGCAGGACAAGAAAACGGTGGATAGAAAACATCAAGATAGCCTTGAACAAACATGGACTAAATGCAACCTCGGCGACACATCTGGTCTTGAAACGACAGCTTAAGCTCCCATCCCTACGATTAACGGCAAGTGTGAATGCGATCAACAATCATTCACCTGGGGAGAGACAATAGACAATTAGACTATCTCAGTTCTTTCATTAATTAAACTCAGGAACAGCAGTTGGAGGTTACAATCTGAATAATCTAAGATATACTGACGATACAGTTCTGATTGAAGGGAGTAAACAAGAACTTCAAGCCCTGTTAGACACGGTAGTACAAGAAAGTGAAAACAAAGACTTCAGTCTAGACAAGAAGAAAACAGTAGTAATGGTTGTTTCAAAGAAATAAACACCGCCAAAATGCAATATTACTATCAATGATGCAAAATTAAATCAAGCGGATAAAGTCAAGTATCTTGGCACCATCAGATGGCAGGTCCCCCAATGAGATCAAGAACAGGATATCACAGGCCAAATCAACATTTCGAAATATGAGAAACATTCTATACAATGAATGAGTTTGATTCTTGATTAGGAACAACCATCACAGAACCGGGGACATTCCCATATATGCTCTTCTTGTCGTTCCGTCAGCCATCTAAAAGTATGTAAGCTCAGTGTCCCAGTCAGTTGCTGATTACACGTTTTTCTGATCTTTCCGAAGAGGGAGCGCTTTCTTCTATCACCTCTAGTCACTCCCATTTCTATCATTCTCTGAATATGTACATTGTCACGTTCGACTTCCTCTTCGTCTTCTCGTAGGGTATCCATGACTGATCTAATCAATTCAATCCCGCCTCTTCTTATCTCGGTACCGTTTACCAAGGCTTTACCAGCCAACACATCGGCGCTTTCGTTTTCGCTGACCCCAGCATGACCTGGACAGTAAATCCATGTAATGTTCTGCGCATTGTTGAGAAGAGTGACCCATTCATTTCTGAGCATACATTTTTCTATCTTACGCTGCATACTTTGAGAGTCCGAAAGAATCACTGAGTCTGTTGGTGGTCAGTCAAGTGAGAGTTGCTGTCATCGCTTCTATTTCCATTCTCATACTCAATGTTGTAGTGGGGTACAAGCTGACTTCTCAGCTAATTTCTTGCTATTTTGGTAGGCCACGAAACCCCAAACACACCTGTTTGTTTTTTGTGCTAATGATTCGTCTGTGTAAATTATCGTATTGTTCAAGGTCGTTGTGTGTGTATTCATTTTAGCGCTTTTCACGTCAGTTTCAAGGCACGATTTCAACTTAAGCACGACACATCAGCACATCGAGACACAGTAGCTTGAACGATGATTACCTCAGCGGGTTCCAGTTGGAGAAAAAACAAATCACGTGTCACAAATCTACAGGAATGTGAAACACGACTTATTAAGACGTTATCTTGAACTGGAAAACCAATGGGGTAGTATCAATGCATACGTGAGTTCGAATAGATAGGTCCCATGGCATCTGCCGTCGGGGGTGGAGATAAACTCTTCATGTACTAAACCGCATCAACTATTAGTTGAGGTGGCTAGTTCCCTTCCTTGCTGTTTTTACCTCCCCTAACTCATGCGTCAGGTACTCATTTACAACTGAGTCGACTGGAGGAGTGATCGTATCAAGCGAGAAATCATAACCCGGATTTTTTGTTGGTTTTTTTTCGGCTGCTAGGATGTTATATTAAACTAATGCTTCCTTATGGTTGCAAAGCATGGACAGTAAACAAAATATCCCATGATAAGCTAGAAGCAACTGAAATTGAGTTTTTGAGAAGAATAATGACAATTTCATAGTCAAGAAAAATAGGCCTAAATGTAGAAATTCTCAGAGATGCTGGAGTAAAACGACAAATATTCACAAAAATTAGAAGGCAGTCAAGACTTTTAGGTCATGTGATAATGAAAACAAAAATGGAACATTTAGTAACCAACGGAAAGATCAAGGGGAGAAGAGACAGAGGAAGACAAAGACAGAAAGTTTTGAATGGGCTGTCACAGTTACACAAAAAGAAGTCACAAAATGAACTTATTAACAATTCAAGATACAGTGTGGAGAAACATGATCGAATACTTCACTCGACATGGCATGTGCTTCATTTATTCATTAAACTATGTTTTACTAGTAGTATTTCTATTGCTTAGGCGATGTCACACTTTCAGTTCTAATTTTATCTGACCAGTGTCGTGATTCCTGAATAGAAGCAAGCATACAAGCAATGGGGATATTCCAAGTAAGTTGTATCTTGTGGCGCGGATCTCGACAATACAGACCTCCTAGCTGAATTAATGTGGACCCTGTTCGTTTTTCTTCTTCTTTCCTTCCTTTTTTACCCTTTACATGTGTCGAGGGAGATACAATGTTCTTGTTCTCGCTTTTCTGTCAGCTTCAGATAATGTTATTTGGTGTTCGTTTAATGTATCTTTGATGTTGTCGATCCAACGTACTCTAGGTCTATCCTTGGCTCTTCTTTCTGCTTCTCCTTTCTTCACATATGCTTTATAAACTAATGAATCACACGGCAATCTTTCCAGATGACCGAAACATTGGTTCAATCTTATAGTCATTTTATTTAAGTATTTTACACAATGAAAAAAAATATGCGATCATAATCTATTCCCTATCAATTGAACCCGTTCGTTACGTTCATGATTATTGTTGGGCTTTTAATTGATCGTTATTTACATACATGGAATCGCATACCAAAATTAGCCAAGATCAACCAATAGATATCACGCAAATGGGAGACTAGTTTATGTTTACGTTTTAGCGATAGGTCTTCCGACGGTCGCGCTTGTGGTCAATCCCTGTACTTTGCCTTGTTATATCTTTTCATATCTTTTCCAAAATATGCCCCGCGAATTTTCTTTTCAATTGTTAAATATATTGCAAGCGATCGACATTGAAAATGTAAGACTATGTTCATGAACTTGACCGTGGATTAGCTAATGTAGTTATATCTGAAACTCGTGGCTGGTCAAGTTGATCTTCCTAGCAAACCCTATTATGTCTGGAATACAAATCACACTGTAAAAAAACATTTTAAAAATATTTCCGAACATATGAAATAGTTTCCAGCAAGAAAACGATCCTCTGTATAAATAAATATAACACTCCAGCTATAAGCCCGTAGGTAAATCATGGCGCCTTAATTACTTTATATCTGAAACTCGTGGCTGGTCAAGTTGATCTTCCGAGCAAACCTAATTATGTTTGAAATACAACAAATATACATGAATGAAAGATTATCTTAGCGAAAGCACAGAAACGTACCATAGTGAAGCCATTGCTGAAACGGAAGTGATATGGGTCAAGGTTGAGCACGATAACACAATACTTAAATGGAGTTGATGGGTAAAGTACTGCACGGTGCGACATTTGGCTCAATATTATAGTCATTGTATTTAAGTATTTTCACAATGAAAAAAAACAATATGCGATCATAATCTATTCCCTATCAATCATTATTCATCTAAATCGATATTAGTCATGTAGTCATGCAGAGCGGGTGTGATTGATCTAGCAAACTGACAGTATAGAACTAAAGTTCTCGTAGGAAACAGGAAGAATTCTAATAAGACAACGAGACAGACATCAGAATAGATTATACAAAATAAAGAGATGTTTCACTTCTAAGACACACTGGGAAACAGTCGAAGCCGAATTCTAGACAGAAGATTAGGAGCAGTCATCGAACGACAGCTTAACAACTTTCAAATGGGAATCTGTAACAAGAACAATAGCTGTACTGATGTATACAGAACAAGAATACATTGAATACCTGCCTAGCAGAGATAATTAACACACAACTGTGCAAAGAAGGAACGAGGGATAACACACAGCTCAAAGAATACATTTAATACCTGCCTAGCGGAGATAATTAACACACAACTGCGCAAACAAGGAACGAGGGAAAACACACAGATCAAAGAATACATTTAATACCTGCCTAGCGGAGATAATTAACACACAACTGTGCAAACAAGGAACGAGGGAAAACACACAGCTCAAAGAATACCCTGGTGGAATGAATGAGTAAAAAGAATGATACAAACAAAAAAATAATGCCTTCTGAACATGGGTAACAACAAAGAACAGAGAGGACCTCGGAGATTATCAAATCATGAAAAGAGAAGTACAAGATATAAATAAATAAAGTAAAAAACAAAGCATGAGAAGAATATGGATAGAAGATCTAAAACTTGTGTAAATCAAGTCCTAGAGAATTTTATAAAAGCGTTAAAGCTATGAGGACCAGAGACTACACATTTAACCAGACAACAATAATAAATGACAAAGATGGCAAAACCTTGTTAAAAATAGAACACAAGTAAAACTGATGGAAAGAATATTTCCAAGAACTGCTACAATCTGAAATAAACAACAACAATCCCACATAAATGGGAACAAGAAACAGAACCAGAAATTGTATCAGAAGTCGAAGAGGCACTGAAAAATAGCCCTATACACAAAGCTCCGGGTGAAGAAAGCGTAACAACAGATTTAATAAACAAATGTGGCAACACTGCAGTAAAATGTATTATATCTCCTTTGTTCTATCGTGGATGGCAGAGGCTGAAGACACACTGCGAAGAGTATGTGAATTTGAAGAAATAGGAAAGGGCAGTGAATGGATGGAGGTAGACACTGAGAAGAAATCACTTACTAAAGTAATAATACAACTAGATAAAGGTGTCGAAAATGGACGGGTGTCATGGCCCAGGCTGCAGCGCACGAACCAGCCCAGGCTGCAGCGCACGAACCAGCCCAAGTACATTCGAAACCACAAGACATAATTATATACACAGATGGCTCCGTTAACAGAAACACACAAAAAAAGCGGTTGGGGTTTTGTTGCCTACAGAAACGGCGTGATTTTGTGATTTTGAATTTAATAACTAATTGAGTTATTAAATAACTAAATTGTCCAGAGCATTACATGGATATACTGCCCTGGTCATGTTGGGGTCAAAGGAAAAGAAAGACTTATTGGCAGGCAATGCAACGATAGACGGCACAATGCTGAGATAAAGTAGACTTGATCAAGACAGTAATAAATTCATTTCAAGATGAAGATGATGTCAATGAGGCTGAGAACGTACACACACAGAGAATATCAGAAATTAGTTTATCTAGAAGGGGGGGGGAGAGGAGAAAGAAAAATATTTTTTTTGGTAGTCCCCCGAAGATCACGCAATCAACACCTGACACTCTTGAGTCTGCATACACTGGGATGTCGGCTGCAACGGAGGGAGGAGTGCACCACGTGCTGTGAATTTAGTTTGTAATCTAGAATCCCTTGTTCTAATCAAGAACCCCAGGGTGCGACAAGGACGTGTTCTATCTCACTTATTATGGCGTGCGACAAGGACGTGTTCTATCCCTCTTGTTCTGAACTGCGACGTGTTCTATCTCACTTATTATGGCGTGCGACAAGGACGTGTTCTATCTCACGTATTATGGCGTGCGACAAGGACGTGTTCTATCTCACTTATTATGGCGTGCGACAAGGACGTGTTCTATCTCACTTATTATGGCGTGCGACAAGGACGTGTTCTATCTCACTTATTATGGCGTGCGACAAGGACGTGTTCTATCCCTCTTGTTCTGAACTGCGACGTGTTCTATCTCACTTATTATGGCGTGCGACAAGGACGTGTTCTATCTCACTTATTATGGCGTGCGACAAGGACGTGTTCTATCTCACTTATTATGGCGTGCGACAAGGACGTGTTCTATCTCACTTATTATGGCGTGCGACAAGGACGTGTTCTATCTCACTTATTATGGCGTGCGACAAGGACGTGTTCTATCCCTCTTGTTCTGAACTGCGACGTGTTCTATCTCTCTTGTTGTGACGTGCGACAAGGACTTGTTACATCCCCCCTGTCTATACATACATCGATTGCTGGACAGACGATCTCCTTAAAATGGATGTGAGTTACAATAAAAAAGGTGATTCAAATGTTCTGTTTGATAGATTATATCCTAGAACATTCAAGTGTTCTGTATGATAGATTATATCCTAGAACATTCAAGTGTTCTGTATGATAGATTATATCCTAGAACATTCAAGTGTTCTGTATGATAGATTATATCCTAGAACATTCAAGTGTTCTGTATGATAGATTATATCCTAGAACATTCAAGTGTTCTGTATGATAGATTATATCCTAGAACATTCAAGTGTTCTATATGATAGATTATATCCTAGAACATTCAAGTGTTCTGTATGATAGATTATATCCTAGAACATTCAAGTGTTCTGTATGATAGATTATATCCTAGAACATTCAAGTGTTCTGTATGATAGATTATATCCTAGAACATTCAAGTGTTCTGTATGATAGATTATATCCTAGAACATGCAAGTGTTCTGTATGATAGATTATATCCTAGAACATTCAAGTGTTCTGTATGATAGATTATATCCTAGAACATTCAAGTGTTCTGTATGATAGATTATATCCTAGAACATTCAAGTGTTCTGTATGATAGATTATATCCTAGAACATTCAAGTGTTCTGTATGATAGATTATATCCTAGAACATTCAAGTGTTCTTTAATATAGATCATTCAAGTGTTCTTTAAGATAGATAATTCAAGTGTTCTGTATGATAGATCATATTTGTTATTCAAAATTTGATGAACAATTTTGTGAAACATCTGTAAGAGAAGATTTTTGTGTTTGAGCTTATTGTCTGACTTTTGGTCAAGTTCCTAGTACTAAAATGCATGTTTTGCTGGGGTTAGGGGGGTGGTTGATCCCATCCCCCTTTTCTACGCGACTGATCGATTGTATATATAAAATTGTCAACAATAATGAGGAAGACAACTTAAACAAACTCACGGGCGAACTTCTGTCCTGGGCGAACTTCTTTTTGCTGGCGATCAAGTAATAATATCAGCAACAGAAGAACAACTACAAAAACATATAATAGACTTGTTCCTCTACCCGATCTGAAACTGAACCTGTGTTTCGTCAGTGTTACCATGGATGTCTGTGCTGTTTTGTTTATGATAGTGCCATTATTTGTACTGTTTCTACATTGTTTTGTATTTTCTTGAAAAAGAGCTTAATGTTGCAACGACCTTGTACAATGTTATTTGTATTATTTCATACCTATACCATATTTTTAAAATGACTCAGGAAGAGCACTGAGTCAATCAATAAACCCGTAACCCTTCAGGGTCGTAGGGGTACCACATTGGATGCATCAGCAAACAGTCCTCCAACGAATTCTATCCTCAGCGATGCGGATGAGTGTGGAAATATCTTGTCCTGTCCATTCCTTGATGTTGTCTGTCCATGCCTTTATTTGCCCTCCTCTGCTTCTCCCTCGACAGTTCCCTGTAGTATTGTTTTTGACAAGGAATCATGCCTGCATACATGTCCAAACCATATTAGTTTTATAATTATCCGTTGCAGTATTTCTGTGGGGAAAAGGTTTAGCTTGTGGTACCCATCTCCTCTCCAGCTGTCAAAGCACTGAGTTTGTCTGGTCGATTCATATGATGGCCTCATTGCACCGGAGAACAGACACATATCTCGTCTGCCTGCATGGTTCCGCTGTAGAAAATCGTTCAGACGTCGTGAAACCAACCCCCTGACCTACCCCTCACATCTATTTTACAGAGGTCCGTGCCTATAAGGCTTCCAGCTGCTCTTCCACTAACATACTTCCGGGTAGATAACTTGAATCATGTTCTCCAGCATGAACACATCTATTCCATATTCCAAACTCTCCTGTGTACACGACGATGCCCTCATGCGATGCGCTACTTTCACGTTGTACTCTGAAATAACACGACCTCTTCTGAGACTAGCACACGCGCAACACAGCAGTCCAGACCAGCCGCATGAAAGCTGTCATTTAGACGTTGTGTTTACAAAATGTCTAAATACAACAATTCTCATTCCATCTCGTACTGCACTGTGCAGACACGGTTCTTAAAGCGTTAGCCAGACTGATTCCCATGAGTAAGCTGTTTCCACGATGCACCCACGACATGTACGTACGTTTATGTTTTTGGCTATCCGTTAACCGTTTGCACAAGAGCAATGCATTACCATCTGTACTCACCAAAAGATACACATGTTAACATGTTTGGTTTTTTTTTTGACATCCACAAGGATTGGTTACGGCCAGGATACCCTCCTCTTCCTCCCCTCCCAATTTTGTTAAAATTAACTTATAATTTGACTATTATATATATATATATCTTGTGATCACTGCTTTCAGTATGCGCATTATTGTTACAGATTAACTAGCGTAGCAGTTAACAGTCAGTTAATCTGATTGACAGCTTTGATTGACATACCTAGGTAGTTATGTTATGTTCCTCCAGGGCCATAGGCGGCGCATAGGGCAGAAACCATAGCTTTCCATTTCTGTCTTTGTGTTGCCAGGTCTTTCAATTGTTGCGTGTTGTTTAGGTTCATTGACATGCCTTCTCTATTAATGGTTCTTCGTAGAGTTTCTCTAGGTCTCCCTCTTCTTCTTACTCCAGGTGGCACCCAATATAGTGATTGCTGGGGAATTCTTAGGATGTTCATTCTGAGAACATGGCCGATGTAAGTCCAACGCCTTTGTCTAATGAAGGAAGATATATAGGTTTGTTTGCTTTCCTCTCTTACTACCTAGGTAGTACGCTCACTAAATGCCACCGTTAATGATGAAGTGTATACAAGGATCGCCAAGGCAAGCAGCACTTTCGGCAGATTGTACGCAAATGTGTGGGGCAGAAATGGCATTAAACTAGACACTACGCTGAAAGTGTACAGAGCAGTGGTACTTCCGGTGCTGTTATACGTTAGTAAAACATGGACTGTGTATAGACGTCATGTGAGGAAACTCAAATCACTTTCACACATCTTGTCTCAGAAAAGTTATGAACATCAGATGACAAAAAAAGATTCTGAATACCACTGTCCTTGACAGATCTGATATCCGTAGCATTGACACTAAACGGATGCAGACACAGATTTGGTACGTATGCCAGACCATCGCCTGCCAAAGAAAATTTTCTATGTTGAGCTGGAGAAGGGTACACGATCTTAAAGTGGTCAAAAAAGCGCTACAAGGACTCGTTAAAGACCTGACTGAAAGCGTTTGAAATAGACCATGAAACATGGGAAGAACTTGCACAAAACATATCTACATGATGATCAGTTGTCAAAATTGTGGCATCATTGAGAAATGTAGAGCTGCTCAACAGCAGAGACTAGATAGAAAGTCACGGTTTGATCACAACCAGTTTACAATGGTCATTCCATGCCTTAACTGTCCGCGGTCATAATATGGTCATATGTTTATTGTTTGTATGCACAGAGTACCAAGCATATATATACTTCAAGAGTGTTCTGAGTATGAAATGCTGAGGCAGACATATTGGCTAGAAAAAACAACACTGTATGAGCTACAAAAGACAGTGAGTTTTAGTAAGGTGACAGAATTACAGATATAGACATGTTTCAAGTGAATGAAAGAAGAAGAAGAATTGTTTGTATGTGGCATCCTGATTGCTCTGGTACACCTTGTGTGGTTGCCCCCGTCTTCAGCACCTTCAACAAGAAATGTTAAGCAGCTGATAGACTACAACAAGCAGGTACATAACAAGAACAATTCAATCATAGTGTATCACTGAAACAAAGTCAAAACATTCATCAAAAGAAAATACCAAAATTCTACAACTTCAGATCATTCAGCAGATGACAGGGAGATATCATGTGCAGTCTAAGAAAAGCAACAACAGATATTTGGAACGTATGTGGTCAAATATATTGTAAAACACAAACTGAAATGGTTTGACCACTTAATAATAATGAGACCATATTGGTTAGCAGAATGAGTATACAACAGGAGAGTGGAAACATCAAGAGGCAGAGGAAGACCAAGAAGGAGTTACTAACGTCCTCACAATATGACTGCACATCATGTGACCAAACATGTCACAGACAGCAGAGATGTCACATTATTACTGCACATCATGTGACCAAACATGCCATATTGTAAAAACCGATCACTGTTCAATCTTGCAACACTTAACATCAAAAGCTGAGAAAAAACAAGTTATGCAAGATCATAGATAGACCCCACAAGCACAACTACACTGTAAATCACAAGCACATCTACACGAAACAAAGGTTGTACAAACTAACCAATGTCCATCACAAAATGGTAACCACAATTCAGAACACATCCTACAGACGTGTCAACTCTTAAGTGACACGAGAACTAAAACCTGATCCCAAGAGGCAGAACTGAAAGTGAAAACATAGGGCAAACCAAGTACAGTGTACCTATATAGACTAGTAACACTACAGGTGGAAGAAAAAGAATAGGAACAAATCTGGTTTACCAATCTCTACTGCCACGCTGGGATATCAAGCTCACACACACACACATGCACAACACACACTACTAAAATATTTTTTTTATTAAATTGAATATGACAAAATATTGTTATTAAAAACAATCAAAATATAAGAGAACATATTGTCATGGCAGACATTATCTCAAAACAACAAGCAAATGACAAGAGATATTGACATCTACACCAGGGTTGCCAGTTGCATATTATCAAATGTGACCAAATCTGAGTAGAAAAAAAGACAGAAAACCAGCTTCAGTTGAATAGTTGGAATAACTGTGTCTAGAATATTGCAGTTGAATAGTTGGAATAACCGTGTCTAGAATATTGCAGTTGAATTCTCTAGAATATTGCAGTTGAATTGTTGGAATAACCGTGTCTAGAATATTGCAGTTGAATAATTGGAATAACCGTGTCTAGAATATTGCAGTTGAATAATTGGAATAACCGTGTCTAGAATATTGCAGTTGAATTGTTGGAATAACCGTGTCTAGAATATTGCAGTTGAATTGTTGGAATAACCGTGTCTAGAATATTGCAGTTGAATTGTTGGAATAACCGTGTCTAGAATATTGCAATTGAATAATTGGAATAACCGTGTCTAGAATATTGCAGTTGAATTCTATTTCTTGTTTGACATCACTGATCAGAGCAAGTATTCTAGCAGCAACATGATTATTTGACTGTTGTCATCAGACTTGGTTATGTTGTACTCACATTCAATCAGAAAATATGTACGAGGCGTATTCAAATCAAAGTTGCTCAATATGTATCACCTACAGCATGAGATGAGAAACATGAGCACTGACATAATAGGTCAAGGTCATGTCATGTATTCTTTCCAGAATGTAGTCTTTCTTATGAATCTCTGCCGGAAATCCCTGTGGTCTCTGGCAAGTTGTTGCGCTTCCTCTAGCGACATGTGCATGCATTCTTGAATATCTCTCGTCGTTATGGATGTGTGTTGATGTAATAAGTACAACAACAATTTACAAATGTTCATTCTCTTCATATGGACAAAACACACGTGTGTTGCTAGGGCCTGAGAGAGGAAAAAAGAATAGCAACACTGTTTACCTTCCTTGCATGTAGTAAAAGGCGAATAAGGAGGTTAGGGGATGGAGTTGGCTGTCCCATCCTATATTTGGTCAAAGATACCCAAAGCCATGCTGAAATTGGATGTGTCAGGCAGAAAGGCGCAGATATTGCAGCAATGCTGTAAACCATGACACAACACATTCCATTTTCTGAACTACATACTGCTAATCTGCATGAGTTTGAGTCTGAATGCAGAAGAAGAATTTGGACAAGAATGTTTCGAGAAGGGCGACAGGTAAAGAATAATCTTCCATGTCGTTTACATGTTGTGACAGAAGATTGTATTTCATTTTAAGCCATCATCAAGATGGATGCAGCAATATGGGTTGACATCACCAAGATGGATGCAGCAATATGGGTTGACATCACCAAGATGGATGCAGTAATATGGGTTGACATCACCAAGATGGATGCAGCAATATGGGTTGACATCACCAAGATGGATGCAACAATATGGGTTGACATCACCAAGATGGATGCAGTAATATGGGTTGACATCACCAAGATGGATGCAGTAATATGGGTTTTGACATTACCAAGATGGATGCAGTAATATGGGTTGATATCACCAAGATGGATGCAGTAATATGGGTTGACATCACCAAGATGGATGCAGTAATATGGGTTGATATCACCAGATTATGCATTCGCAAGTGGATAAATTCTCTGTATCATTAGGGATAGTACTGATAGTTCGGAAGAAACTGAAGTATTGGAAGGTATGTACTTGGTGGGCACCTCTGTCACTGTGTGAACACCGTCAAGAAGAACAAATGGGGTGGAGATAAAACTATTTGCAGCATTATCATGCACATGGTAATGAATTTCTGTAACGAATAGTGACAAGCGAAGGATCGTGGTGTCACCATTTTCAGTCATGCAGCAAAGCAGTCGGTATGCAATGGATACATCTTGAATCACAAAGAGTAAAAAAAATTGAAACCACAAATTTCAACAGGAAAGGTTAAGCTTACTGTCTTTTTCTTGTACCAAGAAGGACTCTGATTGGTGAACTCTGAAGAGCTGATTGAGAACATCAAAGAAATCGACTACAAGAACAGTCAAGTACATACATACAGAATAAGTGACACAGTTTCTGGTCGTGAGGTGTCATTATATTGCATGACACTACTCGTCCACATGTCGTGAAAGTTGTGTAAGAAGCGTCAGTACAGAAAAGATGGAAAGTTCTGCCACATCCAGCCTTTAAGCCCTGACTGACCGCCATGAGACTTTCATTTGTTGGACACCCTTAACGAAATCTCTAAAGGGACATCATCAACTCCGCTCCTTAAAGATGTCATCACATTGGTGACTAAATGAGCAAAACAAGCCACTTTTCTCTGACAGCATTCACCCTCAATCCAAACAGTAGCATACACGTATGGATACAGTAGGATGCATGTTTGAATGCCTATGGTAACCTCTGACGATGACTCCAGGTGTATATCTTATGATAATCTCTGACGATGACTCCAAGTATATATTTGTTCCCTAGTAATTCTATCTACCTAACTGTCACTTCTCTACTTTTGCTGTGAGGTGGTGCATGATTTAATGATGATTTGTTTTCAGGCTATGGCACATATGATCACTTGATATGCAGTAATATTGTAACATCTCACACTTTCTTCTTGGTCTTCCTCTATATCTTGCTGTTTCCATGTTCATGTTGTATGTTCATGTTGTATGTTCTTGTTGTATGTTCTTGCCGTTGGCCAATAATTCTTATTCATTCTTATTAAAAGGCTGAAACATTTCAGGCTGTGTTTTTCAATATATTTGAGCACAGACATTGTCCAAACAGATCTTGTAATCTCTTCTTTCAATAATTGCTAATAACTGCTTTATAACACAAACTCTACTGATGTACCTTTTCTAATCTTGTACTAAACCTACTCTTGCACAGATTTCATATTGTACATACCCGGTACTTCGTACATATGCATACATTTTTGTACTCAAGAAAATATTTGGGTTAAAAATGGAGAAACAAACTTCATTGGTCAGTGACATTTCAAAATTGTCAAATTTGTTGATGAACATGCAAACATGGTAACCCTGTCCATGACATGCAACAACAGTCTACATTGACAAATATAATATACTTAGGAAATCCTGCAAAAACTGCTACATTCACCCTACACTCAGGTAATGGCTGTATCAATTGTTACAAACACCTACACTCAGGTAATGGCTGTATCAATTGTTACAAACACCTACACTCAGGTAATGGCTGTATCAATTGTTGCAAACACCTACACTCAGGTAATGGCTGTATCAATTGTTGCAAACACCTACACTCAGGTAATGGCTGTATCAATTGTTGCAAACACCTACACTCAGTGTATGCCAATGTAAGACATGTCTTTACATAAATGTTCTCATATTCAAATAAACTCGCACAAACAACGTGATCAACTAAATCTCCATGTTAGAAATTCAGATAAACAACAATCAAACCCAAATCTAACAAGTGGACACAAGCAACATCACTGGATACTATCATCAACTCTTGCAAACATTGATGTAACAAGTCCACACACAACCAGCATATAATATCATCAAAAATTGATGTAACAAGTTCACACACAACCAGCATATACTATCATCAAACATTGATGTTACAAGTTCACACACAACCAACAGCGCATATAATAAAATATTGATATAAGTTTCACACAACCAATAGGGAGAGCATCGTAACAATAGAGAGAGCATCATTGAATGTAACAATTTGAAGCCAGCAAATAGAGAGCACCATGAAAAATCTGCATGTAACAAATACAACCAGCAGAGAGTAACATGACTACTGCAGTGTGAGATAATGATGTCTGGACGTTAACAGATTTCTCTGTTTCCAGCCAGTTATTGATACTATGGCTGCCCTGATGGGGGTTTTGTAAGGCAAATGTTAAACACAACAGATACATCTCCACCAACAGCAGTTTCACAAACAACAGCAAATTATTAACAATGTGGACACTAGAAACAATAAAATCATGACAATAACATAACAGAAACAACAAGAAAATGATAACGCCAAGAACACAATAGAAACAAATAGAAAAACAATAACAACTAGAAAATAATAGAAGCACCTAAAACAGCACAAACTTCAATAAGAAAATCAATAACAACACCAGACAAAAAAACTAACAACGCCAACAGCAATAACACAAACAAAACTCAAATGTCCAGACAAACAATAACACAACAGCAATAACACAAACAAAACGTCCAGACAAACAATAACACTGATAATGAAAACTATCAACCTGTGCAGCAATAGAAATAATGAATACACAGAATATCACCTTATATTTACCTTGTATAAGTCTAGATACTTTCAGTTGGGAGATGGCTGCTATCTATCTATTCTATAAACCTGTAATCCTTCACAGTGCTAGGGGTGCTTCACGGTGCTAGGGGTGACCACATCAACATACAGAATCCTACAGGGAGTTGGCTTATATTATTTGCAAATACAAAACATTATCTCGGAGACCAAAGACATAAACATTGTCTATTGTCTTTCCCCAGGTGAATGATTGTTGCTCACATTCACACTTGCCGTTAAGCGTAGGGATGGGAGCTTAAGCTGTCGTTTCAAGGCTAGATGTGTTTCAGAGGTTGCATTTAATTCATGTTTGTTCAAGGCTATCTTGATGTTTTCTAACCACTGTTTTCTTTGTCTACCTTTGGCCTTACACCCAGATATTTTTGTGTTATATGTTCTTATTGGTATTTGGTTTGGCTTCATTCTCATAAGGAGACCGAATCTTTTACTTGCTGTCTCTCAATATGTTCGATACATGATATTATACCAACTCTTTTCCTAATTTCTTCATTTTATCTAGTTTGGTAAGCATTGTAGCTTTTCTAAGACACTTCTTTTCACGTGATGATTTTTCTTTGCTGCGAAGCTGTTAAGAAGAAATTAACGCTGCGAAGAAATAAACATGACAGAGATATATCTCAGATATATAGATTTTCAAAACTAGAATGAATGTCTGAATTTAAATTGCTACTCCCCCCCCCCCCATAGAGAGACCCAGACCCATCCATTGGCGTTTGGTAAAGCAAGAAGACCTAACCCAACTCTAACGTCGAACCTTCCTAAACCGTAAATATGCTCGCGAAGAGAAAGGGTTCTGTACCCGATGGGCTTAGGCAAGAAAGGGACAACGATGGTAGTCCTGGCCCTCTACTGTCAAGGTTTCCTATAACGGAAGTACACTTGCAGAGAGAAAGGGTTCCGTACCTGAAGGGCTCAGGCGCTATTGGGACAAGGACGCTCAGCTCGAGAACGTGTGGTGTGAGATAGAACTTGGACAAGGGGTACACGATGTCGGTGAACGACACCTCAGCTAAGAGGGCGAAAGAGCCAGGGTCCAACTCCTCTGTTGAGTTCTTCCCCTTAAGGAACCAGGCTCACGGATGATAAACGGTTCAGTACCCAATGGGCACAGGCACAGCATGTCCAATCACACGAGGCAAGTTCATAGACAGTGGACCACCTTGTGCGAGTCAGACGAGAGCAAAAATCGTCTGGGCGAAGAGTCGCCACTATGCGTGCCTGGAGACAGATATAGACGCTGTCACAGGCTAAGGGTATCCCACCCGAATTGTCAAGGCATGCCGAAATGTGATGTGCTAGGCCTACAAGGTGCATAATGGTGGCACAACGTAATCACGCTCCAGGCGGAAATCGCACGGATATCCTTGATGGTTACAATGGAGCGAACGCAAAACAAACAAACAAAACATTTGGAATTCAGTTTATGTCCTTGACTTCGAGTTCATAGATGGCTATTATATGGCAGCAAATGTCCTTGAATAATTTGGGAATTGGATAACCAGTGTAGATGGTTTTCGGTCTACCTGTGACTTTCTAGCTACACTCTGCTGTTGAGTTGCTGCATTTCCTTTCATAAGATCCTGCGCTCAAAGACAGTCTGCATCAGAACAGTGTCAATGTTAGGGATACTGGATCTGTCAAAGACAGTCATATCCAGAATCTTGTTTTGCCATCTGATGTTCATAACTTTTCTCAGACAAGTTGTGTGGTGAAATAGATTGAGTTTCCTCACATGATGTCTATACACAGTCCATATTTCACTAGAGTATAACGGCACTGGAAGTACCACTGCTCTGTAAACTTTCAGCTTTGTCTGTAGATTAAAACTATTTCTGTGCCACACATTTGCATAGTTTGCCAAAAGTGCTTCTTGCCTTTGAGATCCTAGTACACGTTTCATCATCAACAATGGAACTCTGTGAGTTCATCTAGATATGCAAATCTATTCCAACTTTTAGTGCTAAGTCATTTACCTTAATGCAGAGCTTGTGATAGATTTTGCCAGATTCTAGCACTAATGCAGAGCTTGTGATAGATTTTGCCAGATTCTAGCACTAATGCAGAGCTTGTGATAGATTTTGCCAGATTCTAGCACTAATGCAGAGCTTGTGATAGATTTTGCCAGATTTCTACCACTAATGCAGAGCTTGTGATAGATTTTGCCAGATTATAGCATTAATGCGGGGCTTGTGATAGATTTTTGCCAGATTTCTTCCACTAATGCGGGGCTTGTGATAGATTTTTGTCAGATTTCTTCCACTAATGCGGGGCTTGTGATAGATTTTAACAGATTCTACCACTAATGCGGGGCTTGTGATAGATTTTTGCCAGATTTCTTCCACTAATGACCACATAAAAATTAGATCAGTGTGAATTTTAAGTCACATGTCTTCATAGAATTTCTATTGCTGACATAATCTCTATTTGACTGATGTAGTCTCAAAATTTGAGACAAATTTGTTCTATGCATGATGACTTGTCCAATGTAATATAAGGTGATTACACCAAGGGTGACATCTGGAACAATCACATCTAGAACAATCATTACATCAATCAAAACAAACAATCCATCGACACTGGATGGTCATTGCATAATAATATAAGTGATAGTAATGTGTTACCTCTGGTAAGGATACAACCACAGCATGCTCTCACACACACAATTTCTCAATAACAGCAGCAGCACCAGTAGAAGTCACCTAAGCTTCAGATGTGCATCAAATCTTCAGTGAATACACACAAACACGGACACATACTTGCAGAAATATAGAGCACTCCTGCATCAAATCTTCACTGAATACACACACACACTTGCAGAAATATAGAGCACTCCTGCATCAAATCTTCACTGAATACACACACACACACACTTGCAGAAATATTCAATTATATACAAGAATATATACATGTACAAGAATGTGATCTAGAAATGCAACAACAGTTTATCTGCTGCTGCACAACTTCCATTTTTTGTGTATGACAGTTGAATTTTGAAATAAAATGGACGGCCTGCATATGAAACCAGGCACTGAATGACCTGGGGTCAGGATGGAAGATACTCGTGTATATTAGATAAGGCAGGTCCCCTCTGGACACCAGCGAGACATGATGTCCAGACAGGATTCACAAAATAAATGTATGCTTCGTGTCAAGGAAACAACTGAACAGCAGCTTGAAACAAGAATAAACAAGTCACCCGGCACGTCACCAGATTTAAGTAGTACAAGAATGCCATACTTTGACATCAGTCAATGTTTGTCTATGTTGATCAAATAAACTTGACATCTGTCTGCCACATACACTTCAACATCTTCATTGTTTCACAGACTATACCACCAGTCAGACAAAGTCTCACAAACTATGACACCTGTCAGACAGGATCTCACCTTACTGTCTCACAAATTATACCAACTGTCAGACTATGACACCTGCCTGAGATGGGCAGAAGTTGCAGTCATACAAACCCTGCAATAGTTACCAAAAACAAACACCATGATACAGTAGATGGCCAATACAACTGTAACACATAGGTAATTATAATCAACATACATGAATGACTCAGAACATCTGTTACAACATGTCTCAGATCACTGTTACAACATGTCTCAGATCACTGTTACAACATGTTAGTAATCTCTGTAGAGACCAGCATCGGGTGGTACATGTCAGATTCCCATGAGTGTTCTGCTCTTCACTCCATCAAAGAGTATGCAGACTCAAAGTGCCGTCAGATGTTGATTATGTGATCTTCAGATGTTTCCACAATATTAATACTCTAATAGGATAGTCAGAATAATATCAGCACCAGGACAAGCAGCTCATGTCCCAGGTTCTGGATGATTATTTCTGTGTGGTTGTATCATTGCAGCCATACGGTAAGCCATGTCACAGCAGTCATATGCCTGCAAGTACAGAACAGCAGCAGTGTGACTTGCAATGTTGATTGTAAATGTGCTGTAGCTGTGCAGCTGGAAGACTAAAACTGCATGGTCGCAATCACAGGACAGCAAGTTTGTAATTTGCCAAGTTGAGTGTAGATTTGATTTGCCAAGTTGATTATAGATGTGATTGGTCAAGTTGATTGTAGATGTGAGAGCTGCTGGAAGACTAGCTAAGAAACTGTGGTAACCATGGAACAGAAGCTGTGTGACTTGCCAGGCTGGTAATAAATGTTTGACTGCAAGAAGAATACTAGCTGGGTAATATAACTATAACTGTATGGCTGTAGCCATATGGTTTGCTATTATTACTAGATGTATAACTGCAGCTGCGTGAGTGAAGCTTTGTAAATGCCAGATCAAGGTGTCACCAGTCAAAGTTGACGTGGCATACAGAAAAGTATATATTCTATTAATATTGTATTGCTGTCTGCTGCTTCTTCAAGTTGTATGAGAGGTAGTTCAGATCTAGTTTCTTCAAGTGTCTTTCTAAAGCATGGGGCTCGCTGATACCTGTGGCTCACTGCAGAGACTACCTCACACAACCACTTCATATATAACTTTCTTAGGTTTACTGCCACCAGCAGAAATGTCGCTTGTAATGTACCCACCATCCATACCCGATATCATGGGGTCACCACCACCCCCTCGATCCTGCAGACCAATGTACTTGTCCTTGCTGGGACTGTGTGCGACTCCAGAACTGTCCACAGTATCTGAAGACAAGAAAGTGTCATATATTAGCAAAATATAAACATGTAGTTATTGCTTACAACTAATGTCACATCTTTTCTGTCATTTAGAGATAAGTAACCAATATCAGGAACAAGCCAATCCACTGGACATGTAGGGGGGAGGGAGGCTGCTGTAACACAGGGCAAGTATGGATAAATGGAAATATATTGAGGGTGGTGATGATGAAGTAATCTCTTTAGCTTGGAACATAGTGTCTTGTTATACACAGCCACACAGACTGACACTAGTCAGCTGGTAGCTCATGACACATGATGATGTCATCTCTAAGCAGATGTCCCCCCCCCTCTCAGTGAGTAACCGAGTTGTTACCCTGACTTGCACACATTTTGCTGTCTTAAAAGCAGGAGGGAGGCATATTCTGATGTGACAGTATCCCAGGTTCATCATATCCTGCCAGCAGTGCAGCATGTACATCTGAGCCAACTAATTCTTCTATCAGATCTCTAGTACCCATCTGTAGTCATGGTATACTTAGCATTGAGGTGATATGTCCCTACTGGCAATCTCTTCCACATAACATGAAGAATATAAGACAGAAAGATGACATCAACATGACGTGACAATGATTTCTTCACAAGTCACAGGTTGACAGTTTATCCTCAAACTTTCCTTAGTCGCCTTCTGCAACATCCCTGGAAAGACAACGGTAGTCCTATTCTTTGCCTCCTATGACACCCCTGGAGAGACAACAGTGGTCATATTCTTTGCCTCCTACGACACCCCTGGAAAGAAGACAGTGGTCCTATTATTTTCACACAGAATTAAAGTGCAGGCTCCGGTTGCCACACTGGGAGAGACAACTATACAGGCATTGAATCATACACTTGGACTAGGCTTCTGCATTAAACTAGAGCATTTCTTGTCTTTGAATATGCTTGTCACACAATATTGTGTATTCTTATGCCAACACTTTGCTATCATTGCCAGACATGGGTGTAGCCCAACAGAGAAAAAATACAACATGTGAGATGAAATGACTGAGATAAGCCACAAAAATGATCAAACTAGACAAAAAAAGAACAACCAAATCAGAAGAATCAGTATAAGACCATACACAGAATATACTGAGACACAGCAGATGAAATGGTTTGAACACCTTATTAGAATGAACCATAACCAATTGTAGACAAGTACATATAACATGAGAAGATTGGAATACAAGGCCACGGAAGACCTACAAGATGGATAGATAATATCAAGACAACACTAAACAAAGATACAGATTCATCGCAGCCAAAGCGACACATCTGACCTTGGATAGAAAACTAAATTTCCTGTAACCACCCCTAAGCGTAACGGCAAGTATGGATATTCTGATCCATGATCCACTTGGGGATAGACAATAGACAGCTAAAGCTCCCAGTAACCACCCCTATGCTTAATGGCAAGTGTGGATATGCTGACCATCATTGTACCTGGAAATAGACAATAGACACAATGTTTTGAAGCGCCAAACTATAAACCTCACTATCACACATCTAATCATGGAATGTGCTGCCAGTACAGATCAACATTATCCTAGACAGAGCTGAAGTAAACACACAACAAGATCACACATACAACAACAGCACAGACAGAGCTGAAGTAAACACACAACAAGATCACACATACAACAACAGCACAGACAGAGCTGAAGTAAACACACAACAAGATCACACATACAACAACAGCCCAGACAAGATCACACATACAACTGAATTACCTCTACTGGGGTATCCCTCTGTGCCATTATTATCTGTGGGATATCAGCAAACATAGGCTCATTATGTGTACCAACAAGTCTGTCTTTGTGTCTGTCTACTCAACAGTCTAAATACAATGTACCAGTCTCACTTTGTGTCTGTCTACTCAAAACTCTAAATACAATGTACCAGTCTCACTTTTGTCTGTCTACTCAAAACTCTAAATACAATGTACCAGTCTCACTTTTGTCTGTCTACTCAAAACTCTAAATACAATGTACCAGTCTCACTTTGTGTCTGTCTACTCAACAGTCTAAATACAATGTACCAGTCTCACTTTTGTCTGTCTAATCAAAACTCTAAATACAATGTACCAGTCTCACTTTTGTCTGTCTAATCAAAACTCTAAATACAATGTACCAGTCTCACTTTTGTCTGTCTACTCAAAACTCTAAATACAATGTACCAGTCTCACTTTTGTCTGTCTACTCAAAACTCTAAATACAATGTACCAGTCTCACTTTGTGTCTGTCTACTCAACAGTCTAAATACAATGTACCAGTCTCACTTTTGTCTGTCTACTCAAAACTCTAAATACAATGTACCAGTCTCACTTTGTGTCTGTCTACTCAACAGTCTAAATACAATGTACCAGTCTCACTTTGTGTCTGTCTACTCAACAGTCTAAATACAATATACCAGTCTCACTTTGTGTCTGTCTAATCAACAGTCTAAATACAATGTACCAGTCTCACTTTGTGTCTGTCTAATCAACAGTCTAAATACAATGTACCAGTCTCACTTTGTGTCTGTCTAATCAAAACTCTAAATACAATGTACCAGTCTCACTTTGTGTCTGTCTACTCAACAGTCTAAATACAATGTACCAGTCTCACTTTGTGTCTGTCTACTCAACAGTCTAAATACAATGTACCAGTCTCACTTTGTGTCTGTCTAATCAACAGTCTAAATACAATGTACCAGTCTCACTTTGTGTCTGTCTAATCAACAGTCTAAATACAATGTACCAGTCTCACTTTGTGTCTGTCTAATCAAAACTCTAAATACAATGTACCAGTCTCACTTTGTGTCTGTCTAATCAAAACTCTAAATACAATGTACCAGTCTTTCTCTAGCTGCTGTTGGATTTCAGTTTTGCGCAGTGAGTACAGATTTTCTGCTGTTCCTCTGTCCAAGTCGGCGATGGCCATTCAGCTCAACTGGGATGTTGATGAGAATGATATCTACGGTGTGCCAGACTGTGACTAATGAGTCCTATGCGTACTTGGAATTGTCTATCACACTCTGGGCATGTGTGGGACATCTGAGTCTGTTGGACATTGACAACTTCTTGCCTTCCTTCTATCGTGCATTTGTTGCGTATCATTGTGTCTGAGGTTATCTGCAGATGCTGTACCATTCTAGACATTCGGATCTATCTTGTGCAAGATTCTCCCATGAATTTGTGTCTATTTTGAAGTGAGTCAGTGATGTCTTAAGACTGCCTTTAAAATGCTTCTTCTGTCCTCCTGCCTTGCGGGAGTCAGTCTGTAGTTCTCTATGTAACAACTTCTTTGATACACTGTGATCTATTATGCGGACCATGTGTCTTACCCAGCGTGTCTGCGCCTTCAACAACATTGCATATATACTTACAGACTTAAATTTCATCAGTACTCATCTGTCTGGTATTCTAGCGTGTCTGGTATTCTAGCGTGTCTGGTATTCCAGCGTGTCTGGTATATACTGTCCATGATTCACAGAAGAGTGATGGTATTACTGCTGCCTGATAAACTGTGAGTTTAGTGGTAGTTGTTATTCCACTTCTGTCCCCATACATATTCCCAGTCTTCCAAATGTGGCACTAGCTTTCACTATTCTATTGTTTACCTCAGGGTCAATGTTTACATCTTGTGAGAGAGTGCTGACCAGGTAGGTGAAATTATTGACTGTTTCTTCTGTGATGCATATATGGGGATTTAAGTGTACTTTGGTGTGTATTGAAACATGACCACTGTTCTTAACTGTCTTACTACACAACAGTCTAAATACAGTGTACCAGTCTTACTTTTGTGTGTGTGTGTGTGTTCATCCATCACAAATGATGATGGACATTTTTACATCCACTTTTGAAAATTCAGTTCGAATTATGACATTGCGTAGATGGCTAATGAGCCCTATTCGAGCTGTAAATGTTCTTGGACAGTTCGGACACGGAATGATGACGGTAGGCAGATTTTGGTCTATCCATGACTTTCTAGCTACTCTCCGTTGTTGGGCTGCAGCATTTCTCCTCTTTTCACAAGATGATGCGCTCTTTTTGACTGTAGAGCGCCGAGTAGATCCATTTTGTGCAAGTTCTTCCCATGTGTCTTCGTCTATTTCAAAGGTTTTCAGTGAGTTCTTTAACAAGTTCTTTTGGCCACCTTGAGATCGTTTACCCATCTCCAGCTCACCATAGAGTATCTTTGGCAGGAGATAGTCTGGCATACGTACTAAATGACCCGCCCAACAAATATATACTACTCAATAGCCCACAGACAGTGCTACCAGGTCTTACTTCTGTCTAACTACTCAGCTGTCTAAATACCACTTACTAGTAAGACTGAAAATACAAAACAATAAAAAAACAAGGACAATACTTGTACTCTACTCACATTGTCATGTGTACCTGTCATATATGTCAATGTCACAGATTGTAATGTGTAGTTAGTTACACATGTAATGTAATAAACTGTCATGTGTACCTGTCATATATGTAAACAATGACATGCTAACGAGTGTGTGTGGTAATAATAACAAAAATCATGCAAGCAATGTTACAAAGCGTTATGATTATTTATGCAAGCATGTGCAAGGACAATTGTTCAGTTGCTTGTAACAAGAGAATGGGTGTATGCTAGGAATACACAGCATTTGTTCATGCAATGTTCTCATAGTCAATTTATGTGAGGCTGCATTATTGAATCAAGAGGGTGAGGAATGAGGACATTAGACAAAAATACAGCACAACCTCAATCTTGGAATATATTAAGAGACAACAGATCAAATGGTTATCACACATCAACAGACTACCGTAAGACAGCATACCACAGCTATGCTACACGGATACATTGAAGGCAGAACTAGAGGCCGACCATAAAAATGATGGACCACCGAAATAAAATAGGCTACAAATTCCACAATATACTCAGCACACACGAGGGCTGTCACCAGAAAACTCTTCTACCCCTAAAGGCAACAAAGAGTTTAGATAATAGATAGATTTGTATGTGTACATATGCATGTTATAGTAATGCGTGTGAATATCTTCATGTGATGAATGTTTATAGTAATACATGTATTTATGTTAGTGCTTGTTTATGTTAATATATGTATCTGCATTTTGTGCCATTACGTGCACTTATTCTTGTGTGAACCCATACTTGTTTGTGGATGCATTTACATGCTTGTGCATTTTGTGTGGGTACCTTTTATACATCTATATATTTACTTTTAAAAAGAGATATATTTGTATTGTTCATATGTGCGTACATACATAATGGTACATAAAGGGTAGGTCAATATTCTGTATAGATTTATTAACAAAAGTCATGACTAATCACAATAATGTATGCATTGAGTACATTTGTGCTGTTGTATTCATTACGGTATCACTGTGTTGGTTTAGGTTTTCATAATATCAAAATTAACTGATTGATGATTCTGAGTATGAAATTCTGAGGCATACATATTGACAAGAGGAAACAACACTGGGATCAAAGCTCTATGGGACACTGTATGAACTACAAAATACAGTGAGTTTTATTCATGAGACAGAATGACAGATATAGACATGTTTCAAGTGTGAGTTTTATTCAGGAGACAGAATGACAGATATAGACATGTTTCAAGTGTGAGTTTTATTCAGGAGACAGAATGACAAATATAGACATGTTTCAAGTGAACGAAAGAAGAAGAACTGATTGATGAGTGGTGCAATCATAGAACTTCAGCAACAAGTATGACAGTAACCCATGATGATGATGACATATTTCAGCACAAAAAGAAGAATGCCATAGATTTCTGACTTGTGCACTTATTATAGGTGCTTAATGTGATTCCCACTAGCGTCCAGACACTTCTTGATGACAATCCACACCAGACATTGACACCTGGTACATTTACCGCTTTGTTTATCTTGTGGCGCATGGCAGAGAGGTTAGAACGTTTTTTCTGTCTGAGGATAAATTAAAAACTCACCATGTACATGACGTGGTGACAGCAAGAGCATGCGGCCTTTACCACACAGCTATTGAATCCCCTCCGTGCAACACCTGAACTGGTAAAATGCAGTATTGACAGTTTATTTTGTGCCCAGTCAACACAATTGTGATGATTTACTGTCACATTTAACTTGAATTTGTGCTTCATCAGACCCAACCAATCTTCCTCAAATATCTCTTCATTTTCACTTATTGTTTGAAAACATTCGCAATAATGGACTGTACAATCAGGGTCATCCTTGTTCACTGCATGTAGCAATACTGGACTCTACAATCAGGGTCATCATTCTTCACTGCATGTAGCAATACTTGAGATGTAAACCGTCCACCTTGCTGCTTTAACACGCTGTATGCTTGTTCTACTCTATCTCTCAAGCACCTCGGTACATTTCTGTGGCAACTGTGTAAATTGTCCTAACACCATATCTGAAGAAGCATCACTTGTGCGATATGTGCCGTGTTTTTTCTTGTTTTTGACATTACACACAGTAGCATGTGTTTCAAACTTCTTCATTCTCCTCACAATCGTAAGGTAGCAATTTTGTATCTCCAGTGAAGCATAACTTCAACATTCTCAAATTTGAAATATCATTTCAAATTGTTTTCCATTCCTCAAATTACAGATGTGCATAGTCCATTTTGTTCACTGTATCAACATTTTTACATGATCTTTTTTGTGGCTGCATAACAACACATGAAAACTGTAATTGACAAACAAATGATGAAGCATTTCACTTAATGATGACAGTTGTACACATATAGCCTCTACTTTAATACATTATTGTGATTGGCAACTACTTCATAAATGTATACAAAATACTGACCCCACCCTGTATAGTGTTTGTATGTGTATATATATATATATATATATATATATATATATATATATATATATATATATATATATATATATATATATATATATATATATATATATATATATATATATAGTCTAGCTCTGTGGTAGAGTGGCACAGAGCCAGTAAAGGCCACAGTACCAAGTTCAACACACACAACAGGAAATTGTGCATCTGGACTGTTCAGAAAGCAATGGCAGACTACTGAATGTATTTATATTGTATATATTTTGGGGGGCAATACTTATATATATAAATATATATGTGCACATATGTATAGGTATTAATTTTTATGTTCATATATGTATGTATTTAGTTGTGTAAATGTATGCGTGTGTAAATATATATATATATATATATATATATCAACAATCCTACTTTTCATGCCCTTTTTTGTTTAATGCGTCATCTATTCTAGGCGATATCAACTACTGATCCCACACTTACCCATTTTCCTCAGTAGCCCCCTGCAACCATTTCTATGCATAAATTTTTTAAATGTTTTTCTTTAAGAAAATTCCAGTTGTACCTTAACATGGAAAGAAGTCTGTGTTCTTTTGTTTATTGCTATTTATTTTTTACATTGATAGTTAGGCTTTAACAGTAACATTTGTACTTTATATCAGATTTATCGCTTAGTCTGCAAGCCGAGATGTACAATCAGATATGCAGGAGACACACAGTATGAAAGCTGTTTAGTTGCAAGCCAAGATGTAAAATCAGATATGCAGGAGACACACAGTATGAAAGCTGTTTAGTTGCAAGCCAAGATGTAAAATCAGATATGCAGGCACACACATTATGAAAGCTGTTTAGTTTGTACGCCAAGATGTAAAATCAGATATGCAGGAGACACACAGTATGAAAGCTGTTAAGTTGTAAGCCAAGATGTACAATCAGATATGCAGGCACACAGTATGAAAGCTGTTTAGTCTGCAAGCCAAGATATACAATCAGGTATGCAGGCACACACAGTATGAAAGCTGTTTAGTCTGCAAGCCAAGATGTAAAATCAGATATGCAGGAGACACACATAAGATATGCAGGCACACAGACAAGCTGCTTGTATCTAAGACACAACTATGGGGACATACATTTCTGCGTGTAATCATCCTGACGTAAGTGTTTCTTAACGGAGGTCATATGTTCATCTTGAGACCTCATGTTGACTGACCAGGGCTGGTACTTTACATCCTTGACATCTTCCTCCCTTGGACTATGGATGCTGTGTGGATACTGAATAGAGTTATCAGTGAACAGGTCCAGAGGTCCATCTGTATTTGAGTGGGGGCAGAATGTTGGATTCATCACTGACTGATTCTCTCAAACAGCTTGATGGCATGACTATAGATATAATACCCAGATGGGCATAACACTGGTCATATGTAAGACATTAAGGCTAGCGAGATCACCTGTACTATTGATCAGAGCCAGATCACCTGTACTATTGATCAGTGATCTGATAGTGTCAGTGACCAAGTGACAATATTTACATACACTGATTCAGTGTGAAGGTATTGTCTGTTGAAATTGATGATGAAGCACATCAACTCTCACACACACACAGAGAGAGAGAGAGAGAGAGAGAGAGAGGTTATATCAGAGTAGACAAGTTAGGCACAGACATTAGTCTATTTATTTATCTGTCTATACACTGTATCTGTTGCAGCATCAGGGGTAGGAGAGTTCTCTAGAGATGGCCTTTGATATTTGCTGACTTGTTCTGACAACTCTCCATCATTGTTTCCTAGGAACATTATTACTAGTTACTTGTTTCTACACTGTTGCTTCACTAAGCCATAGATCGTAAACTATGTGTCTAGAAAATGTGAACTCTAACCGTCTGAATCCAATAAACAGCAACTCAAATCTATGAAATATCCTGGCTCTTCTTCTTGCGCAAACTCCTGCAGATTAACAGGATGTAGTCTGGAGAGCAGATTGCATTGTGTCGCAGTTTACAGCTGCGATATCTGCGTCTCTCAGCATGACACATCTAACTTCAGCATGCTGTCTGCGTCACTTTGACCCTATATAAGGCGGGACAGCCAACACCAACCCAATACCTCCTTAGTCGCCTTGTACAACATGCATGGAAGGCCAACAGTGTTGCTATTCTTCGTTCTCCTGTCAACAAATGGGCTCAGAAGTCATACATATATTTGCATTCGTTTTTGTCTGTTAGAGTTTTCTCCCTCTCACTGCAACACTCTTCTAGCAGGACAATGTCCTAATAGATTTCTTACGTAAAGCACAGGTTTATATATCGTCTCAATGGGACACCATAGACTATAACAAAAACTAGTGGGTAATGATGGGCAATGATGAGCACACAAGAAATCATAAAAATTACAATACACAAATCATATTCAACGTTTCAACCAAAAGGTCTTTATCAAGACACAAACAAAACATTAAAAGACGACGAATAGAAAAATTATCACAACGTCCAACGGAAATATGGAAATGATATGCCGGAAGGAAAAAACGTTGTGATAATTTTTCTATCGTCGTCTTTTAATGTTTTGTTTGTGTCTTGATAAAGACCTTTTGGTTGAAACGTTGAATATGATTTGTGTATTGTAATTTTTATGATTTCTTGTGTGCTCATCATTGCCCATCATTACCCACTAGTTTTTGTTATAGTCTATGGTGTCCCATTGAGACGATATATAAACCTGTGCTTTACGTAAGTCTAATTGTTGTTACGTTTCACGCAGTTACCTTGTATTGATTGTCATAATAGATTTCTAGCAGGGCACAGCCCAAACAATATGTGTATGCGTTGCATTGCTGTTTCATATGTAGCAATGGCCAGACATATCTGATTGTGGCTGTATACTTATATCTAAATAGGCATATAAGGAAACTGCTCATATTATAATAATGACCTATAACCCGTAGGATCGTTGGGGTGCCACACTAAAGACAACACAAAAATCTTTCCAAGCATCTCTATCCTTGGCCATTAGGAGAAGTGTAGAAAACAATCATGCCCAGACCATTCCTTGATGTTATCAATCCAGGATTTTTGTGTCTGTCTCTTCTCCTTCCACCTTCAACTACTCCTTGCATAATAATTTTAAGCCAAGGAACTAACGCATGAAATTGATAGATACATTTGGGATGTCCTAGGTCTAGCTGACATGAGATGGACAGGTACAGGTGAAACTTGAACAGATGACGGGCATAAGATATGGTTTAGTGGGTATGATAATATATATGAACATGAAGTTGATTGTATAGTTCATACGTCTTGTTGATATTATTAATATGTGCATGCGTTGTCATGCAGTTGATGATAACATTCATAAATCATCAGTTATGTGTGATCACACAATGAGAACATGCCAAACACAGCAGAGACAATAGAAGGTGCAGAGATATGTCAGTAAACTCAAGAGAGAATATGTTTGGTGATGAGTAGAAACATGCAAGCTGTGACAAGTCAGTTTCTCTGTGGTGTCCGCACAACTCTTGCCTGTAGTTCAGTCAGATCAAGCTGGTGGCTCAGAGAGACATGACTGGACAGGTCACCAGCAGAGATGTCTGACTTGCGAGAGATTAACTACTCACAACTATTGTTAGTGAAACTGTTGGGGTGAGCATGCACGTAGGAAGGAGGTGACCATGCCGGAGGGAGCATGCCAGTAGCAATCGTAGTCAACTGCATGTCAGAGGTGTCCATACCTTGGTTGTCGTACACTTGTGGCTTTTTGTTGGCAGGTACAGCATTGTAGGGTGGAGGATCCCTGCAAGACACAAGCATCATCAGTCTACATGACAACCAACAACATTCACACATTCTCAAGACACACATCCACCACTCATAATGACAAGAACTCACTTCCCAAACTAACTCTGCTCTTGATGTGAAATGACAAATTCTAAGACAAATATCTCTCTCTCTCTCTCTCGTCTACAAAAAATAAAATACTCATTTCCAAGAAATACATTTGGATCTATCTATACACAAACTAACACCATTCACACACATCTAAGGCAGACATCTACACACAAACTAACACCATTCACACACATCTAAGGCAGACATCTACACACAAACTAATACCATTCACACACATCTAAGGCAGACATCTACACACAAACTAATACCATTCACACACATCTAAGGCAGACATCTACACACAAACTAATACCATTCACACACATCTAAGGCAGACATCTCTCCTTTTTCCCCTATGTTTGTATAGGGGTAGCAAGGCTCTGAGTAGAAGGCTCTTTCAAAATGCATTGCACTTAGCTGAAAGTTGAAGTCTTCTGGGTATGAAAGAAAGCTCAAAGAGAAACCACCCCACTGCATATAGGAAGTAAGCTAGCTCCTGGGGATAGCAAACAAACCAACCTGTTTTCCCCATGCAGTATCAGGGGTAGATAACTTCTCTGGGGGTGTTTGTGTGCAGTCATTTTGTGGTTGGTGGCTGCACATGTTTGGTAACATTCTTGACCCTGTTATACTTCCACAGATATTTATTGTGCTCTTCCTGTTAGTTTCTACTCATTCACATGTCTGTTGTTTTCATTCACACATGATTGTTATCATTTAAGCACTCATTTTCTATGAGCAATTTCAGACATCACTGTCGAAACAAAACAGGACACTAACCACTCACTCACACAACAGGTAGCAGCTGTGCATGACTTACCCTTGGTTGCTGCCTTGATATGCTTTGGCTGCAAGTAAAGACAGAGTTATGACATTGTTAGCTGACATATCAACACATCTTGAATAGACAACATGACATTGGTGTATGTTTGCAAGATTGTCATCAAAACTGTAGCTGATAAATTCTTCTAAATAACACATCCCAGATATTTTCAATGCTATTGCCTAATAACTTTCCCCCTGTGCTGATTCCTTGTCTTATTTTACAAACATGAGAACATCAACTGTACTGGTGTTGTTATTGACACCAGAAAATATATATATCACTTCCTACATGGTCAATCGCTGCTGCACAACTTCTACTTGACATGTCATATATCTACATGACATATGCCTCAGACTTGCTACATCGTTGTATAATTTCTCCTACTTGATATAGGACAGATATAAACAAATGGCTTACCTGCATTTCGTTTTCTCCGGAAGATGAAGCAGAAGAGAATGATGAGGAGTGAGACAATGATGACACCGCAAACACAGGCAATAATGATGACATGTTCCTCTGTTAGAGTTGTCTCCTTATCATTTTTGTCTGCAAGTAAAACCAATACAACTTTATCTGTCACACAGTAAAACCAATACAACTTTATCTGTCACACAGTAAAACCAATATAACTTTATCTGTCACACAGTAAAACCAATACAACTTTATCCGTTACACAGTAAAACCAATACAACTATATCCGTCACACAGTAAAACGAATACAACTTATGTCACACAGTAAAACCAACAAAATCTAACGTGACACTAAAACTACACAATCAAACATGACAGAGTAACACCAACAAAACATAACAGTAGTAAAGCAAAATAATATATGTGTGTGGCACAGTAAACATCAAGAAAATCTACCTAATGTATCACTGTATAACCAATCAAATATATTTAATGTACAGCTAACCGAATGAAATCTATATGATAGTCAATCTATCAGTCACATCAATGCAAAAATATATGAGGATCACTTTTTCACAAATCACTAGCTCCATGTCAAATAACCACAACCATGTTTCCTTCAAGTGATTTAGGAGTTGCATCTTCAGATAATACATACCAGTCTGCAAGAGTAACCCTGTTTGGTTGTTTATTAAGAGATTAACACCTCTATTGGCCGAGACATACACGCAACATACCTGACACCCAACATAAATCTTACTCAAGACTGCATCACTTATCTTGGCTGATCAGTGATTTTCATTAGTCACTAATTGGCCAGACAATGAAAAGCATGAATCCGTCAATGATAAGACAATGATGTCAGCCAAGGAATGCATCAATCAATCAATCAATGATGAGACAACGGTGTTACCCAGGAATGTATGAATCAATCAATGATGAGACAACGGTGTTACCCAGGAATGTATGAATCAATCAATGATGAGACAACGGTGTTACCCAGGAATGTATGAATCAGTCAATGAGACAATGGTGTCACTCAGGAATGTATGATTCAGTCAATGATGTCACCCAGATACATTTCCTGTAAAAGGGGGATTGATCCGAAGTTTAAAAAGTCATACATCCATTTTACTTGCTTATACCATTTTATGATTTATTTTCTCAATTTTCGTGAGATTTCTAAGCTTGTGTGGAAAGATGGCTGTTGGGAGGGGGGGAGAGAAAAGAGGTTGGTTTCACCTAATTCCTCATAGTAAAAGTCATGTTCTGATTTCCTAAGAGGGGGAGGGTGCCTTAAGCACCCGAACACACACCCCCTTATCTATGGACTTACTGTGACCAATACACAGGACTACTTCTAGATATGGTATTGTCTGACCAGACACGTACTGGGTGGCATACAAGTTATTTTTCTTTCAAGGGAGAAAAGCAAAGACAACAATATGTCATGGTGAATACACAAATGATTGGGTACACCAGAATGGAACTGTCAATCAGCCAAGACTGGTGACATCCACGCTCTCTACTAGACAAGCAAACCTGGCTTGCTGCAGAAGCTATGCAAACATTGGCTGGCCAGCCAGTACACAAAGAAACCAGACGGAGTAGCTATAGGTCAGCCTTGAGACGTTGTACCAGCTAATCTGTACCAGTGTACACACGCCAAGCAGCAAAACATAACCAGAACAACTAGAATGAATCAATATATATTCCATATAACCATGCAAGTACATAGATAGTCAGCATTTTGGGGGATCAACAAGGCCCGTAGATATGTTTATGTTAACATCACCAAATAAAGGGGGGGGGTGCCAGACCAAAATATTTTGTTTTCATATCCTTGGTTTTTTGTGTGCCAATTTCTCTGTGACATTTTTGCATGAATTTGTTAATGGTGGGGGGGGGGGGGGGGGGGGGGGGGGGTCATCGACCTTTTGGTGAAGCAGATAGTACTAAAAGTCATCTTGTTCTGATGTGCTGAAAGGATGGGAAGAGAGGGGGGGAGTTTGAACACCCCAACCCCCAGTATCTTCCACCCTCCCCCTCAGAAAATTCGAACATGACTTTTAATGCTAGAAATATATCCAAACGGTCTTATGAACAATAGAGAAATGTTATCGTATCTCTACACAGGAAATATAAATTTCACATCTCTACACAGGAAATATAAATTTCACATCTCAACACAGGAAATATAAATTTCACATCTCAACACAGGTAATATAATTTTCACATCTCTACACAGGCAATATAAATTTCACATCTCAACACAGGAAATATAAATTTCACATCTCTACACAGGTAATAAGAATTACAATGGAAATGGGTGAATGACATTGTGTTTTAGGTAGTACCCTCCTTTCTTAATGAAGATGTGTGTCTACAGCCCAGGAGTGCGTGTCACAAGGAGATGACTTGATATATACGGAACACAAGCAAGCAAATGTGTGTATATATATCAATGAATTCACACAACTTCAACTTCAGAATTGTGTACAAACAATCAATCACATACCACGCCGAGTGGCGAAGACGATCATGCATCTCCACAACTCGTATGTTAATAAGTTCAGTTCTTGACTTCTTTTTGTGCCACAGTGACAACCCATCCAGAAATTTCTCTCTCTGTATTCATGTCTCTTATCCCCTTGATCTTCCAAGTCGTCTTTTCTCTTCACATGCCTTTAAAATCATGACCTGTCGTCTTCTAATTGTTGCTATAATTTTCCGTTTTACTCCAACATCTCTGGTGACTTCTACATTAGTTTTCTTGGCTGACTATGGAATTTTCATCATTCTTCTTAAAATCCACATCTCAGTTGTCTCAAGCTTACATTGAGCTCTTTTGTTTACCATCCATGATTTACATCCATAAAGAAGGATTGGCTCAATATAACATCCTAGCACTGGAACTTGCGTATGCATTGATACTACTCCATTGCATAGAATGGTTCTCATTTTTTGTAACGCTGATTTGTCCTACCCTATTCAGCTGTTACAAACAATAAGTACCGGTAACATAACAAGCTAACGTGTTGAGATCAGAAACACACACACGTGTTGTGAGACCAGAAACACACACACGTGTTGTGAGACCAGAAACACACACACGTGTTGTGAGACCAGAAACACACACACGTATTGTGAGATCAGAAACACACACGTATTGTGAGATCAGAAACACACTCACGTGTTGTGAGACCAGAAACACACACACGTGTTGTGAGATCAGAAACACACACACGTATTGTGAGATCAGAAACACACACACGTATTGTGAGATCAGAAACACACACGTATTGTGAGATCAGAAACACACACACGTGTTGTGAGATCAGAAACACACACACGTGTTGTGAGATCAGAAACACACACAATTGTTGTGAGATCAGAAACACACACACCTGTGTTGCGAGATCAGAAACACACACACGTGTGTTGTGAGATCAGAAACACACATGTGTTGTGAGATCAGAAACACACATGTGTTGTGAGATCAGAAACACACACACACACATGTTGTGAGATCTGAAACACACACACACACCTGTGTTGTGAGATCAGAAACACACATGTGTTGTGAGATCAGAAACACACACACACACATGTTGTGAGATCTGAAACACACACACACACCTGTGTTGTGAGATCAGAAACACACACACACGCTTGTGTTGTGAGATCATAAACACACACACACACACACCGGTGTTGTGAGATCAGAAACACACACACACGCCTGTGTTGTGAGATCAGAAACACATACACACACACACGTGTTGCGAGATCAGAAACACACACACACACATGTTGTGAGATCAGAAACACACACACACATGTGTTGTGAGATCAGAAACACACACACACACCTGTGTTGTGAGATCAGAATTACACACACCCACCTGTGTTGTGAGATCAGAAACACACACACACCTGTTGTGAGATCAGAAACACACACACACCTGTGTTGTGAGATCAGAAACACACACACACCTGTGTTGTGAGATCAGAAACACACACACACACCTGTTGTGAGATCAGAAACACATACACACATCTGTGTTGTGAGATCAGAAACACACACACACCTGTGTTGTGAGATCAGAAACACACACACACCTGTGTTGTGAGATCAGAAACACACACACACCTGTGTTGTGAGATCAGAAACACACACACACACCTGTGTTGTGAGATCAGAAACACACACACACCTGTGTTGTGAGATCAGAAACACACACACACACACGTGTTGTGAGATCAGAAACACACACACACCTGTGTTGTGAGATCAGAAACACACACACAAATCTGTGTTGTGAGATGAGAAACACACACACCCACCTGTGTTGTGAGATCAGAAACACACACCTGTGTTGTGAGATCAGAAACACACACTCACACACCTGTGTTGTGAGATCAGAAACACACACCTGTGTTGTGTGTGAGATCAGAAACACACACACACACCTGTGTTGTGAGATCAGAAACACACACACACACCTGTGTTGTGAGATCAGAAACACACACACACCTGTGTTGTGAGATCAGAAACACACACACACACCTGTGTTGTGAGATCAGAAACACACACACACACCTGTGTTGTGAGATCAGAAACACACACCTGTGTTGTGAGATCAGAAACACACACCTGTGTTGTGAGATAAGAAACACACACCTGTGTTGTGAGATAAGAAACACACACCTGTGTTGTGAGATCAGAAACACACACCTGTGGTGTGAGATCAGAAACACACACCTGTGTTGTGAGATCAGAAACACACACCTGTGCTGTGTGAACCTGTGAGATTTAGCATACAGGTAAGACAACATACATTCTCAATGTCAGGCAGACGAACAAGATGAAGCATTGTCAAGTTCCTGATACCAGACACCCACTTAACGTGAATAGAATTCCAGCATCTTCCAGAAGAGTTCAAATATCATTTTCAACAGCTAGATTTGTAAACCCCCCCCCCCCCGGCGATTGTGAGGACAGAGTCATATAAAATGTGTTATGAGGGACTCTACAACTGTTGATTACTTCTAGAGAAAAGTGTTGGCGATGACAAGATGGACTTGTTTTGATATCTATTAACTGTTCTAATTGTGTTCCCAGTTTATGAATGCAAGCGAGTTTATGAATGCATGAATGCAAGCGGCAATGATTGAACACAGGGGCAATGATTGTGATGTCAAATGGCATCAATGAAATGTCAAGACACATTAGAATTTGTTTGAATTTGTAGAAAAAAATATGGGGGGTGTAGTTTTTACTTTTTTTAATGGTGGCATTATGCTGAAGGGGGTGGGGTTTCCATGAATTCTTGACAGTTGATTGGAGAATATGGGGTGGGTGCGGGTAAAAAACTGACACAAAATTATTGACGTAATTATGGATAACTTCTAACTGTGCATATTGAATACTCATGAGTACAGGTGGGTCGACTGGAGAATGTTCACCCTAGGAATGAGACATAAGACCTTTCAACATTAAGCAAGTACACTTATAACTGAGCCAATCCAGCATACAAATATTTTCCCTTGGCTGTGACACACAATAGCGGGCTGACTCCAGCATACACAGGGTACAAGCTGGCAAACCGCCAGTAGACACACGCTGTGTCAGTATCAACAAATGAGCAAATGAACCAGTCTCTGTTCTACTGTTGACAGACAAGTTGTTTGCCTGTTTCCTGAACAATAACTGCGAGGATGGAGACAACTGAGATTCTAACAATGGTGTTTGTGTACACCTGCTGTCTGGTGCAAACTTGATCAACTTAACGGAAATAATTAGCCTACAAAATCTCAAACATTACAGGATGTCAAACATATTAGTAACCAATTAGAATAGTTTTTTTCAGTTCAAAAGTTGATCAAGGATGTATTCTATTTGTCTGATGTGCTTTCATTTGTATCCATCTATTTATCTATACAGTGAATGGGGCAGAAACCAGCTCTCCAGTTCTAGCAGTGTCATGGCTGCTACGTGTAATTCTTGTATGTTACTGAGACAGTCATATCCACGGTGATGGTTGCTCTGTCAAGTCTCCCTATTGGTCTTTTTCTTTTCCCATCTGGTACCCATTTTAATGCTTATTGTAGTGGCAGTCTGTTTTCATTCAATCTAAGTACATGTCCGATATAAGCCTATGTCTTCTTATTGTTATAGAAACATGTTGTATGGCGTCTTCTCTTGCTTGGTGTAGACTATGGGAGAAAGTGCTCCCTCTCCGGAAAGATCAGAAGAACTTGTAATCAGCAACTGACTGGGACACTGAGCTTATACACTTTTAGATGGCTGATGGAACGGCAAGCAGAGCATATATGGGAATGTCCCCCAGTGCTGTGACGCTTGTCCCTAATCATGAATCTTACATGCTTATTTGACTTGAATTCTTCCCAACCAATGTTTAACTTTTCTAAGACATGTATTTTCAAATGAATTTAATATTATTTGTATTGTGAACATAATTTAATCTGTAAAAGACAAATGCAGGAAAAAACGCCAAAGTAAAAAAAAAGTCACAAAAGAAAATAATCAGGGAAAAAGTCATATTATAAGATATTAGTCCTGTCTTTGCGTTATTATTTATTTAGTTGATGGTCCGAAAGGGAACAAATAATAGACACTGTAGCCTTCCATGTATGTGGTTAGAAAGGTAGGAAAATAATAGACACACTGTAACCTTCCATGTATGTGGTCAGAGGTGACTAAGGAGATTTTTAAAAATGGAATTTGTTGTCCTGTCTCACACAAAAAAGTCAAATTGTGTCACAACAAATGTTAAAGTCACATGTCAGGTCAAAATGTGCAAATATCACAGCCAATCTTCTACCCTGGCACAGCGCATTCCATTCTCTGGACTGAAACCTGCTAATCTGCAGGGGTTTCCTGGAGAAGTATGGAAAGTAGTTCCGGTCTCAAATGCATATATACATAATGAAAATAACTAAATGGATATGTTCTGTCGGCTCTGTGATAGAGTGGTTAGCTTGTCACAACTGACATTTCTCCTTAGCTAGTGAAGATATGCATGGATTTAAGATAGTTAATTAGATTTCTGAACGCAGAAGAAATACTGTGGACATTAAAAAGACATGACACCTTACTTGAGGGTAGAATCGAGGGAAGATTCAAGTGGGAGGGAAACATCACGAAATGGCCACGTTAAAGTTTAGCAGAGTGCACCACCAAAGCAAGACATGGGATGCTGGAGGATCGCAGCAGCCAACCTTCATTGCGAAGACACTTGATGATGATGAATGACTAACAACATGGCTGGGTAGAGTTAACTCCCTTAGTCATCTCTTACTACATGGTCCCTGATATTATTCTTTGCTCCCATCACAAGCTTTTGCTCTACCAGGGCAAACAACATTTTAAAATACAACTATACTGATATAACAGTCACACAACTCACCATATCACAGGCACTAACACACGCATGCAATTAGCACACACATGGAACAAAAGCTGGAGTAGCACAGAGTAAAATCTGACACACAATGTCTAAGTGAGCATATTACCTGCCATGTTTGCAGTCAGCCTTGACAAGGCGTCTTGTTATTGTCTTATTAAGCTGATTTCTTCCACAAAGATAAATAATTCAAGCACATTCATTAACTCAGCTCTTCTTATTCAAAAAAGGATCATCAAACTATTCTTGTTCCCAGTAAAAGTTACAGATTTATATACTGCAAACAGTTACTGTATCAGATGTTTTAATGATGAGTCGGCCGGCAGCTTTAATTGTTTTATCAGCAGTTATAATCATGAATCAGAACCAGGAATGAATAATACTACCAAATAGACATTATAGATAATACAATAGCACCAATATAGTAGATATAATACACTAACACCAGTTTAGTAGATATAATGGCTGAAGTACATTATAGTTCTCTGCTGTGACCTTTGCTCTAGCTTCGAGGTGTTTTCTAACCTTTGTGTTATGATTGCCTTGCAGAGTGCTAGTAATGTTGTATGATTTAGTTTCGAATATAAGTAGTATTTAAAATTAATATTTATTTAAAACGATTACATTAGAGTTAGTATTCGGCCTAGGGTTAGGGGTTAAGGATTAGGATCAGTTTCTAGTGTTAATTCTAACCTCTTGTTAGAATTAAAGTAAATTATTATTATGTACAATAGCGGGAAGATATAATTTAAGGGACATGCGCAGTGGTATACATTAGCTGACGGAATCGAACAATTATGGCATCCGTGTTGCCAACATGTGATCTTACTTTCGTTATAAATTCATATACGGAGAAGAAAGCGTGTGAAGTCGAATGATATATTATTAATTGAAAACGCTTGCATTAGAGTTAGTGTTGAGTACAATCAGTGTTCAATATTTATTATTATTTATATAGAATAGATTATTATTATATAGAATAGCGGGAATATTCATGGAGTTTGTGTAATTAAAAAAGTGTATCCCGCAGAGAATGCTGCCTAAGGTAAGTGTCCGGTTTTATTCATGTAGTTACAATTTTTCAACCCTGGATAATTGATGTGTTAGGGAGATCTATGACGTCAGCTAGTTAAAAATGTAAACAGCGTGCTATTTATAGCACAGCAGAGGACTATTCTGTACTTTCACTGATATAATAATTAGAACCTTATCAGATGATTAAACAAAGAACCAACACCACAAATTAGCCTACTGTATCAAATATTCTAACGGACCAGCACAATTAGTTATGCCATGCCTACATTACTTCCATGTTATGTCAGTGATCAGAATCAATAAGCCTACAATAGTTATCACTAGGTCTAATCACTGAATCGGATCAATAAGCCTACAATAGTAATCGCTGAATCAGATCAATAAGCCTACAATAGTAATCACTAGGCGTAATCACTGAATCGGATCAATAATCCACAACAATAGTAATCACTAGGTCTAATCACTGAATCAGATCAATAAGCCTCCAATAGTAATCACTGAATCGGATCAATAAGCCTACAATAGTAATCACTGAATCGGAGCAATAAGCCTAAAAGGTAAAATACGGTTTAAGTCTTCACTGTGTTATAAATAGCACACGCTGTTTACATTTTAAGTAGCATAGGTCACGAATATCCGTGTAACACCAAGCAAATTATTGAAAATCGTGGCATCACATCTCCCGACACAAACAACATCAAGCACACATATAATTATAATTTTTATAACTAATTTATTTTTTCATTTATAACTGATCCTAATCCTTACCCCCATCCCTAATGTACATAATATGAAATTAATATGCCTTTTCAATTAATATACCTTAATTTTAAATACAAATTCTCGCCCATATTCTACAGCAATCACTGAATCTGACCAATAAGCCTACAATAGTAATCACTGAATCGGATAAATAAGCCTATAATAATAATCAATTAATCGGATCAATAAGCCTACAATAGTAATCACTAGGCCTAATCACTGAATCAGATCAATAAATCTACAATAATCATAAGATTCATACAGTAACTTGTTCACTAGGCATAAGCTAATTTAATACTAAAAATACTTATGTTTAAGTCTAGGGTTACACTCAATCAAACTAGACAAACTACAGTACTGTACATAATACTGAGTATGCTATACTATACCTACATGATGCTACCTACACTCACTAAACCCTACATTCAAAGGAGAGTGGGCTGTTTGTATATTCAATATTGGAAAATGAATGTCGGATGACTAGAGGAAATAATCTAAACCAAGAGTGACTAGTTCGGGGAAAAACATGCTGGGAAAATCCTGGATTTCATTACAATTTTACAGCAAAACATCGATTTTTTGCTCATATTTTAATCAATCATCATTCATACTAGAAACAAGGAGGAATAAAAGTAGGCTCACATAGAGAACTTTATTCTATTATTAAATGAATATTCCCGTGTTCAACGATAGGATCCGACTAGAAAAGTAGATGTAACAATCAGGACATGATCATTGATGCTAAACTAAAAGTTCGCTCCACACAAATTTAATTATTATATATACCACAACATACATCCTTAGAATAACGACTTAAAGAAATACGAGTATGTATGTAATTAATCGTGCTGATTGTAAATTATTGACTTAGACTACTATAATAATTAATAATAATGGCTTAATGTTGCAGACGACTAGCACTGCCAAAAAGAAACGGAAAGTTGTAAGTTGCAACCATCTTCTATCTTTTCGTTGCCATCACAAGAAGACCGATATCTTATAAGACGGTACTGCCGTCCACTAATACTAGCATGTTATTATCACTAGACACAGGTTTAACATACTTCGATTCGATAAATGTTACAACACAAACACGAGTTACAAAAATTCACTAGTCAAATACGCAACAAAAACTTGGTTTTCTTTGCTTGCTGGCAAGTATTGCGGACAAGATGGCGGATGAGAAGTTTACATTGGCTGATGGGTCGGCCATTATAACTTGGCTTGGAAAACATGGTTGTGTTTCAGGTCAGGTCAGCTTTGGCAGTAGCTTTTGTTATATGACCTGTCTTTTGTTATGGGAACCGAAGTTAGTGGCTAGTGTGTCTATAGACACCCTCTACAGTTGTCAATTCTGTAGAAGATTTTTTGTGCGCATTGGACTTGTAAGTCACTTAAAAATTCACAGTTAATTTAATTTTTTTTATTGTCTATTGTCTTTCCCCAGGTGAATGATTGTTGATCGCATTCACACTTGCCGTTAAGCGTAGGGGTGGTATCTTAAGCTGTCGTTTCAAGGCCAGATGTGTCGCCGAGGTTGCATTTAGTCCATGTTTGTTCAAGGTTATCTTTATGTTTTCTATCCACCTTTTTCTTGGTCTACCTTTGGATTTACGCCCGGATATTCTTGTATTATATGCTCTTATTGGTATTTGGTTTGGCTTCATTCTAATAAGGTGACCGAACCATTTTACTTGCTGTCTCTCAATATGTTCGATACATGATATTATACTTTGTATTACTTACTGTTATTATTATTACGGTTGACCTTTTGGTCATCGTCGATTACGACGGACGAACATCATCATGTATAGTCTGTGTAGTGTATCTGAGTAGTGTATCTGTATAGTGTGTCTGTATAGTAAGTATGTGTAGTGTGTCTGTGTAGTGTGTCTGTATAGTAAGTATGTCTGTATAGTGTATCTGAGTAGTGTCTGTATAGTAAGTATATCTGTATGCGTCATTCTATTCCTAAAAGAGTATAGCATATACTCCATGTGAAGCCCGTTACGAAAGAGTAGCAACAATAGCGTCACTGTACCTACCATGCATGTTGTAGGAGGAGACTAAGGAGGTTTTGGGATTGAGTTGGAAACATCATGCTATATAGGGGCAAAATAACCCAGAAGCTATGCTGAAATCGAATGTGTCAGACCGAAAGGCATAACTATCGCACGACACCGCGTAGTTCCTTCTCTGAACTGCTAATGTGTACAAGTTTGAGCATCTATGGACAGCCTTTCTGTCATTTATTTTGCGATATTTCTTGTTTCGAGATTTCCAAATTGGTTGCGATACATGATGTTTTGGTCGGTAACATCCGTTGTCAGCATGACCATTTAGCTGACTTTGTTATTTCACCGGATCTAGGTAGTCAACTTATGTCCAACATTCCTTAATCTACTCTTATGACATGTCACAGTCAAACTATTATTTCTCGTTAACTGACAATCATCACACTATTCTCTGACCAGTAAAGCCGACACACGATTGGCTGATTAGAAAAATCTACATACGATTGACTTACCAGAAAAATAGACACACGATAAACTGGCCGGTAAAGTCGACACATGATTTACCGATCAGTAAAGTCTACAGATGAGAAATAAAACTGACACTTGCAACCCAACAGAAATAATAAACGATGAACACGGCAACATACTAAATAAGTCCCAAGAAATAATGGAAAGATGGAAAAATTATTTGAACCAACTGTTAAACTTTAAAAAAGGAGAAGTGATTACAACAAATAAATACAATAGAAGAAGACATAGTTAGTTAGTTAGTCGTCGGATCATCATCACTGCAAACTGGACACATCCATAGTTGCTCCGATCTCTCCTTGAGTGTATCCGCCATCACACTTCTGCTGACAGTACCGGTCCTATGCTGGTTGACCATCATTCTTCTGCGCCCTCCAAAATGTTCACCTCTAGCAACACCGCATCTCAATCCCTGATCTTTAATCCTAGCCATTGAAAAGGAATCATCATCCACATTCGTCTCACTCTCGCGTGTTATATCTCTTAAGGAGTTCAAAACGTCAGCGCGATCCATTGCCCCATCGCCCTTTGCCACAATCGCACACGATGCCAATTGATCCGCTCTTTCATTGCCTCGAACGCCCACATATCCCGGCACGAAAATAAATGTAACCGCTTTCAAGCTCGCATTTCTCAAGGCCTCAATCCACTGTTCTCAATCCACTTAATCATACTCATAGAGTCACTCAAGATGCAGACCTGCGTTACTTTCTGTGTGCGTAGCCACTCAAATGCCTTGGTCACCGCCATAGTCTCCATGGTCATACTACTCGTAGTGACCGCAAAGGCACCACTTTCCTCCTTGATCGTTTTACCTGCGCACTGAGCTGTAAAGGCCCAAGCACTGCGAACATGCCTAATTACAGATCCATTAGTGTATATAATCACATCCCCCTCTTTGGTATTCTCACTGATTAAAGCCTGCACTTCTTTCTCCACAGCTGTGGGACACCATTCTCTGCATTCCCTGCTAAGTGATATTACTACTCTCAAACAAGTTTCGAAATCTGTGGGTAGACCTATCCATTCCGCACCAGCTGCCACATCCTGTAATCTGCACACGCGTTGTATTACATCCTCAGCACGTCCCATCCACGACCTTCCTCTCTTGAGTCTGCTGCCTTTAACTTTCTGTATTTCGGAATGCAACGGGTGTTCCTTATCTGCATGTATTTGAAGGTACGCCCGTGCACGGCAATACTGTAATCTATGCTCAGCTGTTGGGCAGTCAAGTAGGTATCGCATAGCTCTTGTCGATGTGTCTCTTGTGCATCCCAGAATGATACGCATTGCTGCATTCTGGACTCTATCCAATCTTTCGATCTGAGTTTGGCTAAGAGTCAGAATTGCCAGTGCATATTCCACCACAGCCACAACCAAACCCTGGTATAAAAGAAATAACAATCTTTGCTCACACTGCGCAGCAGCCATAACCTTCATTGCTGCTAAGCCTTTGCCTGCCCTTATGATAATGCGGTCAACATGTTCCCTGAAACTCAGGCTTCTGTCAAAAAACACACCCACATATCTCATTGTGCTAGTTCTTTCTAAACTTTTCCCGGACAACGAAACTTGTGGCATGGGTGTCTTTACCATGTGATTGTTCAAGGAAAACCACGTCACGAATGCCTTAGACGGATTAACCACTGCTCCCGTATCTCGACACCAATGTGTCAGTCTGTCCAGCTCCTTCTGTAGTTCCACGACGCACTCTTCTCGATTTCTGCCCTGTCTATACACCAGGATATCATCGGCATATGACATCGTTCTGCCAACGCCTGTGATTTGATTGCCAGCGATATGTACTGTGTATACATTGAAAAGTACAGGAGATAGAGGCGATCCCTGTGGCAGGCCAGGGCTAATAACCGTTGGTGTAGATATCCAGTTACCACACTTAAGAACTACAACCCTGTGCATCAGGGCAGCGCCAACCCAACGCACGACAAAAAGATTAACTGCAAGATTTAACAGCTGGTGCATCAAGATATCCAAGGACACCCTATTGTACGCATCCTCAAGGTCTATTGCGACCGTACATGTCTCCATGCGCGAATCGAACCCCTCAAAAACATCCTGCGCAAATATGGCTGCATTTTGCCATGTCTTCTTTCCTGGACGATATCCTCCTAACAATGTTGGTAAACACTTATTTCTTTCAAGATAACACGATACCTTCCGGGCCACAATTTTTTCCAAAAGCTTGCCAATCGTATTCTGCATAGTTATTATTCTGTAGCCATGTATCCTGGTGTGGTCCTTCCCAGGTTTGTGTAGTGGAACTAAATAGCTGTGCAACCAGTCTTCTTTCACTGTGCCCTTTAGAAGGCTATTATTGAACTTGTCCGCCAACTCTCCCAACTCCTCATCCGTTCTTCGACTAATGTCATCGTATCTAATGCCATCTGGCCCTGGTGCTGTATTTTATGTACTTTTCGGTGCCTTCTTTCTGGAAGGCAGAAGAAGACATAGGACTATACATCGTAACATCCGAAATTGAAGACGAAGTTAAAACATGCACCAAATAATAAAGGACCAGGAATAGACGACATACCTATAGAACTATTAAAAATGCTAACAGTGACAGGTATAAAGTGGCTACACAGACTGTTCAATGTGAAATGGAAGACACATAAGACACCACAGGAGCGGTTATTGTTCCCATCTGAAAGAAAAAAGGCAGTAAGAGGGACTGCACTAAGTATAGAGTCATATCACTCTTAAGCCACATAGGAAAATTTTAAAGCACGATACTGGAGACAAGGGTGGCATATAGAACCACAACTCAACAACACAAAATGTGGCTTTCGGAAAAATAAAAGCTATACAGATGCAATGTTCGCCCTCAGACAACTTTCAGAAAGAGCGACATAACATAACCAAGACTTTGGGCCTATATCTGGCTTTCGTGGACCAAGAGACAGCTTCTGACTGAATGGATAGAGCACAACTATGGACAACACTACAGGCATTGGAGTTCACCAACATCAGCCTTTGTCAGATCATATCGCCAATAGTCAATGCGCAGTAAGAACGAGCACAGGTACATCCGATAATTTCCAAATTCGCTCGGGAGTGAGACAGAGATGTGTACTATCCCCCCATCCCCCCCCCCCCATTGTTCATAACATACATAGATCACATCATAGATTAAAATCTTGGAATATATTAAGAGACAACACATCAAATGGTTTGCCCACATCAGCAGACTACCATCAGACAGCATACCACGGCAAGATATGCTACACAGATACAGTGAAGGCAGACCATGAAAACGGTGGACCACCGAAATAAAAGAGGCGACAAATTCCACAATATACACAGCACACACGAGGGTCATCTCCAGAAAACTCTTCTACCCCTGACGCTGAAAGGCAACAAAAGGATTGGCGAATCAAAAGTCTACATACGATTGCCTGACCAGTGAAGCCGACACACAATTAACTGACAAGTTATAGTCGACACACGAGTAAAGCCATCACACGCTAGACTGATCGGTAAAATCGACACATGATTGACCGATCAGTAAAGTTACACACGATTCTCTGACTAGTAATATCGACACACGATGGACTGACCGGCAAAGTTGACACACGATTGACCGATCAGTAAATTCGATACACAATTGACTGACCAGTTAAAGTTGACACACTCTGACGAGTAAAGTCGACACTGGCTTCTCTGACCAATTCGATGTTCGATTAAGGCTTTAGTTAAAATCGATATACAATTCACTCATCAATTACAATCAACACACGCTTGAGTGACCATGGTTTCGAGGTGAGTATATGCCATCTGCGCGGACTCCGTTCTCTACATTATGATTGAGTGGCCAGTAAAATTCACACACGATTCACTGACCAATTAAAATCGATACACGTTTCACTGGCGAGTTTCCGCATGCTCTTTATTCCTGACACAGAAAATAGGTCACTGAGTCACTATCGCTGAGGTTTGAGCATTGTCCCTTTCGGTCGTTGCCAACGGTTCTCAAACCGTACCTCAATGCCAAGCTAGTGGTGCACCTAACATGGATGGCTAACGACGGTGAACATAATTAAGTCAATCCAAAAGTTTAGCGAACAGCAATACTTGTTCTTAAATATGAAAAAGACAAAAATAATGGCAACTGACAAAACTAAATCAAGACTTAAAATTAATATTGAGAACTACAATTTGGAAGTGACACATTTTGATTATTTAGGAACTAATATAAACAATGCGGGGGACTGCGCAGTTGAGATCAAGAGAAGAACGGCAATGGCGCTGGCAAAATTAAAACAGATAAAGAAACTATGACAAGGTACTAACATAAGAACCAAATGGTTTTTACTACGAACATGTGTATTTCCTGTGGCGACATATGGATGTGAAGCATTGATACTAAATAAAACAGTGGCCAAGAGAATAACATCATTTGAATTAAAGTGTTATAGAAGAGTTCTGAGAATACCATGGACAGCAAGGAAAACAAACCAGGAGGTGTTACGAACAATTAACGTCCAGGAAGGCTGGCTTCTGAACACTATATTAAAGAAAAAGCTAGCTTTTTTCGGTCATATTAAGAGACACGACGGCGTGAAGAGAGTGCTAATGGAGGGGATGATAGATGGCAACAGGGGCAAAGGCCGACCAAGACGCCGCTGGACAAAAGACGTTCAAAAAAAGTGTTATAGAAGAGTTCTGAGAATACCATGGACAGCAAGGAAAACAAACCAGGAGGTGTTACGAACAATTAACGTCCAGGAAGGCTGGCTTCTGAACACTATATTAAAGAAAAAGCTAGCTTTTTTCGGTCATATTAAGAGACACGACGGCGTGAAGAGAGTGCTAATGGAGGGGATGATAGATGGCAACAGGGGCAAAGGCCGACCAAGACGCCGCTGGACAAAAGACATTCAAGAATGCCTGCGCATGTCACTGGAAGATGCAGGGCAACTTGCTCAATGCAGCAGAGAATTCAAGAGATCAATAGGAAAGACTACGTTCTGGAAAGAATATGTCACTTGATGATGATGAACGACGGTGAAGAAACTGATCGTGCATAAGAGAATGAAGCAGAGTATTGTGTCCGACTGTGTAGCTAACCAATGTCTCATGAATGTCTGTCTAACTAATGTCTTATAAATGTCTGACTAACCAGTGTCTTATGAATGTCTGTCTAACTAATGTCTTATAAATGTCTGACTCTTCAGTGTCTTATGAATGTCTGACTAACCAGTGTCTTATAAATGTCTGATTAACCAGTGTCTTATGAATGTCTGACTAACCAGTGTCTTATGAATGTCTGACTAACCAGTGTATTATGAATGTCTGACTAACCAGTGTCTTATGAATGTCTGACTAACCAGTGTATTATGAATGTCTGACTAACCAGTGTCTTATGAATGTCTGACTAACCAGTGTCTTATGAATGTCTGACTAACCAGTGTCTTATGAATGTCTGACTAACCAGTGTCTTATGAATGTCTGACTAACTAATGGCTTATAAATGTCTGACTAACCAGTGTCTTAGGAATGTCTGTCTAACTAATGTCTTATAAATGTCTGACTCTTCAGTGTCTTATGAATGTCTGACTAACCAGTGTCTTATAAATGTCTGATTAACCAGTGTCTTATGAATGTCTGACTAACCAGTGTCTTATGAATGTCTGACTAACCAGTGTATTATGAATGTCTGACTAACCAATGTCTTATGAATATCTGACTAACCAGTGTCTTATGAATGTCTGACTAACCAGTGTCTTAGGAATGTCTGACTAACTAATGTCTTATAAATGTCTGACTAACCAGTGTCTTATGAATGTCTGACTAACCAATGTTTTATGAATGTCTGACTAACCAATGTCTTATGAATATCTGACTAACCAGTGTCTTATGAATGTCTGACTAACCAGTGTCTTATGAATGTCTGACTAACCAATGTCTTATGAATATCTGACTAACCAGTGTCTTATGAATGTCTGACTAACCAATGTCTCATGAATGTCTGTCTAACTTATGTCTTATGAATGTCTGACTAACCAGTGTCTTATGAATGTCTGACTAACCAGTGTCTTATGAATGTCTTACTAACCAATGTCTCATGAATGTCTGCCTTACTAATGTCTTATGAATCCCTGACGAACCTGTGACCTATGAATGTCCTTGTCTGTGGATAACTAATGACTTATGAATGTTACATTAGGCAATGAATTATGGATGTTACACTAGGCAATGTATTATGAATGTTACACTATGTAATAAATTGTGAATGCCGTTAGCCTAACTTTAACTGTGATTGTAACACGAATAGTATAAATAAGCCCTGGACTATGAATTAACATCACTAGACATATATGTTGTGATTCGCTGAACCGCGACATCCGTTATCTTTTATGGTTAAAAGCTTTAATATAACAAAATTGGCCTTACTATTTTAATAGTAGTAATAATAAAAATCGACATCATTGCATTCCCAGCAGACCTATAGCTGCTATTTCCCCACCCCCCATATAATGTCTAAGAGTATGCATGCTGGTTATGCTAAATGTTCCCGTATCTCACTGGTTGTATACGCTAATACAGTAGTCGTATAAATGCAGGGACACTAATAATAATGCCATTTTTCACGCACGGCGCAGGAACGACTATGCCCAAAATGTCTTAAAGTCGTAGAGGATTGACTTAATTGTGCTTGAGTTGCCGCATATGTACTCCATCACTCTCAACCAAGAGAGTTGGAAAGCAACATCAAAATGAGAGCAAAGGCTATACACCTTTGAAAATAAATGTCTTAGAAGGCTACTGAACATACGTTGGTCAGACTTCAAATCAAACACAGTTGTCAGACAAGAATCAAAACAAGAATATGTATCCACCTATATTAGAAAGCGTCGCTGGAATTACATCGGACACGTACTATGAATGGATACTGAAAGACTCCCCTGTCAAGCTTTGATGTGGTCACCAAAGGGCAGGAGAAAACGAGGAAGACCAAAAGAAACTTTACCTAGAACTATTACAAGAGAACGTTTCACCATCGGTATCAGAAACAATGAAGATCTGAAGCAAATTGCAATGAAACGAGAGACATGGAAATATATGACATCCGCCCTATGTGCCGTCTTTGGTCTTAGAGGAATAACTAACTAACTCTCAACCAAGTGGAATGTCGCCGGCCGAGAGTACCACATATAGCACGTAGCTCCGTAGCTTCAAGCGATAATCCCTAATGATCTCCGAAAAAATCTACTTTATAAATAAGATGTCACGGGCGGAATTCGAACCCACAGCACCATGAGCACAAAGCGAACGGCTTAATCTCTCTGTCTGGGAGATCCCCAAAGGTTTGTTGTAGTGATTGTTTCTCCTGAAATCAACATGAACAAAAAGTCTAAAGATCTAAAACAAATCATGAGAGACAGCATGAACAAAGTCTAAAGATCTAAAACAAATCATGAGAGACAGCATGAACAAAATCTAAAGATCTAAAACAAATTACGAGAGGCAACATGAAAATTCCAAGTCAAAAGATCTATAACAAATCATGCACTTTGAAAATGGCCCTGAAAGTACATGCGATATTTGCGTGTCTTTTGTCAGTTATGCAGTCCTGACTGCTCATAGGTTTAGCTTTCTGACGATACTAATTTGCCTTTTCTGGTGATTTTTATTGGTCACCTTGTATATACCATGTGTCGTCTTCCAATGACGCTCGCGGGAAGAGTCAAAGATATTACGTAAAAATTAGTATTCCCAAATTAATCTATAGATTGTATATTCTCGATTGCATATCGTGCTCAGTCATCCGAGAAGCATTCAATCAATCAATCAATAAACCCATAACCCTTCAGGGTCGTAGGGGTACCACATTGGATGCTTCAGCACACAGAGTCCTCCAGCGAATTCTATCCTCAGCGATGCGGATGAGTGTGGAAATATCTAGCCCTGTGCATTCCTTGATGTTGTCTGTCCATGTCTTTATTTGTCCTCCTCTGCTTCTTCCACCCTCGACAGTTCCCTGCAGTATTGTTTTTGACAAGGAATCGTGCCTGCATACATGTCCGAACCATGCTAGTTTTCGTCGTTTCACTATTGAAAGCAATGGCTCCTGGACACCTGCACACATCTCTACTTTATTTCTTACGTCATTGGTCTTATGTTCCCTATAGGAAATTCGTAGAATTCTTCTGTAGCATTTATACTCGAAAGCCTGTAATCTTCTCTCCATGTCCGCAGTGAGAAGCATTAGTTAATGACAGTCACATGGACATCACTTTATTTATTTCTGTTATCTCTGTCATCTGATCGTGTACACTGTCATTATTTACTCCATCGTGTGTTATGTTCTTCTTCTTCTTCTTTCGTTCACTTGAAACATGTCTATATCTGCTATTCTGTCTCCTTAATAAAACTCACTGTCTTTTGTAGTTCATACAGTGTCCCATAGAGCTTTGATTCCAGTGTTGTTTCCTCTGGCCAATATGTCTGCCTCAGTGTTTCATGCTCAGAACACTCTTGAAGTATATGTTCGGCAATCTGTGCTGCCTGTCCACATGTACACATGGCCTTGTTGCCAATCTTGAACTTTGTATACATGTGACTGCGGAGTCGGTTGTGTTCTGTTCTGAGACGTAGAATTATAACTTGTTCTGATCTGTTCATAATGTGATAGACATCGTGTGTTGGTGTTTGTGGCTTTCTTATTGACTTGATCATCTGTTTTTTTCTGATGGTAGGTGATTGGTATATCTGGTTGGTCTTCGGCAGCACCTTCCTTAGCCAGTTGGTCTGCTTTTTCATTTCCTGGTATTCCACAGTGAGATGGTATCCACTGCATGGTTACCCTATACTGGTAAGACAATTCGCTAAGTAGTTTTTTCAAGTCTGTTAGTTTTCCAGACTGGAGAGCTTGAAGCACTGACCTTGCATCTGTCAGGAATACCACAGGCTGTAGGTCAGAGTTGGAGTTCAGCAGTTTTTTAGCTGCCACACTAATTGCCTGGATTTCTGCATCATAATTATTGCAGAATTTTCCTGTCGGTGTTCTGATTGTATCTCTAGGCTTGTGTGGATATTCTATATATACACCTGCACCTCCATTCCTCACAGCATTCTGTGCTGACCCATCTGTGCATACTCTGACCCATATATTTTGTGGATATTCCTCATCCAGGAAACTGAGGGTGACTGTCCACCACTGCACACTGTTCAGTTCGTCCTCGCTTAGTATTCCTTTTACATGTGTCTGAATGTATATTGGCATTCCATGCCTTTCACTCCATGGGGTTTGTTCTGGTATGTTATGTTGTGTTCCCGATAAAGACTTTTTAAAAAAAATTGAAATGTCGATTTGTATGTGTTACCCTTTTTATTTTATTTGGAAAAGCTTCATTACCGTTTCCTAGTTTCACTTACCAGTACGAAGAGGTCTAAATTTGACAGGTTTAGAACCATTGGTCTAAATGTCGTTGGGAATGGGATTAAAATTACAACAGAATGTCACCTACAGGTCACAGAACAGCGTGCTGTTCTACATACGTCAACAGCAGATTTTGTCCAGAAGCAGGTGGATCACTTAGAAGTGCCGCTGGAGAAGGGTGATAATAACAGGAATAGAGAGAGAATCACTTAGAAGTGCCGCTGGAGAAGGGTGATAATAACAGGAATAGAGAGAGAATCACTTAGAAGTGCTATAGAGGCTGTCACAGGCTAAGGGTAGCCCACCCGAATTGTCAAGGCATGCCGAAATCGGATGTGCTAGGCCTACAAGGCGCATAACGGTGGCACAACGTAATCACGCTCCCGGCGGGTATCGCACGGATATCCGTGATGGTTACAATGGAGCGAACGAAAAACAAACAAACAAAAACTTAGAAGTGCCACTGGAGAAGGGTGATGCTTTAAAAGATGAAGTAAAGATGACCACATAGATTTATTATTATTAGAGACAAGGGAAAAAAACCCTTTCAAATACTATTCTGCAGGGCACAGTTTAACGGGCTCTAGAAAAAGAAGGCAACATGCATACTGGATTGATACTAGTGGTCTCAGAATAGGGTATCCGAAATTGCCGATATACGCCGGACATTGATGTGGTAGGAGGGGGCCTTTAGGTTATTATTTGAGGAAGAAGGACAGATAAAGTAACAGAACAACAGAGATGCTTATAGAGTGGTAAAACAACCGAAATGGTTATAGAGTGGCACAACCACGTTCTGCAAAAGAAACGTAACATAGAAAAAGGTTTGGGATAAACTTGTATGTGTTGGCTTTCAAATCTCTACACTTTTATTTGTTGGCTCTCAAATCTATAAACTCATGTGCCTTGGCTCATACATCTATACACTTACATGTGTTGGCTCTCATAAACGAATATCAACGTGTATGCTTCGGCTCACAAATCATCAGTACAAATAGTCGTACGATTTAAGCATGCCATTGATTCAGGTGAACTTTCCTAGCCAGTAATAGCCTTCCTGTAGGTCACCAGGCGACGAGTGTGTTTCAGAACGCTATTTATCACTCATTACCACTGTTCCCTTAGGCAGTGCAGCCAATGCATGTTCATGGCTGGAAATTTCCGGAGATGGAGGCAGTAATTTAGAGATTTAGACTTGGGTCAAATGTTAGTTAGTTAATCGTTGGATCATCGTCACTGCACTCCGGACAAGTCCATAGGTGCTCAGATCTCTCCTTCAGTGTAGCCGCCATTACACGTTGACTGACGGTCCCAACACGCAGTTGACTGACCATCATTCTTTCTTGCCCACGAAACCGCTCTTTTCTAGTGACACCACATTTCAAACCAAATTCCTTTATTCTAGTCATGGAACAAGAGTTACTTATATAGTCATGTGCTCGTGCGTTTTCCCGTAGGGCTTTCAAATTGTCTGCTAGATCCATCGTTCCACTAACAGCCGTAGTTGCAGTGTGTGCGGTCAACCTATCTGTCTCACATTACCCCGGACTCCCTCATGTCCCGGCACAAAAAATGAAAGTCATTTACGCAAATACGTCTTGGATATTTTTCACTTGGGTCAAATACGTCTATCAATTACAAGGTGTTCCGCTGCCTCTGAAATTATCTTGTGTAATTAGACGACACATTGTCCCTTGTGTCCCCAGTAGTGAACATTTTCTTATCTGTGAACCATGTTGATAAGAAACGCTCGAAAGTATAGTTGTGCTTGGATTGGTCATCCTTTTAACCGAGGTTGTGTACACCGACATTGTATCAACCTCGTTCAAGTATGTGCTTCAACTCTCACTATGTTGCATGTCGGGACTAAATGGCATATTGGCAACCCCGTAGACAGGAAGTATGTGAGGGATTAACCCACCCACCCCTCGTAGACAGGAAGTATGTGAGGGATTAACCCACCCACCCCTCGTAGACAGGAAGTATGTGAGGGATCGACCCACCCACCCAACCCTTCACTCCCTTAGGAAATTAGAACATGACATTTGGTACTAGGAACTTTACCAAAAGATCTAATCATCGAAGGTAAAATCTCTTATCTCTTCCTGAGAGATTGTTGGGTAAAATCTCTTTTATCTCTCACTGAGAGATTGTTGGGTAAAATCTCTTATCTCTCACTGAGAGATTGTTGGGTAAAATCTCTTTTATCTCACTGAGAGATTGTTGGATAAAATCTCTTTTATCTCACTGAGAGATTGTTGGGTAAAATCTCTTATCTCTCACTGAGAGATTGTTGGGTAAAATCTCTTTTATCTCACTGAGAGATTGTTGGGTAAAATCTCTTTTATCTCACTGAGAGATTGTTGGGTAAAATCTCTTATCTCTCACTGAGAGATTGGTGGGTAAAATCTCTTTTATCTCACTGAGAGATTGTTGGGTAAAATCTCTTTTATCTCACTGAGAGATTGTTGGGTAAAATCTCTTATCTCTCACTGAGAGATTGTTGGGTAAAATCTCTTTTATCTCACTGAGAGATTGTTGGGTAAAATCTCTTTTATCTCACTGAGAGATTGTTGGGTAAAATCTCTTATCTCTCACTGAGAGATTGTTGGGTAAAATCTCTTTTATCTCACTGAGAGATTGTTGGGTAAAATCTCTTTTATCTCACTGAGAGATTGTTGGGTAAAATCTCTTATCTCTCACTGAGAGATTGGTGGGTAAAATCTATTATCTCTCTCTGAGAGATTGGTGGGTAAAATCTCTTATCTCTCACTGAACTATTGTTCACAAAAGATGGGTAAAATCCCTTCCTGAGAGATTGTACTGTCTTCTGTTCTATTCAACAGACTAGAATTATTTATTTCGGAGATTTGTTCACTATTGTCGCATTTTGTCAGCTTTCAGTCAGTACAAGCCAGAAGTAGTTTACCACTGTGCTGCGATAGTTTATCACTGTGATGCGATAGTCTATCACTGTGCTGCGATAGTCTATCACTGTGATGCGATAGTCTATCACTGTGCTGCGATAGTTTACCACTGTGCTGCGATAGTCTATCACTGTGCTGCGATAGTCTATCACTGTGCTGCGATAATTTATCACTATGCTACGATAGTTTATCACTCTGCTACGATAGTCTATCACTGTGCTGCGATAGTCTATCACTGTGCTGCGATAATTTATCACTGTGCTGCGATAGTCTATCACTGTGCTGCGATAATTTATCACTGTGCTGCGATAGTCTATCACTGTGCTGCGATAATTTATCACTGTGCTGCGATAGTCTATCACTGTGCTGCGATAATTTATCACTGTGCTGCGATAATTTATCACTATGCTACGATAGTTTTTTGACTGTGAGTGACCAGAAGTGTTACTCAGTTTTGTTTGTCTTGTGCAACCAATTCTTATTTCGCCATCGTCAATACAGCTTGGAGACGATCGATAAAGCATGAGGCTAAATTAGGCGAATGCATTATTTAACCTCATTACTTCGCAAGAGCTTCCTAGCAACCAGTTTCCGGTGTGCACCGCGTGGGAGTGCTTTCAGTGTCTTCGTTATCTGCTAAAGTGTGGGTCGTACGAGAGCAATGTATATCTGCATGCACACCCTCTACACACTGTATGCAAAGGGCTAAGGACAAACAAGTATAACATGATATTTGTGTTAATGTTTGAATAATAATTATTGGTGAGAAGCCCTGACAAATTCAACGCTGTGACCATCTTTCACAAGTCATACAAATCACAAAACCATACAAAAATTGACTGGGGGCAGGGGGGGGGGGGGGTTCGGCAGCGATTTTCCATAAACTATGTCAACAATTAGGGGAGGACTCTGAAATAGTTTGACACTTTTTGAAAAGGAAATATGGTGAGAAAGTTAACATCAATAATACTGCTTTTTATACATCAAGCTAAGTTACAACAATTAAGAAGTTCTTATTTTTCCAATTGCAACATATGGTTGTAAGACATGGACAATGACATTCAACATATGATTCTGGGAGTGGCCAATGACATCCACAAAGGAAAAGAAAATATCGGCATTCTAAATGAAATGTTATAGAAACAGTAAGACCAACCAACTCAGACAAAGAAGAAGTTATAGGGAGAGGATAGTGGTAAGTAGGAGATCAATGTCTGGAGATAACTGTGGTAATGTCACGTTAAATATATGGGATAAATGTGATAATGTCACGTTAAATATATGGGGATAACTGTGGTAATGTCACGTTAAATATATGGGAATAACTGTGGTAATGTCACGTTAAATATATGAGGATAACTGTGGTAATGTCACGTTAAATATATGGGAATAACTGTGATAATGTCACGTTAAATATATGGGGATAACTGTGGTAATGTCACGTTAAATATATGGGAATAACTGTGGTAATGTCACGTTAAATAATGGGGATAAATGTGATAATGTCACGTTAAATATATGGGGATAACTGTGGTAATGTCACGTTAAATATATGGGGATAAATGTGATAATGTCACGTTAAATATATGGGGATAACTGTGGTAATGTCACGATAATATATGGGGATAACTGTGGTAATGTCAAATTAAATATATGGGGATAGCTGTGGTAATGTCACGTTAAATATATGGGGATAGCTGTGGTAATGTCACGTTAAATATATGGGGATACATGTGGTAATGTCACGTTAAATATATGGGGATAAATGTGATAATGTCACGTTAAATATATGGGGATAACTGTGGTAATGTCACGTTAAATATATGGGGATAGCTGTGGTAATGTCACGTTAAATATATGGGGATAACTGTGGTAGTGTCACGTTAAATATATTTCGATAACTGTGGTAATGTCACGTTAAATATATGGGGATAACTGTGGTAATGTCACGTTAAATATATGGGGATAACTGTGGTAATGTCACGTTAAACATATGGGGATAACTGTGGTAATGTCACGTTAAATATATTTCGATAACTGTGGTAATGTCACGTTAAATATATGGGAATAAATGTGGTAATGTCACGTTAAAAATATGGGAATAACTGGTAATGTCACATTAAATATATGTGAATAACTGTGGTAATGTCACGTTAAAAATATGGGAATAACTGGTAATGTCACGTTAAATATATGGGGATAGCTGTGGTAATGTCACGTTAAATATATGGGGATAACTATGGTAGTGTCACGTTAAATATATTTCGATAACTGTGGTAATGTCACGTTAAATATATGGGTTAAATGTGGTAATGTCACGTTAAATATATGGGGGTAACTGTGGTAATGTCACGTTAAATATATGGGGATAACTGTGGTAATGTCACATTAAACATATGGGGATAACTGTGGTAATGTCACGTTAAATATATGAGAATAACTGTGGTAATGTCACGTTAAATATATGGGGATAACTGTGGTAAAGTCACGCTTAATGTCTGGAGATAACTTTGGCCATGTCACGTTCAATGTCCGGAGGTAGCTGTGGCCATGTCACGTTCAATATCTGAAGGTAATATTTGTTCATGTCATATTCACAGTTCTCTCTAATTTACTTAATTGAAAAGTTAATCTGAAGCTGTATTAGCGTTGAATATTCCAATGTGATTATCTTATCAGATATTCATTGTACTTATCTGATATTTCAATGTACTTATCTGATATTTCAATGTACTTATCTGATATTTCAATGTACGTATCTGATATTTCAATTACTTATCTGATATTTCAAAGTGATTATCTTATCAGATATTCAATGTACGTATCTGATATTTCAATGTGATTATCTTATCTGATATTTCAATTACTTATCTGATATTTCAATGTACTTATCTGATATTTCAATTACTTATCTGATATTTCAATTACTTATCTGATATTTGAATTACTTATCTGATATTTCAATTACTTATCTGATATTTCAATTACTTATCTGATATTTCAATTACGTATCTGATATTTCAATTACTTATCTGATATTTTAATTACTTATCTGATATTTCAATTACTTATCTGATATTTCAATTACTTATCTGATATTTCAATTACTTATCTGATATTTCAATTACTTATCTGATATTTCAATTACTTATCTGATATTTGAATTACTTATCTGATATTTCAATTACTTATCTGATATTTCAATTACGTATCTGATATTTCAATTACTTATCTGATATTTCAATTACTTATCTGATATTTCAATTACTTATCTGATATTTCAATTACTTATCTGATATTTCAATTACTTATCTGATATTTCAATTACTTATCTGATATTTCAATTACTTATCTGATATTTCAATTACTTATCTGATATTTCAATGTACTTATCTGATATTTCAATTACTTATCTGATATTTCAATGTACTTATCTGATATTTCAATTACTTATCTGATATTTCAATGTACTTATCTGATATTTCAATTACTTATCTGATATTTCAATGTACTTATCTGATATTTCAATTACTTATCTGATATTTCAATTACTTATCTGATATTTCAATTACTTATCTGATATTTCAATTACTTATCTGATATTTCAATGTACTTATCTGATATTTCAATTACTTATCTGATATTTCAAAGTACTTATCTGATATTTCAATGTACTTATCTGATATTTCAATTACTTATCTGATATTTCAATTACTTATCTGATATTTCAATTACTTATCTGATATTTCAATTACTTATCTGATATTTCAATGTACTTATCTGATATTTCAATTACTTATCTGATATTTCAATGTACTTATCTGATATTTCAATTACTTATCTGATATTTCAATGTACTTATCTGATATTTCAATTACTTATCTGATATTTCAATGTACTTATCTGATATTTCAATGTACTTATCTGATATTTCAATTACTTATCTGATATTTCAATTACTTATCTGATATTTCAATTACTTATCTGATATTTCAATTACTTATCTGATATTTCAATTACTTATCTGATATTTCAATTACTTATCTGATATTTCAATGTACTTATCTGATATTTCAATTACTTATCTGATATTTCAATGTACTTATCTGATATTTCAATTACTTATCTGATATTTCAATGTACTTATCTGATATTTCAATTACTTATCTGATATTTCAATGTACTTATCTGATATTTCAATGTACTTATCTGATATTTCAATTACTTATCTGATATTTCAATGTACTTATCTGATATTTCAATTACTTATCTGATATTTCAATGTACTTATCTGATATTTCAATGTACTTATCTGATATTTAAATTACTTATCTGATATTTCAATGTACTTATCTGATATTTCAATTACTTATCTGATATTTCAATGTACTTATCTGATATTTCAATGTACTTATCTGATATTTCAATTACTTATCTGATATTTCAATTACTTATCTGATATTTCAATTACTTATCTGATATTTCAATTACTTATCTGATATTTCAATTACTTATCTGATATTTCAATTACTTATCTGATATTTCAATGTGATTATCTGATATTTCAATGTGATTATCAGACAATCAACCAAGGGAAAGACCTTTCGTCTTGCGGAAACTGAGTTTCGGGAATATGAACTCAAAATCGAACTGAGAACATTGTGTTAAAAAACCGAGCGTATAGACAGTTGAATTCTTTATTGTGTTTCTACTGGGACTGATACAGACTAACGAGATAAACTAAACAGAAATTTATTCGAATGTATTTTAGAGAGGACAATTGACTTGTGATTTTAGTGATCATTTGATTAATGACATTTTTGTATAGTTAAGCATTAGGTCGGAAGTAGGGTTATTTATAGGAACAGAAGAACCCATGGGGGGGGGGGGGGTCCTTCTGGATTGATCTCATGTGTTCTGACTACACAACCGGTTTCGAAAAACTGTGAGTATCTATGTGTGAATCGTGGTGTGAAGTATTGGAAGATCCTATGTGTGAATCGTGGTGTGAAGTATTGGAAGATCCTATGTGTGAATCGTGGTGTGAAGTATTGGAAGATCCTATGTGTGAATCGTGGTGTGAAGTAATGGAAGAACCTATGTGTGAATCGTGGTGTGAAGTAATGGAAGAACCTATGTGTGAATCGTGGTGTGAAGTATTGGAAGAACTGTGAGTATCTATATGTGAAGTATTGGAAGAACTGTGAGTATCTATTTGTGAAGTATTGGAAGAATCTAAGTTTTCACTAAAAGGTATAATTAGTTTTCTTGTAGATGTTGAAATTCTGAATGTAATAAATGCTCAACGTACTTGTGAAGACAGGATCGTTGTCTGTGTCAACTTGAAGACTTTGGTTTACTTGAATTAGATTAGTTAGAGCATAACCTCTGTTCAAATAAGAACACACAACGAAGAGCTGAAGAAATATCTGCTACTATACCAAAACCACACACAGACCAAATGTCTGATGACACGAGCCATGCTAGTATGAAGAAAATACTTGCAAGGATCAATATTACATTACTACATATATACTAGCAAACCTGTTACAACTGTAACACCCCCAACAAAGAGCACATCTGACGCTACTTACATATGTCTGTTACTAACCCCCCAACAAAGAGCACATCTGACGCTACTTACATATGTCTGTTACTAACCCCCCAACAAAGAGCACATCTGACGCTACTTACATATGTCTGCAGTTACTGGAGGTCCACATACATCCGATCGTTGACTAAGGCACATAGAGACATTGATTGCTAGTACTCCATCCTGAACAATTTCTATTGAGTCGCCCAGAACCTGCAAACAACATTCAGAATAAATCTTCACTGGTTGTACAGAATGAGAGATGTTTGACAACTGAATATTGTGGCATGGGAGAACATCGGTAGCAGAAATTATTGACAGCACATAAAATAGAAGGCTGTACAAAGAAATGATAACCAACACCCACACAGCATATACCATAATGAGAAGGTTTTCGAAAACAAAACTAGTGAGGAATTGAGGCGAACATTATTTGTAAAAATGTGTTTCCTTTCTTGTGAAACTGCCACCAGATTTCGCTTGTAGCTGGACAATAGCCCCGCTAGATATATAACAGGATGCATTATAAATAACGGATATATTTAATATATCCGTTATTTATAATATACTACTACTACTACTACTACTACTACTATTACTACTACTACTACTACTACTACTACTACTACTATAACTACTACTACTACTACTACTACTACTACTACTACTATTACTATTACTGCTACTACTACTACTACTATTACTATGACTACTGCTACTACTACTACTAATACTACTACTACTATTACTACTACTACTAATACTACTACTACTATTACTACTTCTATTACTACTACTACTACTACTACTACTACTACTACTACTACTACTGCTACTACTACAGCTTCTACAGCTACAATTCCTGCTACTAACCTACTACAAGTAATATTATAACAATAATAAATAATACTACTACTTACAGAACAACAACTAACAACATCAAACAAAGAGTACGGACATTACTCTCTCACCTTTATGCATCCATTTATTGCTCCCCAATTTCTCCTTTCAGTTCTTACTTCCACTTTAAGACAATAGTCGTTACTCTGGTGGGGCATCACGGACAATTTCCTCTTACGCACGTCAAACACTGGAACTTTGAGTTGACTTGGAATTTGTAAATCTGAAACATGATAAGTTCAGTATCAGTTATGTAAAAATTCTAGAGACTAACGGGAATTGAACCAGTCCGTTCTACGGCACCAAATCGCCTAGCAACAATTGCACACGCGTTTTTCAGAACTTGACTAACCGCATCTCCAAAAAAAGATGCGATTTCATCAAGCCATTCAAATCGTGCACACAAAGTCACCCGAACGGACCAATCGAGACAAGGACTATTACAACAACAACAAACATCCCGTACAGGTATTGAAATATCCTCAGTAACAACAAACACATAACATAATATCCGTATTAGTTATATATGTTATGTTATATGTTTGTTGTTACTGAGGATATTTCAATACCTGTACGGGATGTTTGTTGTTGTTGTAATAGTCCTTGTCTCGATTGGTCCGTTCGGGTGACTTTGTGTGCACGATTTGAATGGCTTGATGAAATCGCATCTTTTTTTGGAGATGCGGTTAGTCAAGTACTGAAAAACGCGTGTGCAATTGCTGCTAGGCGATTTGGTGCCGTAGAACGGACTGGTTCAATTCCCGTTAGTCTCTAGAATTTTTAAAAATTGTCCTCTGGCTTCCTACTTAAATTTACTTGTATTATCAGTTATGTAGTGTGCTTTCATAGAAATTGTGCTAGTGGAAGCGTGTTTGTGGAATCATGTTTGTGGAAGCGTGTGTGCTAGTGGATGTGTGTGCTAGTGGATGTGTGTTTGTGGACGTGTGTGTGCTAGTGGATGTTAGAATTGAATACAAATATCATATATGATATTAAATAGAAATACTTATCACGGTTCACCTGTCATTTATAGTTTTAAACTTAGACATATTGTATACGTTATGATACACCTAGGTGCACATGGCACTTCTTCACTTATAATTAGATACACACCATCTATTATGTTAGAACTAAATACATATGCACTTGTCTGTTATGTTAGAGCTAGAGAAATCTGTCATCTGTTATATTAGACCTCGAAACGCATGTCATCTATTATGTTAAACCTCGAGACCCATGTCATTGGTTATGTTAGACTAGGAGACATGTTATCGGTTATGTAGTGATGTTATATTAAACCTTGAGACACATGTGATGTTATGTTAGACCTTGAGACACATGCCATATATCATATTACACATACAGTCACGTGTCATCTGAGATGTTGAACTTGAGGCACATGAGTCACAAAGTGTCAGAGGAGACTATGCTAGTCCATCCGCGGTATAGAGAACCTTCCAACACAATTAATTATGACATTATCCGTGACGTTCTTGATTAGTGTTGGGATTTCTGTTGGGGACTATTTATATACTCGGAGTCGCCTTGTCTGCTTGTAGCATGTGAATCCAAGTAGGTAAATAGTGACCAACCGACATCCCAACAAGAATAAAAAATGTCACGAATGGGGCCTAATTAATATTCTGTTAAAAGGTTTTTATTGGTTGGTCATGGAAAAATGTAGTTAGGATATTAGCGTAGTCGCGTATGAGATGAAGAATGACTCAGAGCTCTCGTGGGCACATTGTAAACATTCAAGGAAATGTTCACAATTCAAAAATCAATAGTATCTTTAAATATCACACATTGATCTACAAATATAACACCATAATGACAGCGATGGTGAGGGTGGTGATGGTAATAATGATGATAGTGGAGGTGGTTATGTTGATGGTGATGAGGATGATGATGGTGATGGTGATGATGGGTGTGCTGACTTTGATTGACGATGATGTTGATGATGATGGTGCTGATGATGCTGACGAAGATGATGATGATGCTGATAGTGATAGAACCCCTAGGGAATAGGAGTTTAACACTCTTATTCTCTGTGCCAGGTGGTTTAGTTGTACTTTTAGCATCAAGATGCGGTTGTTCTAGCATGTTTGTTATGGAGAGAACATCTTAAGCAAGCATATATGAAAACTTATATAGTGGCAGGTGCATGAACTCTTGGCAACGGCTCCTGACTACGCCACATATAATAGACGGAAATGTCATGGTGAGATATCCTTACGAAAAACTCTAGTTTTGTCATAAAAACATGCATTTAAAAATATGATGAAAAAATAACATAATAAAATAACTATGCCTGAAAACAACATGAATGACAATGCAATACAGGCCTCATCATCCAAGTCTAAATAAATGAATGATTGGTATTAAGACCAAATGGCTTAAGGTAACAAAACTTCAATAAATAGCGATTGTCAAAGGCATATAGCTCTATCATCTCTGATAAAAGATCTTAATGCAATTGGTTGAATGTCGCGGGCACCACGATGATCAATGTCATTGAAATGTATAGCGACAGAAGTAGCAATATGTGGTTAATGGTGTGAAGATGTTGGAAGAAACGATCACGTAGTTTTTTTCCAGTTTCACATATATTTTTGTCACAACGTTTTATTATAGACGGTAAATTGCTAAAAGATTGCAAGTGATTGGGTTCATTCAGAGAATACAATATTATGAAAATAAGCGGCTTACAGTTAGTTGTTGCAACAAGTGGTCGTGAGGCTGGACTTGACCCAAGAGAGTTGGTGGCAACAACATGGAATGTGTAGGTAGTTGATGGCTGTAGATCTGTGGATAGGATGATGATTTAATGTCTCTGTCAGAGGTGGTAGATGGTTCATTTCTCACATTGTTATGCTCCTATACACATATCCTCATTTCCACACTGACACACACACACACACACACCCACTTCCTCCCATATAAAAATCTTCACATCTCCACATCCTCCAATGCGTACATCCTCACATTCACGTGCACACACATATACTCCTTCCCATAGCAAATTCTTCACATCTCCACATCCTCCAATATGTACATATTCACACCCTCTGTTACACACACACGCACACACATAACATGCACACGTATTTACAATGTCCACATCTACCATGATAACATGTCCAGTCAACACACAAACAGAAGCAATATTTGACGTCTGGTTACCACAGACATGGACATACCAATAAACGTCTGATTACCACAAACATGGATACAACAATACACGTCTGATTACCACAAACATAGACACAAAATTAGACGCCTGGTAAGCACAAAAATGGGCACGACATTAAAGGCCTGGACAACAGAAAAGTGGACACGACATTAGAGGTATGAACAACACAAAAATGGACACGATATTAGACATATGGTCAACGCAAACATGGACACGATATTAGACATATGGTCAACACAAACATGGACACGATATTAGACATATGGTCAACACAAACATGGACACGATGTTAGACATATGGTCAACACAAACATGAACAGGACATTAGAGGACTGAACGACAGAAACATTAGATATAACTTACTGGAGACATTAAAGAATGAAGACGAAGGAGTAGTGACCTCAACCCTGCTAACGTCCTCATTGACCCCTGACCTCTGAATGTAAAATCGCTGATCATACCCTCCATCGAATCCTGGAATCCAAGTTAACATCACAGATTCCCATGTTGTAGATAAGGCTGTCAGGTTGCTGGGCGATTCTGGTGCAGCTGTCAACAAAGCAAATCTTTCACTCAGATGGTAATTATATGTAATAGTTATAACAAGCAAACAAGTTAGCATTACTATTTGACGGTTGGTTAGTTAGTTGCTGATCCCTTTGACCCAATGACATTGGCTCATGCCATTTGACCAAATGCCATTGGCTCATGCCCTTTGACCAAATGCCATTAAAATGACATTATATTGCTGGAACGTACGATTTCATCGACAAGATGTAAATTAGGATAGACATGAAAACGTATTCGGATGTTCATACGTATTATCTCAATACCTGTACAGTCAAAAGGCACAAAAGGCACACCATGTGTAAATCAGACACGGGCCACAGTTGATGTTTATATCCAGGAAGTACACATCATAGAACAACACACCCCCCTCCTTTTCCCCTATCTATCTAGTATTGGCTGCTGACTTACTAAGATGTATAGTTCTGAACAGGGTAAAGTTTGTGGAAGGTGCTATGAACCCTGTTACAAGAATAAGGTTGAGCACGTGGCAGGTGCTACGAACCCTGTTACAAGAATAAGGTTCAGCACGTGGCAGGTGCTACGAACCCTGTTACAAGAATAAGGTTCAGCACGTGGTGGCAGGTGCTACGAACCCTGTTACAAGAATAAGGTTCAGCACGTGGTGGCAGGTGCTACGAACCCTGTTACAAGAATAAGGTTCAGCACGTGGTGGCAGGTGCTACGAACCCTGTTACAAGACATTTCTTAGACGTTACACAGAACCAATTATGATGTATGGAATTAAGTCTTAGACACTCACCGGAATAGAGAAAAATGATATTGAGATAGGAGAAATGTTGTTGTATAGAAGAATTCTACCAACGCAATATACAGATAGTAAACACATTGAAGATATCTTGAAAGAAGTGAATTCAAAAAGAGAGCTGCTTACCCGCTGGAGATAGTTTTTGGACACATCAGGAGAAGAGCTGTAGCATTGGGCAAGTTTAACAACAAGAGAGAAGATGCTTGACAGCCTGGCATTGTGCATGGGAGATCATCGGTTTCAGAAATGATTGACAGCATACGAAACAGAAGGCTATGGAAATACATGATATGTTTCTCCTAGAGAAACATAAGAGACTATCTCCTAGAGAAATAATAACTTAGCGACTATCTCCTCGAGAAACAATAACTTAGCGACTATCTCCTCGAGAAACAATAACTTAGCGACTATCTCCACGAGAAACAATAACTTAGCGACTATCTCCTCGAGAAACAATAACTTAGCGACTATCTCCTCGAGAAACAATAACTTAGCGACCATCTCCCCGAGAAACAATAACTTAGCGATTATCTCCTTGAGAACTGTATGACTTAGCAGCTATCTCCTCGAGAAACAATAACTTAGTGACTATCTCCTCGAGAAACAATAACTTAGCGACTATCTCCTCGAGAAATAATAACTTAGCGATTATCTCCTCAAAAACCGTATGACTTAGCAGCTATCTCCTCGAGAAACAATAACTTAGTGACTATCTCCTCGAGAAACAATAACTTAGCGACTATCTCCTCGAGAAACAATAACTTAGCGACTATCTCCTTGAGAACCGTATGACTTAGCAGCTATCTCCTAGAGAAACGTAAGCGATTATCTCTTGGAGAAATATAAACGACTATCTTCTGGAGAAACGGATGCCAGCGACTATATTCTCGAGAAACGTAACCAATCATAGTTAAGTGTGTTTGTGAAAAATGTTTGGTAGCAAATGAATCACTCACATTTAATAGAAAGTAGTATATCCTGTGAGACATTGCCTAAAACATTAGTGGCTAGGCATCTGTACAGTCCTAGAGATTGGTTGACCACGCTCATGATAGTTAGGCTGCTTTTCATCCTTCCTATTCCGCCGAGTGGTTCTTGCATAATTACTACTCCTGAACGACCAGAAGTAAGTTGCTGCCCTTGAAAGAACCACTGAAAAGTTGGGTTAGGATACGCCTGCGCTGTACAAGTCATCTCAGATTTTTCTAATCTGGCAACTGCTACTCTCGTCGCTTTGGCTTCTAGAACAGGCGGAACTGCAAGAGCAAACACAATAAAGCGTGTCAACATTGTATCACAATAAAACGAAAAAAATATAATTACAGACAACAGAATTAGGTCAATAATGTTTATCTTTAGATCATGTGACTTTGTTGTCATTTTAAAATATAATATGGCAGACAATATAGATGCTATTCTCATACAAATGTTCCATACAAATGTTCCATACAAATGTTCCATACAAATGTTCCATACAAATGTTCCATACAAATGTTCCATACAAATGTTCCAATGTTAAGTTCGATGCATAGATGACAAAAAATGAGAGTCGCTCATTTTTTTGGAGAGTCGCTGACATTGAGGCTCAAGACTAGAATCAATGTGGCATTTCTTGAGTTGAGTGTTTCTGACATTGAGGCTCAAGACTAGAATCAATGTGGCATTTCTTGAGTTGAGTGTTTCTGACATTGAGGCTCAAGACTAGAATCAATGTGGCATTTCTTGAGTTGAGTGTTTCTGACATTGAGGCTCAAGACTATAATCAATGTGGCATTTCTTGAGTTGAGTGTTTCTGACATTGAGGCTCAAGACTAGATTTAATATGACATGTATTGTGTTGAGTGTCATATATTTTGAAAGACATGTTTTAATTCTGTGCTTCTTTCTTGAGGAAGACATTTTAAAAGATTAAAAAATAAAATACACAATACAATGCAATTTAAAAAAAAAGTTGATAGGATATCTTATTTGTGATTCCGCCACGAACCCAGCAACCAATCCAGCCACCAACACAGCAACCAACCCAGTGACCAACTCTGCAGTATTTTGCAAAATGTTATATCCTGATTTTCTTAGCAATATAAAAATGTTAAGTAGGTTGTCATTCCTTTCCTAACGTTCTAAATGTTCAACTTTCTTCGGCAAGAAGTTGCACCTAATACCCTTGTGTCCAAGACGCGCTCTCTACCTCTTCGCCATAGTACCGGGCGGATAGTTAAATGAATGTCACGTGACACATTCTCTCCAGAACGTTGTCTTCCGAATGAACACCCTGAACCGTTTTCTGTCTTGGGAAAACCATGCTATTCATTATCTCCCATAGTTTCTGGTGTTGGACGCAGCCGAACACTTTTGAGTAATCTATGAAGCACATTTGCAAGTCACTTGAGAATTCCCTACACTTTTCTATAATAAGTCTTATGTTAAGGATGTGATCTCTTGTTCCTCTGCCCGATCTGAAAACCAGCCTGTGTTTCATTTATCTCCGTCTCTAATTTTAGCTTGATTCTTTGCATTATGATGTTTAACATTATTTTTCTTGTTTGACTTATAAGGGCTATAGTTCAGTACTTTGAGCAATTCTGAAGGTTGCCTTTATAGGGGAGGGGGATATATATATATATATATATATGTAATGTTTTTTTTTTTCTATTCCCCCGGCCATGTACGAACATCATTTTACCTTGGTCTTCTACATACACTAGATAATACTATAGATAATATGCAATAGATAATACTATAGATGATATAAGAAATGAAAGATATGTAGACATAAGGCTCACAGTTGATGATTATCCGAGTCTGCTCTACAGGCGTGTCCGAATGTTTGTCCGACTCAGCTTGACAAGAGTAGTTTCCTATGTCTCTGATCTGCAGTGCTGCACCCTTCTCTCGGCCTGTACCTGGGACAATCATAAGACAATCACGTGATAATTCTTCAGTTACAGACAACTCGGTAACTAGAGAAGACATCACAAACAAGTGTCTGGTGTGTAGCGTGTTGTCTGGCTTGTAACGTGTTGTCTGGTGTGTAGCGTGTTGTCTGGCTTGTAACGTGTTGTCTGGTGTGTAGCGTGTTGTCTGGCTTGTAACGTGTTGTTTGGCGTGTAGTGTGTTTATGTGAACTATCCCAACCAAGCGTTCTTAATCTGGTGCTCGCGAGCACTTTGATGATCTCGTAAGGGCATGCTAGTTATAAAAGTGTTCGGGAGCACTGACAATCACGAGTGAGTACGTTTACAACTGAAAATCTGTTATACCAACTAGAACAAATACTGATACTATCGGTGATCACCGGGTGGGGGGTTGTGTACCACACAATTAAGAAGATTATATGCTTTAAAAATATACATATTTAATTTTTATTTAAGTTGTATTTCTCACACAATACAATCAGTATTATATGTGGGAGGTGTTCTCACACAATCAGTATTATATGTGGGAGGTGCTCTCACACAATCAGTATTATATGTGGGAGGTGTTCTCACACAATCAGTATTATATGTGGGAGGTGTTCTCACACAATCAGTATTATATGTGGGAGGTGTTCTCACACAATCAGTATTATATGTGGGAGGTGTTCTCACACAATCAGTATTACATGGGGGCTATGGTCTGTGTCGGAACAGGGTGAGAACCTCTGCTTTAAAATCGTGTTCTGTGTCATCAAATCAAATCATAGAGTCTGCTTTTATTGAGCATCATACATTCTGTGACTTACTTTTTTCGTTTAAATTAAAATAAAGCGGTCATTCTTGGAATCTTGTCTACCTAACCACTAAGTCAATCTACTAAGTGAGTCTACCATTCTAAGAAGTCAAACTACTATAAGTCAATCTACATACGTAAGAAGTAAATCAATATACAACAAAAAGACAGGTCACAGAAAGCTGCAAATAGACCAGGAAATATCACAACGGAACTCACCGACCCTTGATTCATGCACGTGTGCGTCTATGTAAGGTGGTAGTAGAGTTTACTAGTTGGTCACCGACCCTTGATTCATTTGGCACAATTCTTCAAGACATTATTCTCTTGTACCCACCTGTATAGATTTTTCTCACCCTGTGCTGCTTGTGGTCACTTGTACAGCTTTTTATCACCTGTGCAGTTTTTGCTGATCTGTGCGGCTTGTGTCCACCTGTGCAGCTTAGACCTACAATCATGTGAGTGTCGTCACTTTCATTAGAGATGTATTGCGCGCACGTACCTTGGATGGCAGAGATGTATTGTACGCACGTACCTTGGATGGCAGAGATGTATTGTGCGCACGTACCTTGGATGGCAGAGATGTATTGTGCGCACGTACCTTGGATGGCAGAGATGTATTGTGCGCACGTACCTTGGATGGCAGAAATGTATTGTGCGTACGTACCTTGGATGGCAGAGATGTATTGTGCGCACGTACCTTGGATGGCAGAGATGTATTGTGCGCACGTACCTTGGATGGCAGAGATGTATTGTGCGCAAATACCTTGGATGGCAGAAATGTATTGTGCGCACGTACATTGGATGTCTTCTCTTGTAACCCACCATGATCAGTAAGGTATAAGTGGATAAGTACACCAGAAGGAATTGCATCCACCCTCCGGTTCTTCTAATGACCCAACACACCCAAACAGTTGTCCATCTCTCTTCATTAAGCCAGTGTTCACATGGAATATTACATCTTCTGTCTTCATTCAATTGATGAACAAATTTGGTTAATGAATGTATGGGATGCAAGTTGGAACATATATTTCAAAACATTATATAACTTTAGGTGAAACAGAAACACATGTTTCTTTCAAAGCAATCTCAGGTGAACAATGATTTGACCATTCCTAGGTGTGGAAGGTATCACCACTTGTTTATGCATGTGAAACATGGACAGTATATACCATATATGCTAGAAGAGTCAAACCATTCAACTTAAACTGAATTAGTAAGATATATAACATCCATTGTTGGGATAAAATATCAGACAGTGAAGTACTGATGAAATCTAAGTCTGTAAGCATACATACAATGTTGATGAAGGCACAGACGCATTACTGTTGCATCTGTGGATCTCACCAATGGCCCACTAGACAATCCACCCATGCAACAGAAAACCTTAGTAGATGACATGTCGTTAAATTGAGGTTATGTAACCGTCTCTTTTGTAACCATCTTCATGCCATCAAGCACAGAACACCTACTCCTGTGGCCACACACTTCAGGTCATTGCCATCAGATCCTGCACTGCCGATGATAGATCTAGGCAAGCTCTAGAAAATCTATTTATTTTTGAATTGGGTACCCTCAAACCTTTTAGTCTCAATTCCGACCACTATTTTGTCTAGTACTGGGTTGCTGCGGTCATGGTCTTCATTCATTTTGTTCTGTCATTTACGTTATCTTTTTGTTCATTTCGTTTCCACATATATTTAAGTTTTTCCTGTCCTGCCGGTATCTCATTTCCATATTTCAGTTAGATACGTGTGTTGTAATAATTTCCATTTGTCGTATTTTGATCTTTTGTGCATTTCTTGATGAAGGCCTTGTGGATGAAACGTTGAATATGTTTTGTGTATTGTAATTTGTATATTTTCTTGTGTGCACATCATTACCCACTGGTTTAAGTTATAGTACGTCGTGTTTGAGTGAAGCGATTATATTAAGCTGGTTTTAGTTATAGTCCGTCGTGTTTGAGTGAAGCGATTATATTAAGCTGGTTTTAGTTATAGTCCGTCGTGTTTGAGTGAAGCGATTATATTAAGCTGGTTTTAGTTATAGTCCGTCGTGTTTGAGTGAAGCGATTATATTAACCTGTGTTTTAGTTATAGTACGTCGTGTTTGAGTGAAGCGATTATATTAACCTGTGGTTTAGTTATAGCCCGTCGTGTTTGAGTGAAGCGATTATATTAACCTGTGTTTTAGTTATAGTACGTCGTGTTTGAGTGAAGCGATTATATTAACCTGTGTTTTACGTAAGTACAATTGTTATCTTCTTATAGAAACTTCATGGCACTTCATCTATACAATTATGATTCTCATGCTTTTATTTTGTTGTTGTAATGTGTTTTATGCTTTGTTATTTTTGTATACGTATGCACCCTCTGTGGTTGGGAGGAAGCCAGAGATATACTACGCAGCACTGGCGAAGAGGTAACTGACAGCACTGTTTTTTTCCTATGACTGAGGCCCATCATAAAAGGCACAGTGACTCTGGACGTGACAATCCTTTTCAATTGAACATTTGTTTGCATGCCTGTAGCAATAGAGAAGTTCGACATAACCAGTAATCAATTGGTGGCGGGGAATGGGAACAGTGAACCCTATCTTGGTTGCAGTGGCTCATAGCAGTGTATAGTTTGAAACCTATCTTCCTGGTGGTGTGATAGTTAGTCTCTGGTCCGGGGTGCGCCGAAAATCCACAGACTTCCCAGCAATATAATGCCATTTTAATATCAGTGGGTCAATGGGCATGAACCCATGGACCGCATGAACGATCATCGTCTACCAAATAAGTTGTTATATGGAGAACATGAGACTGTCTTCCCCCCCAATACTGCAGGATAGAGGTGTTGCTAGACAATATTTAGACCTTCCCCAATACTGCAGGATAGAGGAGTTGCTTTCAGGAGAATATTTAGACCTTCCCCAATACTGCAGGATAGAGGAGTTGCTTTCAGGAGAATATTTAGACCTTCCCCAATACTGCAGGATAGAGGAGTTGCTTTCAGGAGAATATTTAGACCTTCCCCAATACTGCAGGATAGAGGAGTTGCTTTCAGGAGAATATTTAGACCTTCCCCAATACTTGCAGGATAGAGGAGTTGCTAGACAATATTTAGACCTTCCCCAATACTTGCAGGATAGAGGAGTTGCTTTCAGGAGAATATTTAGACCTTCCCCAATACTTGCAGGATAGAGGAGTTGCTTTCAGGACAATATTTAGACCTTCCCCAATACTTGCAGGATAGAGGAGTTGCTTTCAGGAGAATATTTAGACATCACTCACTTCAACATAAACACGACGGACGAACAACAGATATATAAATATTAAACGGGAGTTAACCATATAAATGTAAAAGCACTATTCGTTTAAAGGGCTAACTCCCCATAAAAATACTAAAGTGCCCTTCCTAATACAGAATTCTCTAAAAGAACAGACATATAAGTAATATGTATAATATTAGTTCAAGTGCACGAAGAGAAGAACTATTGCACTGAATTACTTAGTTTCAAGTCTCCTGAGAGAAGAACTATTGCACTGAACTACTTAGTTTCAAGTCTCCTGAGAGAAGAACTATTGCACTGAACTACTTAGTTTCAAGTCTCCTGAGAGAAGAACTATTGCACTGAACTACTTAGTTTCAAGTCTCCTGAGAGATGAACTATTGCACTGAACTACTTAGTTTCAAGTCTCCTGAGAGAAGAACTATTGCACTGAACTACTTAGTTTCAAGTCTCCTGAGAGACGAAGTATGGAACTGGTGCCCAAATAAAAGTGCAATGAAATAAAATGTAGTAGTGAAATTACTGAAATCTTATGTCAAATTTATCGCTTAGAAGTGGGGTGCGGGGAAGGGGTAGGGTGGGTGGGTGTAACTTTAATGGCCTTGTTCTCAGATTCAGATCTGAACCGTAAAGCACTTTGATGTAGCTGATCATGAAGAAATAACTTTTTTCTGATACAATATTTTGAGTATAGTAACATCAGCACATTTCCGTGGTGCAAACTGTAGAGAACCAATATTTCATTTCAGAGTGCACAATGCGGAGATCGCAGATGTCAAACCTTGAGCTTGCATGTGCATGCCCCACCACATCTCCCTGACAGATTGTGCACTGAATGATACTCACAATTGCATGTATAACATGAAATAACGGGAGGGGAGGGGTGAGAGATAGCTCTGAGTAAACTTGACAATGTCTTCGAAAGTACCAGGAGCAGACAGTATATTGTCACAGTTAGGCCTCACAACATCACTGCATATCACACAGCTGAATGTGCTCTGCTGTAGAGGCCAATAATCAATGCTGCAAATATGGAAAACAGCGCGTGCGCACGCGCGCACACACACACAGAGAAAGAGAGAGAGAGAGAGAGAGAGAGATTGGTAAAAGTCACGTGTTTCAGTCAATATGTTCTATTTCGAGTTCTGTTAGAAACATATCACAATTCTCTCCCCTTGCTTTACTCGCACATTCCTCTAGTAAATATTGGCTGTGTCCATGTTTCACTCTTATAGACGAGTTGCAATAGCTGTTTTTAGCAGTTAAGTCTGGGGGTTGAAAAGTCACATCACCGTACCAGATGTGGGGCTAGGGGGTTGAGTATTCCACCCCATAATCTCTGCTGTAACACAAACTGCTGACGATTAATGCCTAGAATGGTGGACTAGAATCAATCCCTCTAACTGCGCCAGTATCTCAGATTTACCACATGAGGTCAAGGCACTTGTAGATGTAATTCAGCCTAACTAAATGTGGGTCAACTATCTCATCATTCTTCTGTCACATTTGTTGCCCATCCTCGGTGATGATACATCTAACATTGTCGTCACCTGGGAGTAGATTTCTGTGACATGCCTGAATAGAAGGCTGCGGCCCTATTTTTTGCACCATGAACTAAATGTTCATGTCCCGGTAGCCACATGTAGGAAGCACTCAAGTGACTGACCGATAGTATCCGAAGTAATTTCCGAGACATAACTTACCTTTAAATTGAAGAGTACTCTCAACTTGAACACTGTACTCATTAATGGCAGTGGTTGTTATGACAACTGTAAACAAATCAATTCGCTTGTTGAGGGGTTGTGAGTCTCCAGCCTGGTACCACATGACTCGAGGCTGTGGATAACCTTTGGCTACGCATGTCAGATTCAAGGGGTTTGGATCTGTCAGAAAAACACTCAGTTCAGATTGTGGTTTCTTGACGATTATTGGAGGCTCTGTTAAGAGAAATGAGGAGTTCGACATGAACTGGGTAAAATCTGAACTAAGCTAAATCTGAACTAAGCTAAATCTGAACTAAGCTAAATATGAACTGAACTAAATCTGAACTAAGCTAAATCTGAACTGAACTAAATCTGAACTAAGCTAAATCTGAACTGAACTAAATCTGAACTGAGCTAAATCTGAACTGAGCTAAATCTAAAGTGAGATCAATTTTAACAAGGTTAAACAATAAACTGAGTTTAATTTTAATAGCCAAAAACAAAACCCAATTAAACATGAAATAGGTTAAACAAAAAGAGAGTGACACGTGATTAAGTTAAACAAAAAGAGAGTGACACGTGATTAAGTTAAACATGTACTGCGTTAAACTAAAGGGAGTTCAACCTTACATTCTGTATACACTAGCTCACCATACACATGGACGTCAACAACAGCAGAATCCCCTGTTCCCCGGACGTTGGACGGCGTACACTGATATCGACCATTGTCCGAGAGTTTGAGCGATGCTATGGTTAGTGTCTGCTTGTTCTGTTGTAATGTCTTGCTGTCTTTACTCCAAATGTAAGATGCCTCAGGGTAGCCTAGAGAGTGATTTGAAAGATTGCATGAGATTATGAGCTGCCAAAATCAGGTATGAAACGCATTATGGTTTGTTTCACGAAAATGTCAGTCACAGTGACCTGTAATCCCTTCACCTGTACTCACCTTACGCCTGTCAAATTTACCAGTCACGCAAAAATGTGTAGCCTGTCTGCAATCTACAACATTCAAATGTCAATAACAACATTTACCTGTCAAATACAACATTCACTGTATCGGCTGATATTACTCAGTGCTTGCTGTCAACATTCACTGTATCGGCTGATATTACTCAGTGCTTGCTGTCAACATTCACTGTATCGGCTGATATTACTCAGTGCTTGCTGTCAACATGGATTCCAGATTTCGATACCATTGTAAAGATTCCTATACTCACACAAAACACACTGAACAATATTACATCATATAAGATTAACCTACAATTTGTATGGCATAACGTTGGCACATTTGTTTAAGTTTGCGGAATTTCTGCCCGAAAAGAACCAATGATTATCGTGAAGTGCTGACTACGAACGAAAGCTGCAATAAACCACCAACACCAATTTCTTTTGCTTTTGCGGTGAGTCTGACAGATTATATCCTGTCCTCCGCCGAAGACGGATACGACGGCCATTAGCGCAAATAAAATGGTGACAACACTCATTTCCATTTTCTGG